>VZTN01017077.1:2531-28911 GCA_013400515.1 Erpornis zantholeuca
GCAGACTTGCAGGACAGAGTGCCACTATAGGAGCCATGCTGTAGGGCCTACTGTCTTAAAGGTAGTTTTTCAAATCCAGAATGCCTACTGGAACAGACAGACAAGCATTTTGGCAGCTGTTCCATTGGTAAGGAGTTTTTCTCATCTACAAATTAAAACCTTGAGTGCTACCGTGCCTGGAAGCAGTGTTAGGCTCTGGAGATCCGTAAAAGTCTGTGATGTGACAACTAACACAAACAGCATTGAAATCTATTGAAATAAACTTTGTAGAATGTTGTGATATATCCCTTTTAAAATGTCCTTTTCTCATCTCGAATTGTTACTGGAGGTAGCTCCCTTGCTTTCTCTTTTGTCCTCAGTGTAGCTGAATATCTCTACAGTGCCAGATAAACTGCTGCTGGTTGTCCTTGGTATTAATGCAGTTGATGTAAAATTACACTTACAACTTATTATCAGCATAAATGTGAATTCTTAAGAGGGTTAATTTCTTATAATATTGAAGAATTTGCAGGGTCTGCAACTGAGCAGCAGTTTATGCCATCATCTCCATGGTAGAACAAATGACGTTTCTACTTGGACAAGCTTTGTTTTATCGGGATCAGTAACCTTATCAGCAGCTGACCCAGAACTATAATATATGTTTGCGAATAGATAACATATGTCACAGTGAAATGCAGACCTGCCTCATAAGCAGGAGCACATAATGAAGATTTAATAATAGGAAAGACAAGAATTCACAGATGTATACGACAGTAGTGGTTTTTTCGAGAAGAGCAGCATTTTTATTCACAGTGTTAGAGCAGAATCAATTGTGTTATCTTGTTTACTTCAGAAATGCACTAGTGTTCATATATAAATGCATCACACGACAACTCTCACGTTCCCACACTTGCTTGTGAATTGTTTGCTTTGTTCAGAGAATATGATTTTGATCTGAAGAGCAAGTATGTGACCTAGTAGGTAGCAGAACAGAGAATGCCTGTTAGTAATTGAAATACAAGGTAACTATTGTTCTCAGAGGACCTTTATTTTGCTTGCACTTTCAAAATTGCTAGGTGAAGAGGATTTGCTTAGTGCAAAAGGAAGAAAGCTCTGAAAACCTACTGCTTAAATGGTGGATTGATGCTCTTTAATTTAAGATACAGCATCCCTGCCCCCAATATCAATACTCTGTCATTTTTCATGACTTATAATAAAGGGAGAGGAATGATGGTAGGGTCCTAAGATATAAAACAAGTCACCCATGTCTTGTGCATTTTGACATTAACACTTCTCTTCTTTGACCTTTGACAGATTAGGCCTTGACCCAAAGCTGCTGGCCAAAATCCTAAATATGAGCTCAGGTCGCTGTTGGTCAAGCGATACATACAACCCTGTTCCTGGAGTGATGGAAGGAGTTCCGTCAGCTAACAATTATCAAGGTGGCTTTGGAACAACACTCATGGCTAAGGTACATAACATTGCATGCCAACTATGTGCAGTTGCTTCTCTCTGGGCTTCTAGCAAACAGTCTTCTCAGTGAAAATTTGTTTTTCCTGATTACAGGATAATATATAGGCATGAATAGAGGGGAACTGAGCTCTTCCCGTAGCTCTGAATTAATGAGTTGTTCAGAGGGCTTTTCCTTAGTCTCCAGCTTCTTTCTAGCCACTATTACTGCTGAGTCGCTCCATGAGATTATATGCATGGTCTTTTTGAGTTCTGCCTTAATAAAGGAGTCCCAATGGACTTGTATGAATAGTGAGCATTCAGCAAGCCATTTAGGTGCCTCTTGCATGACTGCTCTAGAATTTAGGAGCCTAAGTTCAAGAGACAATTCAGGGAAATCCAGGTGATTTCATTAGGCATTGATAGTGGAATAAGCATCTCAGATTTTGAGCCCACTCTCTTCCAGATACATTTAACTGTGCTACTGGACATGCTCTCTAGCAACCCCTTCCTTGCTAAGCCAATTGCTTGTGTGCTTGTCCTTCTGCCTAAGGCCATCTGGAATGAAGAAAGCAACCCACACCATCACAGGCTGATCTTCAGGTTTCTGCACCATTCTGTGAGCTCTCCTGAATTGTCTTAGCTGGTGGCAGAAGAAGGGCTTCTCATGAGTAATTACCTAGTAATCTAAATTGCTTGTCTACAAACTGGGAGATTGGGGATTTAGGTCCTTCTCAGCATTAGGAAGTTAAAAACCTACTGTTATCCCGTCCCAGGAGAATGCACTTATTGCCATGCTCTTGGCTCTTCCAGGAAAAGCACTGCCCTGAGTCACTCTGTGGTCAGGAGAGCAAAGCTCTTAGTGGCCAAAGGAAAATAGGCAAGGAGGTCAGGGCTCTGCATCCCACTGAGAGGACACACAGTTGGAGGAAGGACATACAGAACTCTGACTCTTGAACTACTTCTGCACTGAGCACAATGATTGCCTAAGGTAGTAGATTATAAAACCAGCTCTGGAAGAGAGGTCTCATCGAAGTGCAGGAAATCATTTCACACTGAATATCCATTTCACGGAGATACTGTCCTGAGGGAGGCATTTGAGTTCATACAGGATAGGTTTCATGCATACCAGTTTGCTGGTGCTCCCAATTGATTAGGCATTCTGTCCATTTTCAGCTCTTCCATGTACAAGGGAAATGTAGTATTTAAAACTAAAATAGCATTCTCAAAGCTGGTGAACAAACTCAGATGTTACCATACAAATCTCCACAGTGCTGGAGCTCCTGTATATAATACCTGCTTAATAATACTATTAATTTCATTTTGTAGTTAGTTTAGGACAATTGGTGCATTTACACACTCAATGAAATTAGCTAAATTCTCTTCAGAGTGGGATCAGAGTGTTTTGCCTGTGGTAGCACCCGAAGTATTTTGCACATGCTGCATGGCTCAAAACCCCAGCTGCTACATTTTATGTTTATGGACCAATGACCAGGAACTTTAATTTCTTTGAGGGATGTATTAAAATACTGAAAAGTAGCAGTTTTTACATTCTGTTCGTGTCATTGAACATCAGGGACAATAAAGTGTTGTTTAAAATACAGATTTATAAAAAGTGTTAGGTTATTGCTTGGAGTTTGCTAGGGCCATTGATTAGAGATAAGCAACCTGATCTTGGTCCTGCCTCAAAGCTTGTTTCTATCTTGTGTGCTTTTTTCAGAATCTGTTCTGCCTGTTGGGCTGTGTTTCACACTGCAATCTCTGTTCTCATGATTGATAGCTCTTAATCTTGTCCAGAATAACCTCATCGTATAAATGTGATGGGGGCACACATTTTCTTCCCTCGCTTTTAAGTCTCTTTCTAAAGGGTTGGTTTTTTCCTTTGGTCTGCTTCTAAGAGGGACCTTCATCTCCCCTGGAAACCACCCTGAAAGATCTTTCTTTAACTGGAGGAATAGCAGCCTGGCTTGTGCTTGTTGAAACTGCCAGCTTTTGGTTGTAAAGCATCAATGATAACCAAGAGAGAGTTCCTCAGAGAGATTTGTAATTGCTGTTCACCTCTTCTGACTTGCCTCTCCTGACAGTCCTGAAGACTGCCTTCTTTAGTCTAGAATCCTCAGTACAAATGAAAGACATTAAATTTCTCTCATGACTCTTGAACTATGCTATGATGTTCTATACGGATAGAAGATTTCTTGAATAAGTAGCCAAGAGAGCTGATCCTGTTCAGGCTGTTCTTTGGTGCAGTGGTGACCCCTTTTAGGATGCTGCTTTTTAGTTTGTGGAAAGCCTTTTGCTACTATGCATTTCATCCTGGTGTGTGACATATATTATGCAGTTTGTGAATTGTTTGAGATGGCTACTTTTTTTAAGGGAAATGCAGAGCACGATTTTGCCACTTAAAAAATAAAAAAGGATGCATTCATAGGAGAATGGAGATAGGTAAAACCCTAAGGTTGAGGAGAAAGTCCTCCACAGTGAAAATATCTAGGAGTGTCTCAGTAACAGTCACTAAACAGTTACTGAACTTCAAGTTCCTGCTCACCTATCAGAGATGGTGAAGTCAAATGCTTTCTTAAAATATTTTGTCAGTAATGGATCTCTTTGTTTGAAGCCAGAGGATCCTTATTTTAAGTGTATGCGTCAGAAAAGTTTGCCAGACACGTCTGAAAAGCTCTTTGGTCTTGAAATTTCATACTGAAACATAGAATTTAGTCAGCTTAATGCGAAACCTTCTCTTGGTTTTGCATTTTAAAAAATCTAGTTTAGTTTATATACATCATAAAGTCACACCAAGACAGTTTACCACACCATGTTCGTGTCCGAGGCATTGGCAGGCCAGAAGTTCTGTCTTTCACTGACAGCACAGTTGCTAATCAAATGTCAACTTTGGATCCTGAGAAGAGCTAGATTTAAATCATACTCAAGTCATGTCAAGACAGCCTTTGAGCTTTATTCCAAATGGCAGTTTCATTTATGTCAACTGGAAAATAAACGTAAGGAACCAGGTAATTCCAAAGTGAAAGCAAATTGTGAAAGAGAATCTGTTTCCCTGTTCCAAGCTGCGGAAAAGTATTAGAATATTCAGTGCACTGAGACATCTGAAAGATGATGTCAGTTCCAAAGAGTATGAGAGATGCCATAAACTATGCTCTCATTTTTACTTTTCCAAATAAGTCAGCAAAGGGAAATTTCTTTCAGAGCTGTTTTGTACTATTTCATTTGCAGAATCTCCAACCTCAAGTGAAAAGGTGCAAAATACTTGTCAATCTGAAGCTAAAGATAAGCTTTACTTAAATTTTCTTGGTTTTCTTACTTCAAAGCTCTAATTTATAGAATGAAGTTTTTAAAAAGCAAAACAACCTTCCTGCTCTGTAGTCCGGAGTCCTTGTCCTATTTATTGTTGAAATGTTATTGAATGTTTCAGCCATCTTGGAGCCAGAGTTTCGTTACTGAAGTGAACAGAGCTATGTTAGTGCCGTGGTTTAGGAACACTATTCCCCAATGTAGTACTCCCACAAAAAAAAAACCCAGGTAGCCGCTCCCCTCCCACTCCAATCAGAGACACACACAAGAGGCAGAGATAATGGGTTGAGATAAGAACACTTTATGGGAAGCAGCCATAAGATAAGAACACAAACAGTAACAGTGACAACACTAATAACAAAAGCGTGCAAAGAGAGGGTCATTTATATGCAAAATGCTCACCAAGCCCAGGACAATGAAAAACAATTGTGGACAGACCCACCACACTTTTCCGCAACCAGAAAGGAGCACCCTTTCTCCCAGGAAGCCAGAGAGAGAGTCCCTTTCCCCTCCCCAGTAATGACATGGGATGGTATCAAATAACATCGAGGTCTTGGTCATGCCCACATGGTGCAAGGCTCCACCCCCTCATGGCTAATGTGAAAAATCAACCCTGTCCTTAGCAAAAACCAGGACATTCATGAAATTGTATTTGTGCTAGCAGTCCATTCAGAATTTTCAGGGATTGTTTCTGTGAATGTCCTTCAGAGAGAAATAAATCACAGTCACCACTACCAATACCAAATACTTTCACTAGTTTGGAGTTAGATGATTTTGCCATTCTAATATTCCATTACATGAGTTAAGCTTCGTGGAATAAAATTAATAATATGGATACAGATTTCACAAAGAGGGTTTATATATGTCAGGAATTTTCTTACTGTATGCAAGGTTAAAGTAAGTGTTCCTAGATTTGTCAGCTCATCAGTCTTTCAACAGAGCTGCTAGACAAGAAGAAATTATCTGCCCTGATGCAGGTGAAAACTATTTTGGATCCCATGACATCTGATATGAATGTTTTTCCCATTTTCCTAGAGCTTGAAGTCATTCGAGGGTAATAGGAAAAGTAACTATAATTCTGATTTGTATCAGAATGACCTTTATAGAGCCGATTTACAGATCGAAGTGACATTTAGAGAGTAGAGTAAGATCTTAGATTTCCTTGTGCTAATTCAAATCCAGACACACAGAAAGTAAAGACCTGTCTTGTAAGTCATCCATGAGAAGTCAAAGGTGCTCTCAGCAGTACTACAGTCTCTCAGTTCTTCTGTATCAAATGGGGACCATCTGTCAGAGTAAGGGAAGAGTGTCTTCACTTACAGGCTTGCAGAGCTGTGGTGAAGAGGGCTTTAAGCTAAAGTTATACTGGGGGAGGGGGAACCTGCATTTATCCCACTCCTACCAGATTGATGCCAGTGACAGCAGTAGCTGTCCAGAGCCTGGAGAAGGATTGCAGGTCCAGCAGGAGAGCACCTGCAGAGCAGCACAAAGGAGTTACAGCCATTGCAGCCAGTAAGTCAGCTTCCTCAGGGCCCAGTTTAAGTGACCTATGCAAATGCTGTGTGTGCATGCCTGGAGGGCTGTGATCCTACTGGCATCACAGAGACACAGTGGGATGACTCCTCTGACTGGGGTGTTGGAGTGGAAGGATTCAGGCTCTATGTCAGTGACCAGCTGGTGTGCATGGAGCTTTGCCTGGGGATGGATGAGGAGGTGACTGAGAGTTTATGGGTGAGTATTAAAGGGAGGGCAGGGACAGGTGATATTAAAGTGGAGACCTCCTACAGGCAATCTGACCCAAAGAATGAGCAGATGAGACAAATATAGACAAACAGGATCCAAGTCACACCCACAAGCCTTGGTCCTCATGGGGGACTTCAACCACACTGATGTCTGCCGAAGGGGCAACACAGCAAGGCATAAGCAATCTAGGAAGTTCTTAGAATGTGTTGGTGAGAACCTCCTTCTCCAAATGATAGAGGAACCAACAAGGAGAGGTTGTTATGCTGGACCTTGTTCACATCAGCAAGGAGGGGCTGGTGGGGAATGTGAATCTCAAGAGCAGTCTTGGCTGCAGTGACCATGAAGCGGTCACTTCATGTGGTAGTTTGAGATCCTTAGGGCAGCAAGGAGGCTACACAGCAAACCCTGGACTTCAGGAGAGCCAACTTTGGTCTCTTCAAGAATCTGCTTGGTACAGTACCGTGACAAGGCCCTGGAGGGAAGAGGGGCACAAGAGAGCAGGTTAATATTCAAGGATCACCTCCTCCAAGCTCAGGAGTGATGCATCCCAACAAGGAGGAAGTCAGGCAAAACCATCAGGAGGCCAATGCTGCTGAACAAGGACAAATTTGTCCATTTGATGATGGACAAATTCAGTCACAAAAAGAAAGCCTATAGAGGTTGGAAGCAAGGACAGATAGGCTGGGAGGAATACAGACAAATTGTCCAAGCAGCCAGGAAGCAGGTTAGGAAAGCTAAAGCTGTGATAAAATTAAATCTGACCAGATACTTCAAGGGCAACAAGAAAAGCTTCTATAGGTACAGGACCTTATATAGAGTTAGGACTTGGTTGCCCAGGATTTGGAGAAGGCTGAGATACTCAAAGACTTTGACAGGTGTGAGAAGTGGGTCCTTGCAAACCTCATGAATTTCAACAAGGCCAAGTGCAAGGTGCTGCACTTGGGTTGGAGCAATCCCAAGCACAAATACAGGCTAGGAAAAGAATGGATTGAGAGCAGCCCTGGGGAAAAGGGCTTGGGGATGTGGGAGGACCAGAAGCTCAATGTGACCTGGCAATGTGTGCTTGTAGTCCAGAAATCCAGTCACATCCTGGGATGCATCAAAAAGCAATACGACCATCAGGTTGAAGAAGATGATTGTCCCCCTCTACCCTGCTCCTGTGAGACCCCCACATGGAGTGCTGTGTCTGGGGCCCCCAACATAAAAAGGCCATGGACCTGCTGGAGTGAGTACAGAGGAGGATGAAGATTGTCAGAGGGTTGAGTCATCTTTCCTGTGAAGACAGGCTGAGAGAGTCAGGGTTGTTCATCCTGGAGAAGGCTCTGGGAAGACCTTATAGCACCTTCCAAGATTTATAGGAAACCTACAAGAAACCCGGAGAGGGACTTTGGGCACACACATGTAGTGACAGGATAAGGGGTAATAGCTCCAAACTGAAAAAGGGTAGACTGAGATTAGGTATTAGGAAGAAATTCTTTACTGTGAGAGTGGTGAGGCACTGGAACAAGTTGCCCAGAGAAGTTGTGGATGTCCCATCCTTGGAAGTGTTCATGGCCAGGTTGGATGGAGCTTGGAGCAACGTGGTCGGGATGTCCCTGCTCATGGTCAGGGGCTTGGAACTAGATGATCTTTAAGGTCCCTTCCAACCCAAACCACTAAAAAACAGGAAAAAATCAATCACACAACAAATTCTGTAAACCACTATAGTTCTTAATGGACAGGAAATTTAGGCATTTCATAGTAATACTTGAGAGGTTCTTTTGCAATTTCCTTGAAATATGGACCCCAAACATTGGTTTCATTAACAAGACCTTAAAGGCAATCTTGAATGCAGGCATTACTTAGTCAAGAGACTATACATATATATATATATGTATATATGTCCAGGCCCTCGTTAGTGCTTCCTTCTTTGGGTTGTTTTGTGTGTGGTTCAGCTTAGAGTTCAAGACGTCCTCCAGCCTAGCTGGCAGCTGACTATTTCTGGCTAACTATGGTACTTAGTTTGTACTCATCTTTGAGTTCTGTCCTATTTATTTCAGATTATAACTGTAGTTGAACAACGACTCTTGGAGGACATGTTTCAAATTTGTCCTCTTTGAACTTTCCCTCCCTTTTGTTGACCCAAATATAGTATTTAAAAACACTGTGGAACTATTCTCTATAGCCTCTATTAAAGAAAGTCATTAAAGAAAAAGTCACTAAAGAAGAATTTTGAGTTGTAGCAGACCCAGGACTGCCCCCTAAGCAGTTCTGTGATACATCCTTCCAATTAGGCAGCAAATCAGTTATATTCACAAAGTGATCTATGCCTCTCATTTCACTATGAACTGTTTACATGATAGTAAATGTATGTTTCCTAAGTGTCTTCCATTTTCTTGTTTTGAAATTCCTTCTGCTGCTTATAGTAATAAAGAATTCCTCTTGCCAAAAGAACTAAACTACAATCTTAGAGTATATGTGAAATGCTTCAGTGAATAGCCAGAGAGATTTTCTTAGTAGAGGTGACATACTCAATGGGGAAAAAGAATCTGAGTCTTGCTACCAGGTTATATAGTGATCTAGAGTCTTAAAATTCCTCCTGTCTTAAGGAGGTGTCTGCCTGGCAAAGTTTGAGGTTTTTCTGTTGAATAGCATTGAATTACTGTTTTAAAAAATAAAAACGACACAAAACCTACTTCTTCCAGGTCTGAAATTTTAAGGCTGGAGTATTGTACTTGTTGGCAGTAGAGTTCTTGTTACAGTGGAAGCCAAATAGCCTATATGTACATGGCTGTTTATATCCTTGTTGTTTCTCCCCTGACTTTTTCTCTCCATTTTTCCTCTCTGCCCTCTTACTCCTTCTCGCCCCCTACAGGATCTTGGCTTGGCCCAGATTTCTGCCACCAACACGAAGACACCAGTTCCTTTGGGCTCCCAGGCACATCAGATCTACAGGATGATGTGTGCCAAAGGCTATGCCCTGAAAGACTTCTCAGCTGTGTTCCAGTTTTTACGTGAGGAGGAAAGCTTGTGAGCTGTCCTTCGGAAATGGACACAATAACAAACCACATTTTTTTATCCTTATAGCTCATTTGAGAAGTTTGTGGGTTTAATCAAGTACTGTGCATCCTGCTCCCATACAGGCTAATCATCTTTGGCTGTCTAGATCACAACAAACTCCAGAGTTTCTTTATCATTCTTGAAAAAGAAAGTTGTGGGGAAGGGATTGTTTGGCAATTAGCCAACAGCACATCTTTTTTTTTTTTAAAGAACCATCAAAGTTTTTTTCACTAGATGCAATAAATAAATATTTTTTTTATGAAACACTTAACTGTTTGCATATAAAATAACTTACGTTATGGCTACAAACATTGTTAAATCATGAATAATAAGAGAATGTTTTATTGCAATTTTATCATATATAACAATCTATTAAAATTTAAAATTAATACCTTATGGAAAAAGGGAGTATATGTTCAATGAAGAAACACATCTTGTGATGGATTTTTTTTTTTGGACCTACTAGCCTTGAGTTGATCAGAAATGAATTTTTCCTGGGATTCAGGTTGCAGATTAAGTTTATAGGCACGCCTTCTAAGTGGAAAGCTGTTACAGCATGTTTACCTGATAGACTTAGTTCAAAGACTATAGAATGTGTGTCCCTCATGTAAAGCTCCGTTATTGTATTTTGCTAACCCATTTTTATATTTTCTTGTATTCTGTCACGCATTTTCGGAACTCAAGATCAGCACTTACCAGAAGTTCTAACAAAGTGTACATTTGTTTTAGGTAATTACTAAAGTCTTTTAAATCTAAACAAACCCCATTATTTTGAAAAGAAATAAAATCTATACTGGTACATACTTGTTGTATGATTATTTGCATTTTTATGTTTTGTTGAAGTCTTGTACACACAATATTAACCAAAACTTGTACTAAGTGTTCTTATTTTTTATTTTGCTGGGTTTTCTACAGATTATCAGATCATCTTGCAAAACCAAGCTTTTCAAAAGCTCTTGTGAAATGCAGACAGTAATATATTTGCATATGTATTACCTTAAACTGTTCACGTCTCATTGGTCTTGCCAAAGTGCAGGTACATATTTGGCTTTATAAATACTCATGCTGATTTTGCTAGAACTACTCACATTCAAACTCTACACCTAATGATCAACTATGCATCTAAGTTCCTGTTTTGGTTGTGTGATGGATCCTTTTATAAATGCACATTAGGTTATCAAAATTGTGTGCTTGAATTAGCTCAATTCTATGAGTAATCAGAGAACTTGGACACTATATTCCAACAAATTAGTAACATCATGCAAAAGTTATTAAACAGGACTAGCTGAACTCTTCTCCTTTCAGCTTTCTTTGAAAACTGTTTGGCATTCCAGGTGATTCAGGGATTTGGGATTCATTATTGTCATGTATGAGTATAGGACTCCTGAGAGCAACTGTACTTTAAAGAAATTCTTTCTCTCTTTTGGTAACAGTATTGCATCTGCAGGATTGCATTCATTCAGAGTTAGACACAAAACTACCTGTGGGAAAAACAGCCACTCGGGTGCAACATGGCACCATAGTTGCAGATGTGTGGTTTGACCTTTGGTAACAAGATCACATGCTACAAACATTTGTTTCCTATGGGACTCCTGCCCCATATAATACAAAGGGTGGATCTCATCGTGTTATGAATTTGGGGTCAAGTAGTGAAGGCTGGTTTTGCCATTGGGATCCTTTTTTTATTTGGGGGTTTTATAATGGATGAGGTAAGGAGTGGTAGGAGTGTCCTGGTTAAGTTTATGTCCTCTGTATTTGGCTTGGAGGTGCGTCTGGCAATGCAGGACTGCTGAGAGATGCTTCCTTCTGCTGTCCACCCCAGCCTGTAGCAGCATTTGCTATGCAAGTGTTTGCTGGTAACCCTGGGTTTACCCTGGGCTTGCAGGAAGCACGATCATTTCTTTTCTGAAGACATTATATGCATGTATAATTGCTGGGAGTCATGAGGGAAGACAATATGCTCAGTGAGACAGGTTTTGAAGTTTTTACCCTGAAATGATAAAGCTTCTATTAAATATGTGGAGACCTCTTGTTATCTTTATATTTCTCTCGAAGGCTTGTAGCTTAGGCTTCCCAGGGTTCATTTCTCCTCCCTCACAACCTCTCATCAAATTTTTAATTCTCACTCCAAAGCACAGGGTGCTCAAGTTGGAGGAAAGGCTGCCAGAATGCCATTTTGGCAAACCAGTAAAGTGTTGTGTGGTCTCCTTCCTGGAGGAGAACTGTGGCTGAAATTAAAAACAAATAAACAAAACCCCAGCTTCAGGGCAGACAGCCAGCATGTAAAGTTTTAGAACAAGCAGTTAGTTTGGCAAAGTCAGAAACAACTTTTAAAATAAATATTATTATAGAAAGTGCCTTGAAAATTTCACTTATGTCCAATACCTGAAGCCAGTAATATGATTTCTATTAGAACACATATTATTTTTTACTAATTCTGCAGGGGAATATTGTATGACTGTATACATAAAGTGATGATAGTACATGCTAGCTATGGCTATTCTGCGTGTGCATATGTTTATAATGTATCTTTTGCTTGAGGTATACTTCTGGTCTCTGGAAATCAGGCAAATACTAAAATGATAGTCACTGCCAGAGACAGGTGTTGAAAACTGTAATTTGTTGAGTTTAACAGAAAGATGGTAAAATTGGTTTAATTTCTACACTAATTACCATCCAGTACATACACACAAATTTAGTGCAACAAATTAATGGCATATTTGTCAATGTCCCAAAGGGAAACTTCTTTTTAAATTAGTTTGAATCTCAAACTAGGCCTCCCATCATGCTTACTTTGGAAACTTACCTATATCAAATGCATTTACTGACTAATAGGAAAATACTGACAACCAATAAAAGAGTGATGTTTTTTTAAAAAGTCCTCAGCAGCCTTCTATCATTTATGATTCAGTATAACCCATCTTAAGCAACTATTTTTGGTGCTTGTTTAACAGAGGAGGCCTTCTATTGAAACTGCTGAGTACTATATTGCTTTAACCTTATTTATGGCTCTTACAAGCCTCAGGAGGAGGAGAAGGTGTTCTGACCAAGTAAAAGTATTATATGTGATAGTCTGGTTCTGCTTTAATCAATGGGAATTTGGCCATGAAATAAAATAATGCCAAAATAAAATACTGCCCAAGATGCATCTCTGGAGAAGCTCAAGCACATCTCTCTGGGTAGGACTGTTCCACATTACTGCTATTAGGATTATGAGAAGCTGGGGTAGTGGCTCTGAGAGGAAGGAGCCAGCACAAGCTGCTGAAGTTTGTATTGCCAGCCTCCATCTCAGTCCTACACGGGAGGAGAGGGATACTGAGGAGTGCAGAATAGCTGCTGTCCCTGCCTGCATGAGCACAGAGCTACCTGTCTTCTCAGCTCTTTACCACAAGGAGATTTTGCCAAATGGCTTACAGCACTGAAAGACTGGGGCCACCCCTGAAGCAGGCAGAGAAGAGCTGCCATCATGTAAGCGTTACTGTATTTATGCAGTAGGTGTCTTTCTGTACTTCTAGTCTGCCAGCTTGTTTGGTAAGATTAGGTCTATCCAGGCACAAGTCTGAGGGTACTAACTTCATCAGTAGATTTACCTGTTGCTTTTGATTTGTTTTTACATCATCATAATCTCCTCCTTCATATAAAGATAGATGAAAGCCACCTTTCCTCAAGACAAGTTGAGAATATTGCCTGTCTTTGTAAGGCTAGTAGGCTGTGGAAGCTTTGAAGTGGTCTGTTGTGTTTTGTTGGTGCAGTGGTGTATCATGTGGAGTTAGAGTTCTCTGTGCTGTTTTAGACTGTAGGCTTACTAAGATCCTCTAAAAGTTTGGGGGACTCGCAGCCGTCATTGAATTCAGTATCAAGTTCTTAGAACTCTTACTGCAAGACTTGCAAAAGTGAAAAATTACACTTCATGAGTGGGAGAAGTTTAGTTCAACATCTACAAGTTAGAATAAATGGTGCTTTTGAAAAGCTTGAGCTTTCAGTAGCAAGAATGTATTTGTCACTCTGCCCAACACTATAATGGACATGTGGTCTTTAAAGGCTGCTGGTATTTTTAACATTTTTTGCTTTCTATATATGTTTTGTCACAACCTGTCCAGCCTGCTGCCACAGGTACACATTAAATTTTTTCCAATAAGAATAATAGCAATGGTTACAAAGTTTTCTTGGGTGGACGGAAAATTAATATTTTTATGGCTGGTATGTTCCAGATGTATGACATGGAACTAGGCATCCATATGGCAGTGATTTTTTTTTCTGGCTTTGGCATTCATCATGGATTGTGAGCACTTGGGTAAATTGGAACAGGTGGATAAACCTTTCTAAAGTACTAAATGTCTCCTAACAACTATTGTATAATTAAAAGCCGTCTGGCTCTTTCTGCATTTACACCTGGCTCTTCCTTTTGACCTTGACCCTAAGATGAGGTCTGGATTTTCATTTGAGGTAAGAAATAACTCAGTCTGTTTCTTCATCTAGTTTTACTGAGCCTCCATTAATGATGACAGAGTTTGGTTTATTAGAATAATGGAGATAATAAATGTGCTACGTAGGCTTTATGAAGTTCATTGATTTCAAAAAGACTTGGAACACTGGCCAAAACTGACTGAAATCCACCTGATAAAAAGATGTTGGCCTGTACCTAAAATGCAGCTACTCTGGAAAGAAATGCAAATATTGTTACAATACATTTCAGTCCTTACAGCATTTTTAGAAAGTAAATTAGTTGTATTTTTGCCTTGTTGAAATTCAAAGGAGAAACCAGACATGTGAAACAAAAGTCATAGCCTTCTAATGTGGCCAGGTGTAAGCTTTATGTGGCCAGAATCAAGTGTTGCTGCTGTCTGTCTCAAGTTTGAGAGCATGACAAAAATTTGTGCAGGCAACTTAGGGTACCAACAGTGGTAGGGAAGTAACTTAAAGAATAGTTCTTAAATTCTCTGAGCTTCTTGCTTTGTTCTGAATCTTTTTCAACTGATTTAACAGCATCAACTGGGCTGTAACCACAGCCAGCTGCAAGCTAGCTGGTTTGAGTATCTGCAGCTCCCTAATCCCAGAGGCTTTCCTGCATAAATACTGGGCCAGCAGTGCTGTTTCCAGTACCCAAACTGTCTAGTTCATGGCTAGCAACAGTGGGCTCTTTTTGCTTTTCAGTCATGTTATTCCATGGCTGTAGAGCCTGGAAGCTTTCACTGACCAGTTTTGAGTAGGTGAATGCATTGGGTGTTATAGCTGTTACCTGTTTTACACCATCCTTCTGGCAGTCTGTGCCTGGTTGCCTGTTCCTCTGCTCATAGTATGCCTAGAGGTCCCCATGGTGTTGTGTCATTGTGTCAGGCAGCAGTCAGGCTGCAGGCCACAAAAAAGACTGACATCAGTCACTCACTGGTGATTGAAGCTGAAGCTTCAGCAGTGGGATTTAAGATGTGCTTGGATCTTCTCCATTTCTTCTTACAAGGTTTTCGTACAAGCTGTACTTTATTTGAACCTATACACTGCAAGGCATCAAGAGCCCACAGTATGTCAGGTGGTTGGATTTTTTTCCTGTATTTGACTGTGTTAAATCTACATTTGCTATTCATGCTCAAGAAAAACCAATTTCTGGTCCTCGTCAGGAGATGGGAAAAAAAACACCACTAAGCAAATGGAGATTGGTAGGTCACAGGACCTGATGCCAACATGTTACTCTCACTGGAAATCCATTGGATTCTGTCCCCACCTCCTGTTGCTATGACATTTTTCCTCTGCTTGTCCCTGGGTAGATAACTGTGTTACTTTATGTGGATGCAAGCAGAGTCTGCGTTTTATAAAAGAGGAGAAGTAAGCAGCATCTTGTGCTGTGTGACCTACTGGATCTGTCAGGGGAAGGTGGTTCCTTGTAAAACAGATAAGGGGACTGCAATCTGCTCCCTCCGGCACCATGATAAAGATGGAGACAGTGAGTCTGCAGACGTCTGTAGATACTACCACAGCCTGCAGAATGCAGTTCCTGTCCCGCATCGCACCACCCAGCTCTGCTCTCTGAGCAATAAACATCACACCAGCCTCTCCAAACTCTCCCTGGGGCCGCTTGTGGCTCTAGTTTTGGCAGCTTTGTCTGCCTTGGCCCTGGCTGCCTGGAATCTACTTCTGCACTTCCTCCCAAAAACTTCTTTTCCAGTTCTGTGCCCAAGCTGACTGTAGGCCTTCAGTGTGCCTACAAATAAGATGCTAGGTTTTAACTTGCTCTCCATGTGCTCCCAATAGTGCCAGAAAGCACATAATGAATGTGTGTCCCTTGTTTCTTGCAGACTTAATAAGTAAACGAAGCCATAAACAGTAAGCCAAGAGGATGGGGATGCCAGGCATTTATGGGGTAGTAGGAATTTGTTCATTGAACTGATCATTGTTCTACTTTGTGGCTGTAGTATCTCAGCTTTTTTCTGAGAGCAGGAGAGACATGGGTTTCTTTTCATATGAAGAGGAGCCAAAAACTGGCTCTGTCCACTGACCTGTGGCTGTCACCTTGACACAGACTAGTTGTTTAAATTTACAGTAAAAATGAAAAATAGCCTCTTTTTTTTTTTTTTTTTTTTTGTGTGTGTGTGTGTGTGTTTGTTAAAATATAGCTAGTTTGCTTGTTGGATTTTTTAAATCAGTTTTCTACAAATGGATGCTCTAATCTGTTTGCTAGTATTTTACTTCCTTCTCCATCTGTGTAACAGCCTGTGTATTATAGGCTACATATAACATCTAAAATCACATTCAGGGATCTGTGAGAAACTCTAGTCTTAAGGTAACCCTGCCATGGTGCTGTTAATAACACATTGCAAACAAGAAAGTAGTAAGTGGAAATAATGCACTCATTTAGAAGTAATAAATCCTTTGATCTTTCTTTGAAGCAAGGGTACATGCTTAAACTACCAATTCAGGGACAACCAGATGCCCATAAAGAATGGTTCTTTGCTTTGATAGAAAATCGCTGAGGCCTGCCCAGCAGCTCTGGTCTGTAAACAGATTAGTTAAGTGCTCATCAGCTCCAATTTGCATAGGACAATCTTTGCACACAAACCCTACTTCCAGCCTTAACGAGCTATTTACTTGCAGGAAGGCTACTGGTTTCCTTTCAGTTCGAAATCTCAGTAGAAAATTGCTTTCTGAGAAGGGGCAGGATGCTGATTTGGAAATAGCACTGTTCCTCTGTATGGATGTTAATAGGCAAGTGGTGACTGGCAGTTTGGTGTGCTTGCCGAGCCTCTTTAGTGAACAGCTGTGGGAATTGGAAAAAAAAGCTCATAGTTGGAAATTTGGAGAGCAGTTCCTTCTCTGCGCTCATTGGTGGCTTTCAGCCGTGGCTGGATAAAGAGCGTACATGGGAGAGGACTGGGAAGCAGACGTTTGTCTCTGCGGGAGAAGGACCCCAGAGCTGAAGTGCTCACTCAAGGGGATTTCGCTAGGCTGTAAAATTCTCATCACCTTTGAATAAAAATAAATGCCTTGTGGATGCTCGTTGGTTCGTGTGCAGAGATTGTGTGCAGCCTGCAGATTTGTCACTCACATTTTTCCCTGTTTAAACTTCATTTGATCCCCACAATTACTTTTGTCTGATACAAAGGGAGGTCAGTCTCGGCCACAAATGCAGCAGATGGTGAGATTCACCCTAGAGTATAGCAAAGCTACAAGTACCTTCAATGTCTTTTGCATTTTAAAGTGTGTTACTTCTCAGTTGATTTCAGCCTGGCCAGCAGTTTGCTTTTCTTTGAATCAAGAAAGCAGTGAAACCGCAATTTTTTTCTGATGGGGAGACAAATCTTTCAAAAGCAGGAAGGAAAACACAAAGTATTCCTGAAACCAACTGTAAGCAGTTTCAGTGCAAACCTGCTGCAGCTGGAAAGGTCTTAAAAATTATAGACTGGATTCTTTCTGTATTAATGATCTCACAAACTTTGGGGTGACAGGTCTACAAATAAGGACATAATGGAGGTGTGTGTGTTTTAAAACAGAATGCTGGCATTAGACACAGGAAAGTAAATTATGTAGTTCTACCTTGCCCTAGTAACAGTGAAAAATGTTATGGATCTGTTTTTTCACTGATTACATTATTTCCGTTTTGTGTCCCCTTTTGCTTGGAAAGTAAACTTAGGTTAGTGCCTTTGTGCCTGAAAACACAGGGTGAAGGGCTGGACTGAGGAAACTACTTATCATTTTCACAGGCAAGCTAAATATAGTTATAAATTCTTCCCTGAAGTTTGGTTTTCATCATTTATTTCATCAGCCAGATGCTAGTTTTTCATGTAGGCTATGATAAGAACATTACTCAAAGACTTCCTCAGAAAAATAAAATCTGAATTATTACAAGGCACTCTGCATTAGCCCATCAACCGTCTGCCTTTGAAGGCTTGTGTTCAGCCCCTCAGTTTTATAGTGCCAAGATTCAAATATGGGATTGCTAGAGGAAATTAATTACTAGTAAATTTAGAACAAAGGAAAGAACCTACAATTTCACAGCATGTAAAACACCTTTTGGAATTCTTTACTCTCTTCTTGGAAATCAGTGTGTCAAATTCTTGGAGTTATTTTAAAGGCCTCGGTAAAATAGTTAGTTATCCAAAAGGCATAATAAAACCTTATGCTTAAGGATATAAATAACTGGCAGAAAATTATTTTGTTTCTAGCCACTTTAGACTGTGTCTGTTCAACATTCTTTGCAAATCACTGCAGGCCTTGCTTTTCTGATGTCCTGAGTGCCGAGTATGGCTGTGGGCAAAGAGTGGAATCTGAAGGGACAAAGATATGATCCAAGGTGAGACATCCTCACCCCGGAGATCTACAGCTACTGCTGCCTTCCCTTCAACTCCTGTCAGCCACCTGTGTCCAACCAGGGGCAGCAGTGGGCTCAGGGACCCACATGGCTTCACACGTCAGGTGTCACACAAATCCAACAGTACCTGAACTTTCTGGAACTGTCTCCTGTCTTCAGCCACTTCTTAGATGCCTGCATCTGCTCACACTGCTTCATGTCACCTCCAAGGTGGCCTGCAGTTTTAGTCTGTATAAACCCAACCTTTCTGTTGATGCATTTGCTGATGGTTCTCAGTTGTCTCTCTGACAGTTCTCTTTTATTGTTGCCTCCAGACCACAGTTTGTAAAATGTGTCTCTCACCTGTCTCCTCCCATAGCCACTCTGTCATGTAGTCTTCTCCTCACTTATTCCATCACACCTGAATGTGCATGTCTTTGTCCCAAAACATCATCCACAAAGATCACCATTCTCATCGCTAAAGGCAGCATATGAATCCACCCCAGCCAGTTTTCCTTTCTTTTTCCTTTTTAAGTAGTGTGGCTTGTCTCCCACAGCTTTCATGCTCCATTTGAACTGCACCTTATTTCTCTTGTAGCTTTGCAACTCTTAATGCTCACAAAGGTGTTATGCAGGCTGTACAGTCTGAAGAGTGATTCCCAAATCACTTTTCAAGTCATTAAGGAGGTTGGATTTTATGTCGCCACATTCACTCTTGTTTTCTCATCTTGTATCTTACTCCTGCTCCCTCAATTGGCTTTTCGACTAAATTAGCATCAAGTGTCCTCTCACCTCTCCTTCAAAAGCAGCTGCATCAATATCAGTCTCTAAGGCTGTGCCTAAAGGAGTGATATAGTCCAGAGCAGGAACTTGCTTTACAGCATATTTTCTGTCCATAGCCACTTCCCATCCCTGTATGCACATGGCAGAGAGATCTCAGAGTACATGAGTGGGCTTTCTTTCGAATGAGGCAAAAGAGCAGGAGGGTGCTGCAGGTCTTTCTCAGGCACTTTGACTTGCTCATGGGCCTTCTGAGTACCAGACCAGACTGCAGCTGGTCTGGGGAAAAGCTCCAGGTGCAGAACACGTACAATGTGAGCATTGGCTCCTCAAAAACAACTGTGTAGTCCTGCAGATTTTCTCCTACTGTGCTGCTGGGGTAGGCAGATCCTGTGCTTCCTTTCAGCAGATGTGATTTTTCACTGAAGCTGTAAACCTCAGTTTATTATCTTAACATTTGAGAAGTATCTGTGCCTCACCCGAGATCAATGTAAGTTTGCAAGCCTTAGTCTTCCAGCAGTATGGAGCTGATCCTATTGTACTGACATTGATTTTATACCCAAGCACATTTATAGGCTTCTGCAGGGATTCCCTTTATGTCATCCAAACTGAGATCCATGTGGAAATGTATCTTCTGCTTGATGAAATGTCATGTCTGAGACTATATTCTGCATTTTTTAATTCTGCTCAGTCTGGGAAGCATTCTGGCCTCGACACTTGTTTTTCTAATACAAGAGTGGCAATGCTCAACTTTGTATTTTTATTGAGCTAGCCAGGTTATTATTGTGGAAACAAGATACATTAACTTGATTTTAAAACTGCTTTCTGTAGGGGATTTTTTTTATGACCCTGGATTTTAAAAGATTTCAAAATACATTTGGATTCATGAAAAATGTATTTTATCAACATAAAGGCTGACAATCCTGCTAGTTGTAAGGAATTCCTTTGATGGTGAGCTACAAAGTCCTTGGAAGCCCTGGTAATAATACAGGGTTTCCAACACATTATTCTGCACTTTATTTTATTTATTTATTTTATTTGAAAGCTTTTCTTTCCAGAAGCCACAAAGGAAGAATAGGAAACCATCATCAATGTGGAGGTGACTTTTCCACTTCCTTCTCTCTCATGTAGTTGTTAACAGTAATTTACAGTTGCTCAATTACATTCAGATCACTGGGATATTTCTACATAAAGTAATAAAAATCATTGTGTAGGCCTTATTAATTTACGGCATATCATAAAGCCTAACAAATTGTACTGTACTAAAAGAATATTACTGAAGTATTTACTAAAAAGCATATGATATTGAAAGTAATTCTGCTTCTTGTGGACTTCCTTAGCTCTGTGGGAATATTATGATAGCATTAGGCATGTTCATCAGCTGCAGTGTATGGCAAACCTGAGAACTGTCGTGCTCATCTGAAAAAATGTAACAGATACTATTGATGCATGAACCCATTTTTATTTCCTTCTTCGGTTGTGCCATGTGGATGTGATTCTACCTTAAGCAAGTAAAAAACTCTGAGTGTTTCTGAAGTCAATGGAAATTTTACTACATATTTCAGTAGGATAAGACTTTTTTGCCATATTAATTTGGGGGGGTCGCACAATTAAAATTTAAATGTGGCTCTTCAAGTTTAAAAAAGTGTCAGGCATTTTATAAAGATCAAATTGTATCATTTAATCAAATAATTTTGCAAGAAAATAGGTATATGAAGAGTGAAGCTGACTCCTGATTTACATTACTGTGTAACAGGTTCTCTCAAAAATGGGGAAAATTGTCTGGACTTGAAAGTTAATATGAACAAATTTGTTGATGAAATATTAAATATCTAGAAGTCAGGGGGTCAGAATTAGGAACATGGGCTATTTAACATTTTCACAGATCAAGTGGTAAACAAGGACTACCCCTTGTTGAAATTTGCAGCCACTGCTATGCTCAGTAGCTGTCTGTCATCCTTGTGGCTTCAGGCCTGTGAAAAATCACAGAATTCCAGGATGGCTGAAGTTGAAAGGGACCTCTACAGGTCATCTTGTCCAACCCCCAAACTCAATTAGAGCCATCTACAGCAAGTTGCCCAGGACCATGTCAGATGGCTTTTGAATATCTGCAAGGAGAGAAACTCCACCTCCTGTGCCAGCTACCAGTAAAAACATGGTTCCTGATTTCAGAGCCTCCTGCATTTCAGTTTGTGCCCTCGCCCCTGGTCCTGTCACTGGGCACCACTGAAAAGAACCAAGAAGCTCCATCCTTGGAGCTTGTGTCCTCCAAGAAGCTCTTTGCAACCTCCCTTCAGGTACACATATACATTTATAAGATCCTCACTTAGCCCCACTCCAGGCTGAACTGTCTTGCTCAGCCTTTCCTCACTGAGGTCTCTTCATCATCTTCATGGCTCTTTGTTGGATTATTTTCAGTATGTGTTTTGTCATGTACAAAAGTACACATTAGCAGAATTCCCAAGGGCAGAGCTTCTCCGTGGGGGAACAGGGATCAAGCTCTGGTTCTTTTGCTCTGCACATCCTCTATCAAGGTGTTTCCCACAGACATCCAAACATGATGGTCTGCAGTGAGATGGCTTTGTGCTCCTCTATGCCATGGTAGGTCAGAAACCTCATAGTGGCTTTGCTGGAGCATTCTGCTCTTCACAAATATATAGATCTCCCAAGCCCCAATGACAGAGTAAACTATCCCTTCTGAAATAAAACTGACTTGTTCTATTCTTCTGTAATAACCAGCAAAAAACAGGCTCTAGGTGAAAGAACTGCTAGTTCCCAACCCAGCAGTGTAAAAGGAGACAGAGGCCTAAGGCAGAAGTTTTTCCTAGTGTGCAGTAGCTTTAACTGTGAAGTTAATGCTTATTGCTGAGGGAAAGACTTTATGCCTGATACTCTACTGGGTGCTGTAATTTCATCTTTTCCTTTTGTAATTTCATCTTTCCTTTCAGAAGCCCTATGACTTCTGAAAGTCTTAATCAGGGTGAAAGGCAAACTTTGCCAGGCCACACTGAACGTAGTGGTGATATCTTATCTGAAAACTTTTCTGCTAATGGCAGAAGAATGTACTTAGAATTTAACTGTCAATAATTTCATTTGCTGTAATTTGATGAAGTATGATGATTTTGCATGTGACAGCCTAAATCTTCCATTGGTCTAGGCTGAAATAGTATCCCTAAATTGAGATAACAAATAGCAAACTGATCATAAACAAATAACGAGCAGAAGGAAAATTTGAATTGACTGGATAGCTATTTGCTGTGAAATATTCACTCAGCTCCATAAATAATATTTTGTTTCTCTCCGGAGGAAGAATGACTTATTTCACCAAACAGGTAAAAAAGAGAAAATAACAAGACCCTAATACAGTGAATCAAATGAGAAAATAAAAACTGTGATAGATGTGACCTTTGGAGAAATGTTCAATTTTGTTTGTCATTGCTTGGAAATAATGCAATGTACCTTACAGGAGGTAAGAGCCAGGCAGCAGAAATGTCACTGTTTTCTTTTATTATCTTAATGTGGAATGCAAGTTTTTTAATAGATCCAATATACTTTAATAGATTGCTTGTTTTCTTTCATCCATAGGGGGGTTTTATGTGGGATCACAAATGGACGTATTCCTCCACCCCCTGCTTTATAGCTTGTCACTGTCACACATGACATCAGTATTGCTGTAATGTGTGAATGTATCTACAGTTTTTTCCACAGGATTCCTGAGCCTTTAGTGTGCTGATGAGCTGCTTTTGTACTTTGCTTCTTCTGATTTAGATCAAAAGAACTTGCACATGGAAAAGCCCCTTGCAATAGACTTGATCCTCTTCCAAAACAGTGCCAGGTGACAATGTCATTTTTATTCCAGCTAGTTTGAATGTTCAGTGTGTAGGCATTTTCCAGACACTATACCCCCCAAAAATTAAGTCTCTATTCCCATAAAGACCCTCCCCAAAGAGCCCCTGGCTACCTTATGTTCCCCCTTCAGTTGCCATCTACCTTTAAAGAGGGAGCCTGCTGTGTATTGACATGCAAAACCAAGCTCCAAAGAAGTGACCTGCTGTGTCTGATAATTTCTCTACCGAGTAGCTCTTAAATTAGAGTTAACCTGAGATTTTGGAGAGTCTGCTCATTTGCACATCAATATCCTCGTCCTCCTCCTTAGCACTGGTGATGTCCCAGTGTTACTTTTAGGATAAGGTGGCTAGCTTTGATATTTAGAGATATGCGCACATTAGAAAGTTGGATGTGATCCTGGATAAAGTTCCAGGAGTGTTTTGGCCAAATGCACAAGGGCATATGTTAGGGATACAGTAAGAACAACAACCTGGAAAACGCTCATCACATGCATGCACTATGATAGGCAAAGATGTGCTTTGAGTAGCTGCAGATAGATTACACCAGCAGATGTGTCATTTTACTGCTGGAACATCATTTATTCTGGAGCTTCTGCCAGTGCTGCTACACTGGCCAAGAGCACCTCTCTCCCTGACCCTGCCTGGAGAAAACATGCCAGTGGCATCCTGCTGCACAAACATGGTCTTGGTGTGTTGAAAAAGGTCCTGAAGAGCAGTGCTGAGGAAGTGTGAGTCCACTGGCTTTCAAAAGACGAGGTGAAGAACAGACCTGTTATAACACGACTGTCAGTCCTGTAGTGCCACAGAGATGCAACCTCCAATTCCCCTCCACCTTTTGACATTGAAGCCTGAAAAATTGAAGTGAGGGAAATAAAAGTGCTGTTTTCTGAGAGCAACAGTAATTTATCATCTAATAGTTCACAAGAAAAAGCAACAAATTCATCCTTGGGAATGCTGGCTCAGTCACCCAGTGGTTTCACAAGCAGGATCACTGCAGGCTGCATGGCAGCACCTTTGGATCTTTGTCTTCTTTGCATTTGATATTAAACAGAGCCTCTGGCCTTGTTAAGATGCAGTAATTACTGTTCAATACATTTGTCCTTTAGGATTTGGGGTGGCTTTTTCAACTTTTGTACTAATGATTTGTGGTACTAGCACCCAGTGATAGCTAAATGTGGGATACAAGTGCGTTTCTGATGGATTTTGGCATTTATTGCTGTGTCGTAGCAATATAAATTATTTCTGGGTCTATCTTCTTAATGATATCAAGAACTGAAGCTCTTAGTGACGTTAATTATGTTCTCAGCTGTGTCTCCAGTTCTTCCTTCCTCCCTGGTCAAACTCAGGAGTGCTTATAGAATTGCTTAGAGAAGAAATCTATAAAAGTTTGAAGCCTGCACCTCGTGGAAATAAATGCTGTGATTTATTTCCTATGTTAATGTCTGCTCATATAATTAAAGTGAAACAATTCCCATGAAATAGTTCTCTTTGAAGTGTGTAAGAACTGAGAAGTACTAGGTCAGGTGCACCAGGTATCTCTGCCTCCTGTCATACACAGGGAAAAGTGATGGATGTGGTCAGAAGAGTATGACAAGAAAAGCGAGCCAAGAAATTACTCCAGTCTCCTCTCCTACTCTCTCACTGTTTTGTACACATTTTTCCAGTTCTCTGCTGGCCTGGTCCAGTGAGTAGAGGGCACTCAGCACCTCTCACAACCTGCTTTGCCTGGCTTCATGATAGATGCATTAATTTAGCTAGGTCTCTGGCATTTGACCTGAAAGCTGCAGAGAAAGGTGGGCCTCACAGGCAACAGTGGGTCAAGAGGGGCATCTCTTGGGGTCAAAAGCCACAAAAGAAGTGCTCATGTGAGTTGTGGAGGAGTGTAAAATGAGTATGACTATTTCAATGCTTTCTATCGGGGAAACTGCTTGTCCTTAATCCCACTTGTGTTACATGTACAGCAATAATGTCTTCAGACTCTGGAAATGTTACATTTCCTTTTAAAAGCCCAGGGGTGTAACTCAGGTGCACAATCAATGCTTGTACTCTACCGGTCTCAATTTCCAGACTGTTTCCAACATTTAAAAGGCTGCTTCATTCATTTTTCTCCTGTACCTGCTACGCAAGAAGTAACCAACATCTGAGTGGAGAAAATGTTAACAAATTCCACTGGTGGGCCTCTTTCATCAGTTCTAGAATTGTGGTTGCTGGGTAACATTAAAGTAAATTAACCCTTTAAAGGCAAACAAACAAAAAATCCCAAGAAAAAACCCAAAGGTTCTGAAATTCAAATATACTGATACTGCCAAAGCACTGAGGAATTGTAATGAACTCTGTTGTTGCCAGTAAAAAGCCTTGTCCTCGGTCAGGAACCATTCCTAACAACCCAACATTCGTCCTTTGAGCAGGCAAATGTGTGTTACATTGTCTTCCTATTTAATTGCTCCGATTTTATTTAGGGAGGAGGTATTAGGGAACACCTTCAAAGCAAGTAAAAAAAATTAGTTGTGGGATAGGTAGAAGGCTGTTTTCTCACTGGGATCTTCAAAAAGCAAAGATTTGTAAAGCTTTCAAGATGACTGGGGACAGGATTGACTTCTTGTTAAATCAGATAGGGACCTAATTAGAGATTTATGAAAGCAACAAAGCACCCTGCAGCAGGCAGTTTCCCTGCTGGGAGAAAACTCACTGAAACATGAGGGTAAGTCTAATAGCAGCTACTAAGAAGGGAAAAAAAAAGGAATAAAAATCCCATGTCCCTTTTAACTGTTTTAAACCCTCAAGCAATTGGACTCCGCTTGTCAGGGTTGAGAGGAGATAGCCTACCTTGTCTGATATGAAGACAGGAGATTCAAATCTGTTGCCAAGGGCCACAGGGAAGGGTTGAAAAAAAAGGCTAAGGTGGTCAGCAGATGAGCAGATATCTCCCCTCCAAGTAGAAGGATGAATTAGCCTTACAGTTGCTAAAGTCAGGATAACAAGTCTAAAAGCCTAAAAGAAAAGCCTAAAGCTTTGCTTCCTCATTGGGAAAATAACCTTTGAATGGATCTCTGGAGCAACAGAAAGAGATCAAGGAAAATGTGTCAATTTGGGATAATAAAGGAAGCAGAAGGGCCATAAACAGAGCAGATATGCATCCCTAGGCAGCATCCACCTTTTTTTCTTTTAGCAATTGACAGTGGCCCTCAAGGTGTTGTTACACATGATGGGTTCTCAGACTTGATACTGCATTTCTTCTTATTGCCATTTGCATAATATATGACCCTTCGCTTTTGTGTATATGAAACAATCTTGTGACAGAAATGAGAACACATGGGGGGAAATTATCCCAATTCCATCTGTTTTGGTGCATTCAGATTCGAAATGAATATTTTTCTGAATGCATTTTTGCAAATGAAGTACAAAGACTCACCTGAAATTTTAATTCTGAGTTTCCTTTTTCTATTGCAATCAAGAG
>VZTN01017077.1:29301-46097 GCA_013400515.1 Erpornis zantholeuca
AGCTCACTTATTTAGCACTGAAGAGGTGACAAAGGTCATGCCTGTGTATGATACCATTCTAGATGAAAACAAAATTTCCACTATTTTCCCTAATAAATGTTGAATGCTTTAGTAACGCTTGCATGCTTAAGTAATATATGCAGGCTAAGCTAGTTTAATTTTCATAAATTTGATTGATTCAAATGTTGATTTTACTACTACAGCTTTTATATCCCTGTCTAATCAAACGACATGTTTATTATTTCAGTTTTACATATTTTAGTAATTGGGTTGTGTACCTTAATAGTACAGTAAGGTTTTGCATAGTTTACTAAGGAAAAAGCTGACTTGATGCCCTTTCTCCTGTTTTAGTGCTGTGTTTTTAATTTTTCTGTATCAAGATAAGCTCTTAAGAAATTACTTTACAGGAGAAGTGTATGACAAGTTGAAGGGAATTAAATGAGACTCAATTGACTCAATTCATTAGCTCTTGCATTCCAGCATTACTGCTTCTCATCACTTGGGATTCCTGCTCTACAGCTGCCTTAGCCTGATACAGCATTCATGGCTTTCCAGGTTCATGCAAGTGGACCCAATTCCTGTATTGTTCTTATGGCTTTCTTCGTGGAGAAGGAAAATGGCTGAGTCTCAAACTTCCAACAAATACTCGGTTTTGTCTGCTGCTTTTCCATCGTAGATACAACCCGCAAAAATAATTAATTCTTTCTTTCCTGGAATTTCACTATTCAGACAAAATATTCAAATTACATTTGTAATGTGAGGTGCCAAATTCAAGACTTCTTGTGAAAACTAGAGGTGTATCTAATTGGACATTAAAAAATGAGGCTTCCCAGCTTGATAGTTAGCCTTGCTAAAGCCTCCAGCTTTAGCAGTTGAAAGTCTTGTCCATTGAAACATATTTTGGTTTTGTGTTCTGGTCTTCTCATCTGCCCTTATAACAAATTTTTTTTTCACTTTCTGCTCCTACATTATTTCACTTGCATACATATATACCATACAAATATTTGAAGGAATGCTTTTCATCTCTACATATTTTTAAAGATTGGTAACTGAAAAAGTTAAGGTCCTAAGTCTGAGTTTTAGCACAGTGCAAAAAGGTTTACATAATTTGTTATCAAAATATTCAGGTCAATTCAGGAATTTATTTTTGCTGATGCACTCCATTAAAAAATAGACAGCTTCTGTGAATTGCCAATGTTATTAGATGAGCCTAGGATTTCTGGGGAGAGGGATAACTCAGGTATCATTTGAAATGCGTGTTTGTTCATGTTTTATATTACCAGAGGGGCTGTTATGCTTATTTTTAAAATAGATTATGTGATCAATACATGAATTAATGTAATTTATTGATTGAGCTTTATGTGTTTATAGCTTGACTTCTATGCCTCAGTGGTATTATGTTTTAAGCCAGTCCCTTTATGTGTGTTTTATAAACAGGATGATGACTGAAAGTAGAGATGACAGGTGGATTGTATGTTGGCAAGAAGAAAGTGTAGATTGGTGGCAAGTATCTTTTCTCTGATGTCCTTCTCCCCTTTACCATCCTTTCATATGCTCTCCAGCACAGGCATACTGCATCTCACGGGGTGGAGTGGACTTGTGGCTGACAAGAGCTTGAGGAGAAGGGCTCTGAGGAACGTGTTGGTGCTGCTGTGAGTGGCAGCTGTGATTTAGTAGATGGCATCTCTCTTTGGAGTTAGAATTGAACTGCCAGCTCACACTGCTGGAGCTGCTGTGTTTTGGGTGAAACTTAAAATCAAGGTCTTGTTTGCTTGTTTGTTTGTTGTCATTAAAGACTTCTGGTGAATATCCTCTACTAAGCTCTTGTACAGCAGTGCATTAAGAGTTGTTTTTCAGAAGTGGATTAAGAGATCCTTTTGCCTGGTTTCCTAAGCACTTAAAAATTTGGAGGATAAAAAAATACCATATAAATGTAAGGTACTATAATAATAATAATAATAAAATGAAAGCACTCTCTTCTTAACTCTATAATCAGAAGCACATCAGCAATAAAAGGAAAAAAAAATATATAGCTTAAGGCTTCTTTAATACATAAATTCAGAAGTTGTTGGCCAGATGTGGGTCAAGATCACCTTTAAGTCAAGGTTTGGGCTTCAAGTTAAAGGCTGAACCTTGTCTAAGATCCAGATTCCGGCTTAGTGGCAATGAAATTCCATAAGGATCTCCAGGGAGATGTCATATCAACACTGTGAAAATTACATAAAATCACCTGTTTTCCTAAGGTTCTCATATTTTCCTTTATTTTGAAATATCTTTCTGCTCCCCAGCTTGTGAAAGACAAGGGAGCGGAGGAGTTGGATTTAAAGTTTCCAATGTGACTTAATGCTAAGCCCTGGACAGTAAGGGTTCATGCCTGGTATTGTGTCTGGGGCTTGGTTTTAATACCAGACATAGACATAGTTTTGGAAGGAGAGAGGGAGAAAGTGATATCTACCCTGTAGCTTTACTGATCCATGTTTACCATGACTCTGCAAGTCTTTACTGGTGATTTTTAAGACTCACTTGGTAAGCAAAACTGTGTAGGTACTTAGGCAGCACTTAGACTTAGACCTAAACTATCTACGCATCATTTACCATTACTCACAGCTAGCAGGGAAGCACATGCCTTCAACCCATCACTTTCTAGCTCTGGGATAATCCATTTTGCTGAGTACTTTACTTAGGTTTACACAGGTCAGCACATTTCTGTCACACAGGCTGGTGGCACTTGTCTGGGCAGTATAGTAGTTGATCAATACTCTCTGTAATCATGGCATGAACCAGTCTGCATTCCTCAAGTCTTGTCTTTGCCTCATCTCTTCCATTTGCTGTAGGATCTGTCTGGGGACAGAATGGAAGTACTTTCTAACTGGCAATTTTAAAAGTGTTTGTAAAAACACCTCTAGTTTTCACAATTTGTCTAACTGGCAAATGTCCAGGTGGGCATGTCAAAGGAAATTCCCCTCCAGAGATTAAAGTGGTAGAAAAAGCTTATTTGGGGATAACTCAGACAGCTGTATTGCAGTTTGTGATACATAGATTTGTGATAAGCAACTGCTGGCAGAAATATTTAACTATTTGAAAACACGGTTGACTAGTAATCCTGAGCTATGGGGATCAGCTCAGGAAGAAATGCTGTCCAACAAAATGATGTGGCTTGTGCAAATAAAAGATGGTGGGCCATCAGTTTTACTCACTTACATAGGTGTGGGTGCCTGGAAAACAATAATTCTCTTCTGGAAAAAAAATTCCAGCATTCGTCATTTGCTTTTGTGTTGCAATGCAATGAGGCCTCAAGCTCAACCACTTTTAAGGGAAAAAAAAAATTCCAGCTCGGAAGATCCAGCATTTTAACAGCTGAGGCAAACCCAGGAAATGTGGGTGTTTGGGATTTTCATCCCTTGTATTCGCAATTTACCCTATTCCCTCAGACCAACCACTCCATTCTGGATTCCTCAAGCCTTGGTAAAATTTATGTGAATGACATCTTCTCATAAAATGTTCCAATTGATGGATCTGCATTTTTCTGTTAAAAATGGTTTAAAACATTCTTTATCCAATCTTACTTTCAATTTAATGAGTAGGTGAGGAGATGTAAAGGAGTGTTTGAACAGTAGGACAATATTCTGTAGGAAAAGCTGTCAGACCCGAAATTATATAGCTCATTAAATATGCAACCTAATCTGTGTCTGCCTACTGCCAAAGTCATGAAGATTTTGTGAAGACAGTAAAAAAGACAGATTTTGTCTACAGTGAGGACAGTTAAAAAAACTTCCTCAAAGATGCATTCAAGTTCTTGGTAGAGTGTTAAAAAACTTCAATTTTTGCTAAAGCTACAGCTTTCAACATTGCCTCTTGGATATAATGGGTATAACTTTGGAATATTTGCATGACTTTTTCTGTGTCTCTGGAGCAGAGTATTTGGGCTGAGAAAATCACAAGCCTGCAACCAGGAACATCAAAATATATGCATACACTTTAAGTTGTTCCAGCAAAGGAAACTCACTTTCATTGAAGTACTGTAAGTTGATCTAAGTGAGTTTTCTGATGTAATGAACTTTATCGCTTTGATCCCCATGAAGAATCCATCTGAGTCAGAGCCAGAAAAAGATGTAAATCTGACACTGCAGTAGGAACATTTGTTTAAAATGAGTAACACATCTTGATAGGTTTTTTTGATAGCTATAACAAACTTTATGCAATACACTTTTGAAAGCATGTTGAAAAATGAATGGATAAAACATGTTTCAGCTCAAGAGCCATACAGTCGGATTGCTTCTTTCGTTTTGATTCAGTGTAATAAAAAGCTAAATCCTCTGAAGAGTCGTTGTACCAAACTGACTAGGTCTGTTGTGGTGGAGCACATATTACTGTAATGAACCAGTTTCACACAGATAATTGTCATGGCAATAGAAACCAAAGCAGAGACACAGATGCTCGTTGCGTTCTGCTAGTCCTGCCAATGGTTATTTGAAAGTCTGAAATCAAACAGAAATGAGTGTGTGTGCGTTAGGTTGCTGCACGGGGTTTTCTGGTTTCCTACCAGGGTTTATGCAAACAGTTAAAAACATGATTATCAAACAAAGCTTATGCTACTTCTTTCCATCCATACCTTCTATGAACATTCAAAAAAGAAGGTCCTGCCAACTGCAGATTTTGGTAGTAAAATCTAATAGTTGGGAATATATTTAGCACATTTATTTCAGAATATTTAAATGTCCATCAGTTTATCAGAGTTCTTTACAAAAATACAAAATTTAAAGCTCAATTCACTCGTAATGGTCATCACAACTCTCAAGGAGAGACATCTGCAGCCAGTGCCCCTGCCAAGTGTCAGCTGATATATTATCAATTAGCTAGCCAAACACATCTGTGCTATGTTTTGCCTGAAGATTGCTGAATCACATTGCCTGGTACTCTAAAACAATGATGACTAAGTGTATCAGAAGGGGCAAGATGACGATCACACAAATACAGAGGAAAATCTGCTCCCTGCTGTGGAAAAGGCCTGCTTTCAAACCACGGTGTACACAGTTATGTTTATAACCTTTTCTGTACGGCTCACATTGAACTTCCCATGCAGTGAATATAAGTAGCCCTCGAGCAACACAACCAAATGGCTGCAGTATCACTTCTTACATGGGAGCTATTTAGAGAAAACTAATTTGTAAATACATTTTAGAAGATAAAGGATCAAGATACTATGGTTTCTGGAATAATCTGTGTTAATAATTTCTGAAATAACTCAGTGAATTGAGTTAGGTCCATAACTCATGTTTAATAAAATTATGAGACTTGAATGAAAATGATTAGAAGGAAAATGTAAAAAAAACCAAACATTTTTACAAGATGCTATGAGGGAAATTTCAGCAACAAAATGCTGAGTGATTTTTTGGCTCAATAGTATATGAACCTCGCTACATGCCATAATTTATTATTTCTTATGGGGACTGTAATGCTGGTATAGCAAGAAACATCAGCTGAGGTGAGTGGTTGGCTGACAACCAATTTAAGATGATGATAAGCACAGTGATGATGAGAGGATGTGCAGGGGTGAGATCTCCCCACATCTTAACTCCAGAAATGCTGATTAATGAATTCAGTGTAAGCCTCTTGCTTTTGGATGAGATAAAATACGAGCAGATGAGTAACAGAAGAGGGCAGTGAGGGAAGACAGTAAAGAGACTAATCTTTCCCAGCTGAGATGGGAAGGCTTTGTGGAAGGACTAATTTCAGGCCAAAAATATTATGAATAATAGAGATTATTTCTGTAAAAGAGACTATTAGTTTTAAGTCTACAGGGAGGACTTCTAATAATAACACAGAAGAAAATCTTGCAGAAAGCAACCTAATTGTTTTTTCAACCCTAGGATCAAAACTTATATCTGGCAAGAAGTTTATGGGCAATAAGCTGATGAAATATTATCTTCCATAATATGAATTTACTTCTTGATCCAAAGTAAAAACAAAACTCTGAAAAATACATTTTACTGTTTCCTCTCTGTCTTATGTATGGAATATAATCTAGCTGTGCTCCTGTCCTTTTGGTGTTTGAGGACTTCAGATTTTTCAAGTCCTTGGTCTGCACCATAGCCACTGGGCCTTCTACAGAAGGGAGCACATGGGGAGACATAGGAAGTCCCTCCCCTGCAGTGTGACTATGGGAACACCAACTGGCATTGGTTTTTGCAGAACCTGTTTGCTGCAGTTGGTACTGAGACATTTTACTGGAGTGCACATGTGCACACCCCGCGTGCGTGTGTGTGTGCACGTGTATGCATGTACACTTGGGGATCTCATTTGCAAATGTAATCAAACTGATCATGGATCCTGCCTTCTCCTGACATCACTTTTTTGACTTGGCTGAAAGCGGTGCCCTCCATGATCTTGTTGAAGGCTTTGAGAGCAGAAAGGCGAACATCTTGGGTCGCCACAGCCAAAGGGCGACTGGGCACCTGATTGGGGACATTCGCAGTTGCAGAATGTTGCCCATCTGGTTCGGCTTGCTGCTAGAAGTTGAAATGCCAATAGGTTTAGATGAGAGTTTCAAGGATCATATTTGTGGACTTGAATGCTGGTGTTCTGCCAAGTCCTTTAAGGGGCCATAAAAGGACACACAGCTCCTTTTGCTGTGCCTACCCTGGCAGGCAGAGCAGGGCAGCAGCAGAACGCCAGCAGTTGCCCATGCTCTCTAATTCCTGCATGCTCCCAAGCACAGGGATTGCTGTGCTGATTACCCTTCTTCCAAACAACACACAAACACTCTTCAGGGGAGAGCATGTGCCGGGGTCCATTCCCATCAGTCAATTTCAACTCCAACACCCAGAGTCTGGGGAGTGGGGAAGGGAAAGAAGAGAGTGTGGTGTGTAGAGCTGAGCTGTGCTGTGCTGCCTGGCCTCATGGCCAGAGCATGGTCCCTGGTTATTTTTTACTTGCTAGACATTTCCTGTGTGTCTCAATTTTCTGTCTCTTCAAGAGCAAAAGAAGAACTTCCCCGCTTCGCAAAAAATAAGTGCCTTTTTAATGTGCTACAGGAATAGGTGCTATTTTAAGTTTTCAACAGAGATGAAGCCAATATTTTTTGAGTCTGCTGGGAAAGTGGATCCATGGTAAGAAAGATTTGTCTTGCAATCCAGATTCTGTCTGAGTTTCAATCTGCAGAGATCTCCAAGTATGTTGATTTTTTTGAGTTTTGCTGTTCAAGTCTGGCCCACTCTTGATAGCATTTGTGCAAAGCTGAAGCTTGAAATTGAACCGGACTGAAAGGCGAGACGAGTTCAACTGCATTGCTCTGCCTGTTGGGTTGCTTCCTCTCTGGGCAATGTAAAAAAAGTCAACTGTATTATTTTTCCTTTTCCATGGCCAGGGCCAAAGAATGCAGGAAAATTCGCCAAGAGTAGAAAAAAAAAATGAGTTCTGCTATAGCTTCAGGGGTCCAGGATACTTGCCTTTCTCATCAGAGAGAAAGCAACCAGACTGATATACTATTTTCCATCAATCAAGTCAGCAAAGCCGGGCAGAGCACTTCCTTTGACATCAATGCAGTGGTGACAGTTGTAGAGTTAATGCATTCCTTCTTAATGGAATACCATAAATCTAGGTTCAATGCTGCCAAAATAATGGCTGCAGTTCTCACTGGTGAAGTCAGCTCTCTCCCTGCATTCCCAAGGGCCTAAAACAGTTTGGATATAGAACTAATAGCATTATTTACTAGTATTAATAATAATTTTCAACGCCATTTACAGGGATGGTTTACCTGTTCAAAATGATGCTATTGCCTCTTGGTTGAGCACACATTTGCCTTTTAATAATGGCATCATATTTAAGAGCTTCAGAAGAATTATATTTCTTGTTTGAAACCACAAGAAAAAAATTAGAAAGGAACAATTTATGGTTTTTTCCAGGAAGATGTTTGGATTGTGTCAGAGACTCCCAAAAGCACTCACAGGATCCTCAGGTTAAGCGTCTTATTTCTATGGAAATAGGTATAACAGAGTGCAAATGTGACAGTAGCATATAGTGCTGATATGGAGGAAAAGGTTCACTGATTAATTCACTATCTGAATTATATTTGGGTACCAAGGTGGGGAAAACCCCCAGGTATACCTGCTCAAGAAATCATCAGATCAGAGTTAGAGATACATTCAAGGTTCAAATGAAAATCAGAAGACCTCTCTGCAGTCTCTGAGAACAGCTTTGCCAGTGGGGTGTCTACCCAGGAGGCCTGCAGAAGGAGGAACATGGATGCACAGTCTGCATCACAGGGAAAAGCCCTGACACCATAGGCAGCAGAGAATCTACCAAGCATTTCCCTCACAGTATCTTGATCCTCCTCCTCCTCTCCCACAAGAATTTACTCAGCCCCCAAGGGGATGTTATTTGGGATTGTATAACTTGCTGGAGTTAAACAGCTTTATAGCACTATTCAGGCACAAGGCTTTACCTCTCACTTACAAGTTTATTTCACTCTGCAGGGATCATAAAGCAACTTTCAAATTACCAGCCAGTACTGCTGGGGCACAGAAGAAACCATTGTGGTACAAAGTCCTCTGAGCATAGGATGTAAGTGTAGCAATGCTTTTAACCCCTCTGTGCATGGGAATCTGGAAACAGATGGTAAATGCCCAAAGGATAGGTGGTGCTGAGGGGGAGGGAAGGAGGTGAACTGTGAGCATTTTGGTTCAGGTAATCTGAATTTTGGTTCAGTGCACTTCCAAAGTGCAAATATGTGACCAGGGGTTCCTCAGAGGCCACCTCCCCACCCCCAGTGAGAGCAACAACACCCCTGCCTTCCCACCCGTGGGAGGGGACCTCACCAACATAGAGGTGGTGATGAGAGCAATGCCCGAATGCTGCCCACCCTCTAAAGGAAATGAAAATTATTGCCCATATTTAACAGCGGTCTAGTAAATTTGATGTTTGACTTAAACATCCACAAGTAATCATAGAAAATCTCAGCTTTTGTTGTCCTTGCAGACCTAGACACTCACTTGCAAAGCAAATGTGCAGGATGCAAATAAAACATAAGCAGAAGGTAACCTAGGGGGTCCAAGCCCTGAAGGCATATAGCGTGTTGATTCAATCTTTGGAAGGGATTTCTTGTTTATTAAACCAACCACTTAAAATTAATTGGAAAGTAAAGTCTCGATCTTGGCACATGTAAATCATAAATATTCAACTTTCATTTAGCTCCTAAATAAAGCCAACAGTGAAGGTCAGACTTGGAGAGGGATAACAGGACTCTCGTGCTCTCAGTCGGGTGAAAGCTGTTGGTGCTAGCTCAGATCACAGGACACGAGTGGAGGAGGAGTGACGCTGGCTCCGGCTGCAGACACTTTGGTCCGGGTATGTGGAGGTTGGCCTTTGGTCCAGACTATGAAGACATAACAGCAAAGAAGCAACGCACACGAGGTTGCTCATGGTACTGTGCTGATGTGAGTGTTTAACTTCTGGGCCAGACAGGCTTGCATCTGTCCAACTAAGTGCACGGGCTCATCCAGACAGGCATGCACTAAATCTGATCCCAGGGCCATTCCTGACAGAACCACGAAATAAACACATGCGCATTCACTGCTTTCTAGAGCATACCGGATGTTAATAAGCAGAATAATTTGTAGGTCTTGACTACTGCCTTTATTTTTTTAGCTTGTGGCTAATGTATGAAGGCATTTCTGACCATAACTATGCCAATAACCTATTGTCACGTCAGCTATTGCTAACTACATTTACTCAAACAAAATATTGATGGAGTTCTTTTTTATTGCATGGAAAAAAACCAAGTGGGCATGCTTTCAAGAATCACAGTCAGAGTACAGTATGTCTGCATTTAATTATGGCGTTGGAGCAATTAACACTTGGGCTCTGCTTTGTTCTCTATTCCATGGCTGGTTGTTGAGAAAATACAATTCTCAAAAGCTTGCCATTTAAAATGTATTTGGCCTATTTTTAGTTAGTGTGAAGGGGTTTACCTACAACTGCTTAGGGCTGTGGAGGTTGGTCTAAGACTCAGGAGACCCTGGTTCAATCCAAAGTGTTCTCTGTGACAGTGGAAAAGTCTTGATTTGTGTAGAAACCTCACTGGCCTGCTGGAGAGTAATTTCTTGCTGTAAGGCAGGCATTCCATTAACTGTAAAGTGCTCAAAATCTGAGCTACTTAAAAAACATTGGTGTTTTCTCAGGTTTTATTATTAATATATGTCACTGATAACAATTTACATCAGACATTCACTAATAACTAGAGACCTTTAAACCAAAACATTACACAATGTGCAACATATATAGCCTTGCCCCTCTTTCATGAATTCTCTTAAACATCTAAGTCTGACCTAATTCACAGCTATATATCTCAAGCATGTCTCTTAGATTAAAACATGTTTCAGACCCTCTAAAGTAAAAAAAATGTTGTGATACTAAAGACCTCCTTTTTATTATTTCCCCTCACAACTTCACCTTGCAACACTTTCTTAATTGCAAAACAATTTTGGCTTGAACTTCTGCTTCTCAGTCTGCTGTACTGTGACCTAAAGAACAGTACATACACATGCAGAAATTAACTGGTCCCTTAGGAGTAGTCTTGTGCTGGAGAATGAAGGAGGAGAAGGCGGATTTGCAAATAGCTATATTTTCTTTCACCAACTTAATTGCTTCTGTTTGGAACTTTTAAAATCTCACCTTACCATGCAGTCACTTTCAAAGTGAGCACAGCATGACTGACCCAAAAAAAATCCGTTTGCTTTTTTATTATAATTTTGGTTGTGATATTTTATTAGTGGAGGCTGCAACACCTCAGAGGAGTAACAGTCAGCTGGTTGTGGCACTTCTGGCATTTCCTAGATTATACTCTGATTAACTCTGCTATATTAATAAAGACCTTTTAATATGCTTTTGTGAGAGTAATTTCCTAGGGATTTCAGGAAAGCATATGGAAAAACAAACTGCGTCACATGGCATCACACTGACACTTCTATGAGTCATCAGCAGAGCTGGACCTTTGGATCTCTAGTAGGTGAGTAAATCAGCTAACCAATAATAGTACTAAGCCACCATCATTTTTGAAGATTATAATTAGAAATATTTACAAGTTTTCATAGTTATTTGTTGACAGAAGAAGAGTGAAGCTCAGGTTGGGGTTTTCAGTTATCATTTATGGCTCTGGAAGTATCTTCCCATTCTCAAGTACAAGGCTTTGCTAGACCACTGGAAATTAATGCCTTTTGTAGAAAACTGTCCATTTTAACAGTCCTCCAGTATTATTTGTCTTCCTATAATCCTTAATATTTCAGTTCAAAATAAAGGTAAAATGATGATAATGGTGGTACAAAACAGGCTACCACAGTCAAAAGGGACTCTTTTTTTTTTTTTTTTTGGCAACCACGCTCACAGCATTTCTTATCCAGCAGAGTGCATAAACTGCACACAGATTCCCACATGCACACAACCCTTTGCACAGTCCTTTGATCTTTGACAGGAATCTTCAGACACCCTTCAGAATGGGAGACACTCTTGTAGTCTGTTGCACTTGTGGGTATATTTTTGGTTTGGAGTAAACGATCTAGTTAGAGGACTTTTTTGTATTGTTAAAATGACATGAAGTCCTCAGAAGGAGATGAAAGTACATCATTGTAGCTTTGTACTTGTGGGAATATTAGCCATTTATAATTATCTGGAATAAAATAAAAATGGAAATACTGAGAACATGATGCATAGTAAACAATCACAGACCTGTAAGACACGTATAACTCATGAACACAGGATCAAACAGCTGCTTTTCCTGTGTTTTACAATGTGTTCCTGACATACAATTAACTGTATTTATTGCACTAGTATCTCACTTGATGTCGATTCCCCACCTCTGTCTGTAATTTCTTCTGTTGAAATTCAAGGATTGATCAGGGCATTCTGTCCTATAACATCTTACCACTCTTTGATAATCTCTGGGGGTCGAACTCTCCAGAAATTCCTACTCTTGTCCATGCCTATCTTCCAGTTGATAATGTGTTTTTGTCTAGCTCTCTGAAACGGACTTTTACTCCCAGCACAGAAGGCGTGACACCCTGCTCAAGTTAAGGATTGCAGCATCAGGAACCAGACTTTGCAAATTATCACCTGATTCTTTTCATCATGCACCAGAGCGTGACCACAGCTGAGTTGTCTTGGACCCAAAAGGGACAGAGCTAAAAGACAGCAGAGAAACAAACCTCTGTTGCCTTCTCCGGTTACAGCTGCAGAATGATTGTGAGAAATTGCTATTGAGAAATACATCAACATATTGTTGATGCCTTTGGCTTGGTGAGTGATGATCTAATTTCTGTTCAATTGACCAGCAGCCAATTTACGTTTGGATCAAAATTTGAAACGTAGCTTGTTTCTTACTAGGGTGAGCTGCTCGTTACAAATGTGAATCATAACAACTCTTAGTAAGGGATTAATCCTGCAAAGTGCTGAATGCTCTGTGAGGGAGGGCAAGTGCTCAGTATACCTCCTGCCTTGTTCTTCACTTTACCAAGTCACACCATTTCTCTGATCTGCCAAATTATTCATGAAGCCCTATCCTGTAAATACTGACATTCATACAGAAAAATATGTTGTACTGAGGAAGGAAAAATTAATTATACTCAATGATCCTCATTCACACCTGCAATATTGAAGACTTAAGTCAATCTAAACCCATTGCTAACTCAAAACTGTGGGAAATGGTCTTTCAATGATTTGTCTGTTTTACTCTGATTTCTGTCAGAGATCACCGGAATAAACCAAATGCCTTGGCCAGTCACAAATAGATCTATCCTACTTTTTTCTAAGAATAAAAAGCAGCTTTAACTTAGTCAGTAGTACCAGTTTCATTACACAAATTAGAAAATTACTGGAATTAGTTAAGATAATATAAATAGTCTGTGTCCCTTGTTAAAAGTCTTAACAAGGGTAACTAAAATTGAAAGGAACAGTTGAAAGATCAGGGTCAACATCTGTTTAATTTTTAGCTATTTTAATTCTAGTTCATGATTATTTTAGAAGCTATCTTAAAGAGTCAAAGGAGAAAGAGCAATAGGAAGAAGGCAGAGCTCTTCAGGGGACAATTCATCAGTGGATTCAACATATGGTATATGAGAAAAAAAGCAAATAGAACAGAGTTCTCTTAGCTGTAAGATAATAATAAAGTCCCTAGCCACTGTCCAGGTAGGGTCAGGCCTTCAGCACTTTGAATTTCTGACTGGTGACACATTGCTAGAAATCCAGCGCACATAGAGAACAGGTTACTGTCTCTGGTGAAAGTGGCACTGACAAGAGCCATTCACAGTATCCCAGAAGTTCTCATTTGGACACTCAGTGTCCCCAGGTTCACAGCACCTTAGTTAAGCATGTAGCTAAGGGACTTGCATGAGGAAGAATAGCTGATGAAGTCATTGTGCAGTCAACAGAGGCATAAATGGGGAACCTTCCAGAGGATCAGACATATTTCTTGTGGACTAAGGGGGGGATTTGCTTTCTTTAGCCCATAACCAGTCGAAGGTAATTTGGCTTACATCAGTGCACAGTCAAAAATCTTTGAGAGACATGAAATGACCACTTCCTTATGGCCAGACCAAAAGAAGAAAGTAAACTTTTCTGTCTTCTCCTTAGTTTAACTTCTGCCTTAGATGTTGTCTGGGGCCTGAGATCTCTGAATTCAAAGAATGAAATTCAAAGATGAATTCAAAGATGAAAAATGGAGCACACTAAAAGAGATGAGTTCCTTTTTCACTCTGAGGATTCCTCAGGCTTTCCTTCACTACATAAAGTAGAGCAATCCAGCTACCCCTCTTGCATTACAAACTTTGCTAATAAAAATCAAAATCAGACAATTAAAGCACACTTTCTCCTGATGCTCTGTTTTCTCTTTCTTTTCCTCTCCTTGGCCCCACCTGTACCAACAAAGTCACACTTTCAGTAGCCCTTACTGGAAGCAATGCAAGCTTTCAGTTTTTATTAAGAAGGCTAAACCAGGAGTTTATAATAGTCCTTTTATACTTTTAATGTTGCCCATTTTACTACTGCTTTAACATTCACTGCCCAGACCTGGCCTGTATTCCATGTTCCCAGATCTGAACAACAGAACACCCCTATTAATTTAACCATGTCCTTTCTATTCCTACATTTCTTAAGTAGTACAGCTGTGATTTTGTCTTAATTTCCCTGAGGTCCTTAAACATCTTTCACATCCATACCTGCAGTCGCTGCCAGTCCAAGGGGAGTTTGCAGTTCCCTGTGCCTTTGAGAAGGCATTTGCTTTGCATTGTCAGTTGGGAAAACATGTCCTGTAGAAAAGGGAATAGCTATGGAGTGCACTTGATGCTTTGACAAGCCCAAAATAAGGCTCACTCAGTTATACTGGTGCATGAAGGAGGGTCATGGATTTTCATACTTGACTCTCACTAAAGAACAGGGTTTGACTGTTTTCCTTCCTGATTTTGGTATCTGATTTCAAAGTGCAGGCCATGCAAGGACCAACCTTCTTTCATGCATCCATCTCTCAGGTTTGGATACCATTCAGCAGCCTGGTGAAGATATCAGAGACAAGGAGATGGGGAGGAAGAACACCAGAAAATCTTGTTTGTGTTGGCTGTCTGCTCTTTGGTGATGGGCTCTAAGATTCTTCCTTATGTAGCTGATTATGGAACCAGATTTCCAAAAATATTTAAGGCCTCTAAAACCAGAAGTGGTTGGGATATTTTCCAGAGCTACCTTGCTGCTGAGCTGTAACCATGTGGATGTACCGACACCCAAACTTCAACTCAGGAAGGAATTCAGGCCAAAAGTGATATCCAGAAAGCTCCTGTTCAGATGCTGTTCCCTGAGGTGCCAAAATTTTCACTGGGGCTGCCACTCTCTGTGTTTGCTGATATTCACAACCTCAGATAACTTGCCTTTCTGGACTAAAATGCCTGAAACAAATATTGATCAAGTTTGGGATGCACACCACACCTTAGGCACACTGTTGCTTAAGGCAGGTCAAAGATTCATCATGTTCTTTGTAAAGTTAGAAACCTCAGAGAGAAAGACATTTGCACAGCATTTCTCCTGAATGGGGGTTGCTCCTGCTCTGGGTTTATGCACCAATGTACCTCTTCACCCTCAACACACTAATCAAAAAAAAATAGTGTGGTACAGTGTGACCTCCCTGCAAGCAAACGCCAAGCACCATCGTGTACCTAAATGACAATACATTAAGATCATTATTGTATTTAATATAGTCAAACTTATCATTAATCAGTTAAACCAGCAGCAGTGTTATGTTCTTTCTTAAATGACAGGTTTGTCAATAGAATAAAAAAGCCATTTCTGTTGAAACACAGTGACATAAATACAGGCACCTTAATAGAATATCAAAAATAGCAAAAGGCAGAAAGGAGATCTCTTTTACCAATAAAGAAGAAAGAAATTCAGGTATTGACCAATTTGCTGTAAATCTGTCTTTTGCTTTCTAATCAACTGTTAACAATCAAAGGCCACCTGGCTTAATTGAGGCTAATATTCAGGAAGCCTGATCTGGCATTCCTTGTGACTGCCTGGTTGAAGTGAATGTAGGAATAGGAAAACCACAGTACTAGTAAAGGAATGAAGAAAACCTGTCATTAAAGTATTTTTTAAACATCCATAAAACCTTTTTTTTTTTTCAGTGGCAGTTGCAAAATATGACAATGGGTGATCATTCAACAAACTAGCAAGAAAATAATATTTTTCTTCTCCTAAGGGCTTTTAAAGACTGCATGGACACACAAAATCACAGCTGTATTTAGTTTTAAAAGCTAAATGGCATTAGGCTGGAGAAGTCAATGGTTTTGTGCAACCACCATCTTCTGGCAAGTGGGTCATAGAAAGATTTTAGAAAATTTCAGCCTAATAGGGTAAATGGATATCCCAGACAAACACACTTCCTCTTTGGTATTGGGAAATGTTTTAGTGGAAGGCTAATTAGAGCCCTAGCAACTCTCTTCTCTGCAGGAAGATCTCCTCCTGTTTGAACTCTACCTAGCTCTATCTTCCTTGCAGAACCAGATGAGCAGCACCAAAACTTGCTTCTGACAGGACATGACACAATTTACAGGAGTTGAAGGTTTTGGGGGCTTAGTCTTGGGGTCATAGCAATGGTCTGACTGCACTCTGCTGATGGATATAGCCTATGTTTTACATTCTGCCTGAGTAATTGTAATAAATATTGATAGGTGTGCTGTGTTATTAATTTATTTCAGGCAGAGCATGTCTCTGAAGCTGTGGAATGACCTTGACAGAGCAAGCAGTGCTTACCAGGCATAAGTATCTCTGCTGAGGGCATGGCAAAGGCCAGGGGATCCTGTCAACACAGCTGAAGGATACTGCTACTCAACAGGAGCTTCCTTGGTGCTACAGAAAGGTAAGATATTGCTTAAAGGCAGAAATTTCAAAGTATTACTTCAGTATTTTTCAGGATTTCTCTCAAACTAGGTCATTGAAAGATGAAATAGTACTGGGGCATTGGAACTGTGAAATTAGGCATTTCATTCCTTTACAGGGAGAGGATGTGTCATTCCTAACCTGGTTTTCTTCCTGAGGTTTGATCCTTAGATCTGGGTTTATCACCAAGATGTTTGGGGCTGTGCTGTCCATGCCGGCACAGTGCTGTGCTTACGTGGTGTGCCACAGACAGATCCTGTCTCTGTAGGTACTGTGGAAACCTGGTTGGTCTCGCCTTTTAAAAGATTAAGGCTTTAATCTCAATGTCAATTACCTCCATAAAATTTGTATGCAAATACTTTCCTAGCTCACAGACCTATTACGAA
>VZTN01017081.1:256-18284 GCA_013400515.1 Erpornis zantholeuca
TGGAGATATTTTTCTGTATTGCCTTTTTGAATCAGTTTCAAAGCCACTGTTTTTATAATACAAGAACTCACATTTGCATTCCACAGGAGAACAGAAGGGGGAGAAAATGTTTAAAGTTAGAAAGCACTTAGAAATTACAAGTTACTCATTTTTGAAGAAAATTCCATATTTGACGTCTGAAATAAAACCCAATACAACTTCATAGCAACAGTCTTCTCCACATGCATAGCACTGTCCTCTTTCTTTTCTGAGAAATTGCAGGAAATCACAGGATCACAGAGTTGCTAAGTTTGGAAGGCATCTCTGGAGATCATCTAGTCCTCCTGGTCTGCTTGTAGCAGGGTCACCTAGAGCAGCACATTACTCAGGTCTGTGTCCATTTAGATTTTGAAGAGTGAAGACTATACAACCTTCCAGGCCAACTTCCTGCAGTGTTCAACCACCCTCATAGTTAAAAAGTGTTTTCTTATGCTCAGATGGAATTTCCTGTATTTCAGTTTGTGCCCATTGCCTCTTGTCCTGTCACAGGATACCACTGAGAAGAGTCTGGCACTGTCTTCTTTACATTCTCCCATCAGATATTTATACATTTTGGTAAGATCCTCCTGAGCCCTCTCTTTTCCAGGCTAAATAATCCCACCTCTCTCACTCTCATTATATGAGAGATGCTGCAGTCTCTCAGTCATCTTCGTGTTCTCACACTGGATCTCCTACAGCATGCTCGTGTGCCTGGGAGCCCACAACTGGACACAGCTCTCCAGATGTGGGCTCACTAGTGCTGAGCAGATGGGCAAGATCACCTCCCTCGACCTGCTGGCAACACTCCTAGCACAGCCCTGGATGTTATTGGTTTAGTTACCTACAATGTACATAATACTCCAAAACATTGACAAAACACTTATAATTGGTAACATACATAGTCTGGTCGGAGTTGGAAAGTAGTGTTGCTATATCAATTCATAATTTAGGATAGGGATGGGATGCATACAGCCATTTCAATTTCAGTATTTGCTCCCCAAGAGTTTAGCTTATTCTCAGTCTCTTTCCACCTTTGGGGTAGCTTCTTAACACCACTAGTGTGGACAGAAACTGGACTTGTTTGTTTACCTGGACCTCTTTTATATAAACATCCACAGTCTTCTTTGGGCTTTGCCTTAAAAATCCTTTTATTCAATTAGACTTTTTTCAATAAATTTCTACTCCCCTATCCATCAGTTCTGGGAAATCTTTTAATTAAAAATTTGGAAATCAGATTCTCTGCTGTTACTAAAAAACCAAAACAACCCCATGAAATAAAAACATTGTGTGTTGAAAAGTAACTTCCTTCTGCACACCCATATGCAATCTTCCAAGTGCATTCAGCCTTTCCATTTGTTGCAGTTGCCCGTCTCCTTACATCTGACAATTATAACTTTTTGTTTCCAAATTAGTCTGTAAAATGCTACAAGCTGGAATAGCATTTTGTCATATGTTGTGTCTATTAAATGCCAATAGCACTCTTTAAAGCAGTTTATGGCTTGGCCTGTGTGGAATTTGGTTGTAATTGTTACTAAAAGTAGGACTTCTAATGTTAACAATATGCATTTTTATCATGAACACAAGTGTAACAAATTAAAAGCCTGAAAAGAGTGCTAGCAAACAGAGCATATATTACAGGAATGGAGTTCCCAGGCCTATTGTATTTACACAGTTCTAATAGCTTCAACTGAAATCTATGTAGGTGTATAAGAATTTTCCCGTCCTCTTGCACATCAGAGCTTTAAGGAAATACAGAAAAGGATGGGGAAAGAAATTGGAATGGATCTTGCAATTTTGGCCTCATTAACACAAAGCTGGAGGAACTGCCTTTTTTTATATTGTGCACTTTAAAAATGAAAATTTTTATTTTTACTTGAATAGGTTATTTAAAACCAAATTATTTTTGTGTATTTCTGTTATGTGGAATTAGATGACATATTTTAGATTGGAGTGATGTATGTTGAGACTGGCTAATAATTTAAATAATTAAAAAAAAATACTAACAGTGGAAGCTTTTGTATGTGGCATTGTAGGCTGATTATGGGTTAAAATGATGTGGTTTTCTTTCTGTGTCACCTCCTACAGAGAACCTGGGGCAGTGCAAATCTCTGGAGTACCAGCACCTGCCTGCACACAAGTTCTTAGAAGAAGGGGAATCTTACTTAACGCTGGCTGTGGAAGTAGCACTGATAGGGCTGGGACAGCAGCGAATCATGCCAGATGGCTTGTATGCACAAGAGAAGGTTTGTCGAAATGAGGAGCAGCTCATTTCTAAGCTACAAGAAATTGAATTGGATGATACTCTGGTGAAGATTTTTCGAAAGCAAGCAGTCTTCCTATTAGAAGGTAGCTGAATATAGATACGCTAACTGCTTCTCTAAACTGTCCCCACTTATACAAGCACACAGAACTAGTGTTTCTGTAGAAACTGACTTACATGCTTCAGATGTTTTTTTACTTAGAACTTCATGAAAATTTTTATCAAATCTCTTAAAAAAGTTGACTTACTTTAGGTATCTTATTACTGTAGAGATAAGGCATGTATTGCTCTATAAATCTTTTGTTTTAATTTTGAATACACTTCATTCTTTACTTTTTTGCTTGTCATAATCTCAATAACCTAATTATACACTCCAGGCTAACTATTATGTAATACAGACATCAGTTATCAACAGTTCCTAGGTATCAAAATTCTAAGTATTCCTTACATTCTGCAAAAGGAACTATTCTGGCAGCTTTATAAATGTATGAAGATTTTGACCATTGTTTCCAAGTGAAGAGCTCAGAAAATTCACATGTAATTGCCGAGGCAGAAATGTAACATTTTATTTGTGAAAATCAAGAGAACTACTTGCCTTTGAAGTTTATGTCATAGGTGGAAATTAAAATATTTGATCAAATATTGTGGCTTAAGGTCTGGTCTTGTGCTTAAGTTCTGACCATGACACATTTGTGTTTTGGAATTAGGCAGTGTTGAAATAGAATCTGTACACAGAAGTGCGTACTTTGGCCTTAACTTTTTAAAAGGCTTAACATGTAGCACTTAAGCATCATGTTCAGAGAGTAGTGTCATGCGTTCCAAGGTTGTCTTTCTGGTTTTTGTTCTTTTGAATGGAAGAAGAAACTTTAGGGGAACAAATTAGCCAAAGGCATAGTCGGTTCTGAGTGCATGCACATGGCTTGAAGGGATTTTGGTACTGCCCTAGGTAAGTTGAGAATGTTACACAACAGTCAGGTTTTGCTCTCTTTTTGTAACACATTCGTCTTTTAAAACTTTGTCTTTTATGGAAGAGGTACAATATGTTGCTTAGGGTTCCCAGCTCTAAGTCACTGTTTTTGCCCAGATTTGAAACTGCAGAGAAGCTGCAACATAGGGAGAGTTTCCATCATGGTGTGACTGTACTGCTGCTTTATGACCTTTGGACAAGAAAAGCTACTGTCTAGATCTAGCTATTAACATGAAGGATTCCTCTGGATTATAAAATCAGTTTGCTACATCTGTTTACTGGTAAGGATGCTTTATGAGGAAAAGGCAGGATTTCTCTGACATACTCTCTGATAATTTAGTTTACTACTTTGATCACTGAAATTTTTGATGTTTTCTTAGAGCAGTAAAGAATTGATCATAGCAGGAAGTCTGCTAATAAAACTGCCTAAAGAATTCACATTGCAAATGTGCAACAATTGTCTTGCATTAGTGTGAGATGAGGAATCTGGCTTTCTCACAATAGTTTCAGTTTACTTCACATTAGGCAGAAACTGCCTGCTTACATGGAGGAAAAGCTGTGCAATGATTTAAGGTGCTAATCATACCAATTGTGCTTTTTTAGTTAAAATTCTGTGGACACAATAAAGAAAACTTAATCCAATATTAAGCTGATTTCTATGCTGTTAATGCAGATTAATGCATGCTGTATGTAGCTACCATTTGAGTGCGTGGGAAAGCAGAACGTAAGATTCTTTTGCAGGAACTGTTCTGCTTTTTTGCTTGACTGCTAAGTTAATGGCAGAATATATTTTCATATAAATGCTTTGTCATGTATTCTTTGTGTGCTGGCTGAGTTTCTGACTGGACCACCGACCAGCAAACATACTCGTGTATGGCTTCTTTCATTCAAGCAATGCCAGCTAATGTTGGATGGTTTTCAACTTCATTTTAAATGATTATGAGACACACTGTCACCTACTAAATCTTCATTGACATTTATTTTGCAATCGGCCCCACTTTCAAAATGCCTACCTATGGAGCTCAGAATTTTTTCATGCCTAGTGATTTCTATCCTTGCATGTTGTGCTAAAGCACCAGACAAAAATGTTGCTGAAACAGAAGTGAACTCACACAGCCGGCCACCCGTGCATCCATCCACCCATCCTTTCAAGTGTGATGGAGTCTCTAGTAGAAATAGTAGTAATTTCTGGGACTGCTGGGTGCTATCTTTGCAATAATAGTCCAGTAATATTTAATATAAGATTCTTATTCTGCATCTTGCAACATTTAATGCCTGAACCTCTTGTCACTGAAGTCAGAAAACTGTTTCACACAGTTTTCCTGTTAACAGGAATAAGAATCCTAAGTGTGCAGGAAAAATGTAGAAATAGGGTTCATATGCACTGTAAACATTTGAAACTCATCAAGTTAATAATTGCATTTAACTTTGTTGTTGCTGTTGATCATGATGCTGCTGTTATCAAATTGAAATCTACACTTAACTGAGTGAGAAAAATCCATTGCCCCAACAATGGGTATAGTTTGCACATAAAAAAATAGAATCTTTGAAATCATATGGGTATAATGGACTAACAGACCCAGTTTTGGTGCACAATCTGACCTAGTGTTCATCATCATCAAATTGTTCAGGTTGGAAAAGACTAGTTTGATTGTTGAGTCCAGCTATTAACCCAGCCACCGCTGTGTTCACTACTAAACCATGTCCCTAAATGACACATCCACACTTTATTTGAACACTTTCAAAGATTGTGATTCCACCACTGCCATGGGCAGCCTATTCCGATTCCTGACCACCCTTTCAGTTAAGAAGTTTTTCCTGATACCCAGTCTAAACCTGCCCTGGCACAACCTGAGGCCATTTCTTCTCATCCTGTCTCTGGTTGCCTGGGAGAAGAGACTGACCCCAAGCTGGCCACATCCTCCTTTCAGGCAGGTGTAGAGAGTGTTAAGGTCTCCCCTGGGCTTTTCTCCAAGCTAAACACCCCCAGATCCCTCAGCTGCTCCTCACAGGACTTGTGCTCCAGACCCTTCCCCAGTTCCATTCCCTTCTCTGGACTCACTCCAGCACCTCAATGTCTTTCTTACAGTGAGGGGTCCAGAACTAGACACAGTACTCGAAGTGTGGCCTCACCTCTGCCCAGTACAGGGGGACAGTCCCTGCCCTGGTTCTGGTGATTCAGGCCAGGATGCCATTGGCCTTCTTGGCCATCTGGGCACACCCTGGCTCATGTTCAGCTGCTGTTGACCAGCACCCCCAAGTCCTTTTCCTCTGAGCAGCTTTCCAGTTACTCTGTGGAGTAACTGGGCTTATTGTGAGCCTGTGGAGCTGGCTCACAATAAAAAACTGGTCTTCTTGTGACCCAAGGGCAGGACCTGGGACTTGAGTCATGACGAAGTCCAGACAAATAAGTTATTTAAATGCTAATGTCAGGTGAGACATTTGAGGGCTCAGGTACTTCTGTGGTGATCATTCATGTAATTTCAATTAAAGATACGCATTTTTCTACTGTTGTTGTTTCTTTTACCTGGTGAATTTGTGATAAAGCAGTGGCACACTGATGGAGTGCATGGGTATTGATGTGCATAATTGTGTGGAGGCAAAGCTAGGATTATGACTTTCTGCCTTTGCATACCAGGCATGCTGAATGAGCCCCATGGAGTTCTGTAATCATTCTGTCATTCGGATAAGTACTGGTGGTATGTTTGGTATTGTTTGCAGTCCATTGTATTTTCCTAAATAATTCATGGTATTTAATATACATGTAACACATTGTATATATGTGATGTGTTATATATATTTCACTGAAAATAGCAATGTAACTTCACCTTTTATACAGCAGGCTCTATCTTTGAATACCACTTCTACCTGAAAGTGTAGTGAATGCTTTTAAAAATTCTGAAGTTGGAGTTTAGCGGTTTGTAAAGACTGACATTCTGTTTCTCTTCCCTGCAGGTGGACCATATAGCGGTTTAGGTGAAGTCATCCATCGAGACAGTGTTCCAATGCACACATTTGCCAAGTATCTTTTCACCTGTCTCCTACCTCATGATGCTGAATTGGCATACAAAAGTGCACTGAGAGCCATGCGGTATGTACTCATGAGTTATCTAAAAAGAGCATGAGTAGTGGATGTGGAAAGGGGGAAAAGGTTTGGTAATCAAGACCTAGTCTCTTTTTTCTAAAATAGGCATTCTTCCATTCAAGGAGGTCCTATTTTGGTTCTGTCATCTATGAAAGTAAATTATGTCTGTAGTAACTGTATTATTATAATTTGTAAATGTACAATTAGTGTGTATTTAGACTTGTAAAACAGGATTTTCTGTTTCAAGTACTTCTAGAATCCCACACTTGGGGCACAAGATTTTGTGTTACACAGCCACTTTAGCACATGCATTCTGCCATCCCTGTGGTTGTGTGTGTGTATTGGTATTGGCAATGAAATAAGGAAAGAGGTATTTCACCATAAATCTCAGCATTGTCTGCTGCTTGGTCTGCTCAACAAGACAATTCATTTCCCTGGCCTTCTTTATAAATTGACTCTCAACAATTGATTTGAAACCGTGTGGTGTGGTCAGAGCCTGTATACGTTTTTAGTTTGTCATAACATCTTGGCCTCTTCTGGGTGAATGTTGGGATTTAAATGTCCAATGACAACAAAATGTCTGGTTTGCATCCCATTTGTCTTCAGTAATCAGAAAAAAAGATGTTTCTCGGGCAATGTTCAGTGTATGCTGTCTCTATCCTAGGCCAGATTGGTAATGAAATCTAAGAAAAGACTTTTGAATGAGTTTTAAAGGATCTAAATGATCAGTGATGAATCTGTTGTCCATGTAAAATGCAGGAAAGAAAGTGGTCTCACCTGAATTGTCTGCTCATTATCAAGAACCTAGTAGTTGATGGTTGACAAAGAATAGCCATAGCTGAATACTAAGAGCAGTCAAGTCCTAGATTATAAAAAAGAACAAATGTTCAGTTTTCCTGGTCATTATCACCCAGCATGATTGCACAGTGATTGAAGAGCATCCTATCCACATGAAGAGTATTTAGCTTCATCATACAGGTTGTGTCTATATGGTTTGGAGGTGTTTGTTCTGGAGTACTGTCTCCAAAAAGCTAAATAGAGAGAAAATAATTCCTGTGTTCAAAGGACTAAATGCGTAAGAACAAAATATAGCTACTCTCAGTTCAGGCCAAAGGTCTGCTTAGCTACTGTTGAGTATTTTCCTGCCTCCAAGAGTGTCTAGTAATGGATGTTATGGGAACAAGCTGAAAAATATGAAGAGTGACCTTGCATCCTTGCTGGTTATAATTAGCATTTTAGGAAATAGATTGAGAAGACAAAAGTCCATTACTGATAAACTATTGAGAACATTGAAATGTATGATCAGAAAGCTACCTGGGCCACTTAAGTTTGCTGGTCTTCTTTTGTCTCAAGGTGAGTACATCAATAACTGATTATATCAGAACAGGAACATAATACAAAATTTTGTAGGTAGGAGTTTTTTGGTTGGTTTTGTTTTGCTTTTGTTGTTTCTTTGGTTGGTTTGGTTGTGTTTGGGTTGGGTTGGGATTTTGTTAAAAAAAAAAAAAAGGTTAATTATTTTGTAAAACATACTTGTGTCCTGTATTTACTTTCTGTTACTGCCTTAAAATATTTCGCAAAAGGTAGTTTGTTGTGGATTTTTTCCTCCTTAAACTAAACTATTGAAATGATCCTCCAAGGCTGGAACAGTCATCCATCAGCAGCTTTCCTGAACGCCCCAGTGAACTCATACTGAGTATGTAGTTTCACTAAAACAAGGATTTGCCCAGAAACCAGTCATAACTGAAAACTTGGGGTTTTTTGGAAGTTTCCTTTCTCTACTAGAAAAACAAGCAAGACACTGAAAGATCCAAATGATGAAATCTCCAATTAGTCTTGTGTGGCTCCAGCCCTTATCTGCTATAAAGCCATCATCTCAGACAGAGTTACTTCTCAAATAGACCAGTAAAAGAAAGAGTTGTCTTTTTGCTTCCATCTGGTAAAATCAGAGGAGATATCAGTGCAATTAGGGCTGTTTTCCATCCATAGTCATTTTTTCATCACTTTTTAAGATGAAAGTTCAGCCCTAGACAGTAATCATTCTTTTTGTAGTTTGATATATGGCACTCTTCAGAAATGTGGACTTCTATCTTGAACTGTGGTGATGGCAGATTTAGACACTTTCTATTCCATCTCTGTCTGCATTCTTCTGCACTTCTTAAATTCTCCTGAAGAAGGATAATTATTCTTTCCGTTCACACCAAAGTGTTAGTTCAGTGAATAAAGGATTCCCAATACAAACTAAATGAAAAAATAATGTAATACTGCCTTGAGGGCACAATAATAAAGCAGACGTGAAGATTGAATATATGTTTCATGGCTGAGAGGTTGAATGGGTCAGAAAATGAAAAGTTGAACATCTTGTCTTCCATGTAGGGAGGAAATGGCTGTGGAAAGGACAGAAATCTCATGTGGAAGTTAGTAAAGGTGCTGTATGGAAATCTCTACAGCTACTCCTGCTTTTAGAAGTGAAGCGTATTTCTTTTCTCACTGCAACATTTATTAAAGAAGTTTATTTCCCAAGATCCCAGCTAGTTGCTCTTCAGATAGGAATGTTTAGTGTCAGTCTGCATACAAGTCTACATGGGTCAGTTACCCGTGGTGGCAGCTCAGAAGTGTTTAACTACTCTGTATTCAAAAACACTGTGTAATTTGTTGAGACCTATTTTAGTGTATGAAACACTTAATATGAAATAAATGGCACAAAGCCTTTCATGCATGCACCTCAGGTCTGCAAGGACAGGGTTGTGCAGTCCTTGATGGTCACTTCTACCTACAGTTTTCTGCTTGCAGCACTGAAACATATGGAGCACAGCCTTGGAGAACGTGGATCTGCAGTGACCTAGTTGACTGCTCATTTGGAAACTGAACTTGAATATTTGGCTTAGTTTGGCTGATCCCTTGTTAAGTCTGAATTTCACCCAAGCTTTGGGAGCCAGACTTTACTGGTGATTTTTAATCACAAGGTAGCTTTGCTAAAACCTAACTAAATAATTGATGTTTCAAAGGGGGAAAAATAAGTCAAGAATGCTAAATCTACTTGTGCTTTTCTGGTGTTCCCTAACCTTGCCAAAATTCCGTGAAAGCCACCAATTCACAACAGCATTTCTTTTTCACAACAAAAGAGAAGAGAAGCTGGAAGTGAAATTCAAAGTGACAAAAGATTTCTCCAAAACAACCTTTCTTTTATGCTTTTTGTCTATTTGCTGTTACTCATAACTTACTAATCCCTTTCTTCATTTAATAGTTAGGATTTTTTCTGTTCATTGAAACTATCTGATAATGCACCTCTGCCATGTCACTCTGTGCTTGGAAAAATCAGCTTTAGAGTTTATGTATGTAAAGAGGTGTCTTAGTGGTGCTAGAGAATAGCTTTGACTCAATACAAGTGACAAAGGAAGGCTTCAGGGTTTTTTTTTCATATTTTCATGCACATACCTCTGTCTGATAGTTATTTGGGTTGTGTGTTATATTTCTATATGCCTACCAGATGCTTTCCCATATATTCAAAATTACCTTTCTCAGTGAATTCTTAAATATACTATTATACTATATTTTTATTATACTAATATATCATATGCTTCAGTAATCTAAAAATAAAAGACTGATGGAACTTATATCCACCTTAGTGCAAAAAAAAAATACATACTCCACTGCTGCTTGCAGAACTTTAGTATTTATTTAAGTATAAGGAACAATAACTTATGTTTAAATGAGTTTATTCTATCACTCAAAAACATAATGCATTGGATTTTCAATGTTGAGTAGTTGAAATTTTTTTGACAAAAGAAATGCAACTTCCTTAATCCTCACAGATGACTTCCTTCTAGAAAATCACTTGCATATGAAAGCTGTTAGAAACAGACCTCAGATACTAAGATACGTCAAGAGGCTAAGCACTGGAAAAGCTTTTCTTCTGGACATTGCCTTATTACTATTTCTTTAACCATTCATATGCTGAAACTCTGCTTAATTGTGTTGAATAAAAATGCCTGGTTTTGTTCACTCTTGCTTTTTGTACTTATTTATAGAGTATCTGGTATACTGTATGTATCTAGTGTATTGCAAGGGGCTATCAGTTGAGTCTTTGCTGTGGACTGTCATTTGGATTGTAGTAGTCAACAACACACTAATTTAAAATTTTAAAGTATGAATATTCCTTGTTGGATAGGACTGTTGATTGATGAATACTCAATTAGAAAATGGGGTCTGGAAATAAATTTAATGGAAACTTCTCTGTCACTGCTGTTTGGGACCCTAATACCAGTTTATGGCATCTTATAAAATATTGGTAGGTTAAAGATGCTTATTGATGTAGGCAAGTTTGGCAAATGGACTTTTGAGATTCCCTGAGAAGTGGTTTTCCAATATTTTTTTTTCTGAAACTGAAAAAGTGTTTTTCATAGACAATACCAAGTATTTTTGCAGCTTTAGTTTAGCTTGTGAGCAACCAAATGTAATAGTGGTTTAATGAAAATGAATTTCTTACTTATTTCAGGTTGCTGGTACTGGAATCCACAGCTCCTTCAGGAGACCTGTCCCGCCCTCACCACATTGCATCCGTTGTTCCAAACCGGTATCCCCGCTGGTTCACCCTAAGTCACATTGAATCCCAGCAGTGTGAGCTGGCGTCAACCATGCTAACAGCAGCCAAAGGTATGTTGCTGTCAGTTATGTACTCAACTAAATGTATGCTTTTAATATTACATGGCTAAACAGATCATAAAACTTGTGTTTAGGAATCCAGATCACAGTCTGACACGAGTTTGAAATGGGTACAAAAAACTGAACTGGCTTAAAGTTGTTGTGTCATTTTCTAGCAAAGTAGTTAATTTAGTTATCTGGTACTAGATGAGCTTAATATGAGGCTGATGAGACAGCTTTTTGTTCTCCTGACGTATGACATTGACTGAGACACGGAAGTGGACAAGTCACTTCTAAAATTCACAAATCAGAGTGACTTTTGGCCCTGCACTGCACTAACACCTTCAGACAATTAGAGGAGTTTGTGCTCTCTTGTATCCTTCATTCGTACGTGATTTAATTATGGAAGGTTTCTAAAAACAAAATGTGTGTAATTGAAACATCATATTCTAGCAAAGCAATGTCAGGCTCAGTTAAAATGGATCTCTAGGTGTTTTGGAAGTTTGTTCCATTTTGGTGATTCTGTTTACACCTTGCAGGTGATGTTCAGAGGCTGGAAACAGTGTTAGAATCCATTCAGAAAAATATCCACTCCTCATCACACATCTTCAAACTTGCCCAGGATGCATTTAAAATAGCAACACTCATGGACAGCTTGCCAGACATCACTCTTCTGAAAGTTTCTCTGGAGTTGGGCCTTCAGGTATATCCCTCATTTGTTGTTATTATAATAGACGAAGGGAATTTGATGCAGTGTTGGTGGGCATAGCTTTTAAGCACAGGAAAGGATACTGTCTTTGGGCTCTGTCTGGACTTGGTTTTAAGTTCTGTTTTCTAATACAAGGCTCAATGTACTGGTAAACACAGGCGAAGAATCTGCACAGCCACTTTGTGCCATTCAGGTGGAATGTAGAGCTGGCATTCACTGGCTGCACTCTTCGGTTCAGGAGTGAAAGAGGACCAGTGCAGTGGGTTCAGGATTATATGTAGGACTGGCTAGAAAGTAAAATCACTTTGCTTGCCAGAAATGCACTGTATTTTCTGCACAGTCTTCAGGGGTTTCTTGCTTTTCCTTCTATTCCTTTCCCCTAAATGAGAACTGGTACATGCTTGTTGAAAGCCAAGGTCAACCATAATGACCAGTTGCTAAGGCAGACCATGTTGACAACAGCCCTCTCACTTCCATTACAATCCTCTACTCCACAAGCTGTGGTATAGTCAGATGCATCTGACTGTTCTTGAGATATACAAGCACCACCGATGAGTTTTCAGGCTCTGAAGAGAAACTTTGCAAGCTAAAAGGAGACCGCCAAGTAGTAATATTACCTGACACTTTTGAATCTTAGTGTTTACACAGCTCATTTCATCAAAAATAAATATCTCCATCCCTCTTCAGGGATTTCTTAAACCAAACATGCAAAGATCAGAAAACCATTTATTACTTCGCTTCAGTAAATAAAGCTCCAAACACTTCTGGGGAAAAGATTTTTTCCCAGTTGCTTCTCATACTGGAGAAAGGTACTAAAATCTTTAATTAAAGGCTGAGTTTTCTGTATGCTTTATTAGGCTTTCATATTTCCATAGCCACTGTGGAAATCTGTTTGTTTCATTTGCCTCAAATGCTTATGTGAGAGAGAGAAAAATTCTTACAATTGGATTGTAACAACAAGCTGAGGTTGACCTGTGTGTCACCTCAAGCTTTCACCAAGTATAATTTGATGGAAACAGCACACTTTGGATATTACTGTATTTGTGGATACTCTTTTGTGGTTGGCAATGTCATCAGAATGTCTTCAGCGAGGTTTAGTGAAAGTAGTTATCACAAACCCATACTTTTTCCTCAGTCCCAGGGTTTGAAACAAACTGGAACTGTTGTAGAATTTTCCCACTGTTCTGTTCCAAGCTTATCAGTGATGTTTTAAGAATCTTAAAAGATTTGTTTTCCAGAAGGAAGATGCATAGCTGTTTTCTGGTAGTAATTCTCAGCTATGTAGTTTCTTACAGTTATGCTTTTCCTGCAAGAAACAGTGTCAATACTGTCTCTAGTGGTCTACAGATGATTCCCCCTTCTTTTTCCCTCAACTTAATTGTAATTAGGTTGTCTGTATTCAGTGTCTAGTACCTGACTAGATATGCCCTGGAATATCACACAATGCTTACCAATATACTTGTGCAAAGAGGGAGGAGATGTTATGAAGTTTAATTTCAGTAATTGGTAATTGTTTGTTAGTTTTTGTTATTTGGGAGAAGGCCTTTTTATGGGGTAGAGTTTTTTCTTCCCCACAGGTAAAACAGTCTGTCTCCTCTACCCTTGAAGGATCTGCAGTTGGAATTACTCTCTGTAATGCTGTTCAAAAATATCTGAACAGTGTTTTTCAAATTGTTTGACATATCAGCTGTAAAAGAGGTAATGGAGTGGAGAGGACAAGAGACTGTCATTTATAACTCCAGTGTATTTGAGTATCCTGAAATTCCAATCTGTTGGTCTATGGCTTTGGTTTGCAATATACTTAATTTTTATTTTGTTTGTGTTCTTTTAACAGGTGATGCGGATGACGTTGTCAACACTGAATTGGCGACGGCGGGAAATGGTGAGGTGGTTGGTAACATGTGCAACAGAAGTAGGTATGTTTCTCTTGTCAGCTACTCTTACAGGGCTTAGTCTTCCTTGTCAACCCCCAAATTCTGCAAATGCCTCCCGCTTTATGTTCATCTCTAAAATTCCTTGGTGAGAACACATGATGGCAGTGATTAGTGGGTGTTTTTAGGCACAAAGCAAATGAGACAATAGTTGAGTAATGCAGTGGGACTTCTTTCCCCCATAAGGTGGAGGTGTGCATGACCTCTGGGGAGTACCCGTATGCAAATACTCAATACAGAAGTGGGAGAGCAGTGCTCTCTCAAGTAGCATGTTCTGATCATTTTTGGGCTTTGCCATAGATTTCCTGTGTGTCTTCATGAGGCACCTGTTCTGGTTTGAAAAGACAAACCAGTGGGAGGCACCAAGTCAGAATAACAATTTATTAAGAAAATTGGAATAAAGGCAGGGAAAGAAAAAGAAAACAAAACAAAAAGTAAACACACTGGTTTAAACTGACAGAGTCAGATACAACCTGACACCCTGTTAGTCAGGGTAGCAGTAGCAATCCCAAAGGATGGTGGCTGCAGTCCTCCTGAAATGATGGATGTTGTTGAGGCAGTGATCCAGTAAAGGGTCTGGTCTTCCTCGGAAGGTCCAGTGGTAGGTATGTAGCTCCTATCCTCTGGGAATCCAGTGGAGAAGAAAGCTAAACTGTAGTCTTTAAAACCTCAGTTATATCCAAGATGGGATGCTTGGCTCCTCCCCCTGGGTAGAGTATCTCACAATGAGATGGTGAGTCATGAGATAAGGCCTGATGGGCCATTAACAGGAGATAATACAGAGGGAGGAGGCAGGGAGCACTGTCCCACCTGGTTTTAACAGAAACCTGAAGATGGTGATAGAATACACCCCCCTGGACACTTCTTACGTCATAACCCAGGATAGCACCTCATAAACCTTCTGTATTAATGTTTACCATCTTCAAGGTGAGAATGAGAGTCAGAAAATGAAGATGAGCGTATTAAATGATGAATAGTTGTTAAAAAAAAAATCAAAAATCAGCAGCATTGCTAATGGGAGCAATCTAAGTACTTATGATAATGGAGCCATTTTAATTGTCAGTAAAGGTATTTCTGGAGAGCTATGTTTGCTGTTGTATTTCTTCTTTCTTCGTATAGTTGAGTTGGATTGTATCGCACAGATGCTTCTTGAGTTTCAGAGCTTAAGAGGATTGCTGCTGCTTATTCTCTGGATTAGATAATTCTTTGCTTTATGCTTAGCTGGGAATACATTGTTGTAGTTAATAGTGGGAAATAGAGCTTGCCTTTGTATGCCCTCATCCAGAAGGTGGTTTGTGTCTGCAAATATTCATGCAATGCTCTTGTTTTATTGCTTTTATATCCTTGCTAAAATAATTTTTGCTGAGGCTATCTTACAGATATTAGTGCCTAAGTATTATTTTGTGCAGTTGCAGCACAGCAAATAACATATTGGGTTTAATATTGCTTTAAATTGGTTTACATATTCTAATAGAAGTGTCCCATAAAGATCCTATAATATCATGCAAAGTATTCTTGAGAATTAACGCAGTAAACAATCAATGTGATAATGCTAGGAATCTGTTTATTTAAATGAAGATACAGTATTCTCTGCTATGTTGTATTGTTGCATTCATTGTTCACAAATGAGTGAAGGGGTGCATGGGAAGCATCAGAGTCCTGCAGAGAAAATGAAGACTTCTATGTGTGGTTTAGGTGGGCTCACAAATGTGTGTAAACTGCCTCTAGCAATAAGGCATTCCAGTTAACTATAGGTTAAATTTCTGGAACCAGTCAGTGTTTCCACCTCCTGCCAAACACACTGGGAATACAGTGGCACTGAGAATAAAATATCCAGTAGTTTATATTGCTTATTTTATTTCCGTACGAAGGATCTTCAGAGTTGAAGATTACAAATTTGATACATCAAGGTGTTCTTTGTAACTTCTGTTTAAGTATGCCATGTTCTCTTAAGAAAGCCATTTTGCCTACTTTTCATATGTGCTGTGCCTTGAGATTTACAGTGAGAAAAGAGGTTGCAATTGCCCTGGTGTGCAAGATGAGGGCTGCTTTTGAGTGAGATGATGAGACCAAATGACCCAGAACGTTTTACCCAAATTGTCTTAAATAATAAATAAAACAGCTCAGCTGTCACAACAGGAGATTAAAGCTTGTCTTGCAGGCTGTTTTTGTTATTTTCTGGATTTATGTGATTGCTGAAGAGTTTGCACGGTAGTCTAGGTTTCAGTGTCCTTTTCTAGCCATGCTGGAGGTATTGGTAATCCCAGCCCTTACTTGCTGGGATATACCTCTTAGACTTTGTGGGAAGTATAGTCTCCTGCTGAACATCTCTATCTGCTGGGTTTTATCAGTTGTGGCTAATCCTTTCTTTCTCTCTCCAGGTGTTTATGCACTGGATAGTATCATGCAAAACTGGTTTACACTTTTCACTCCAACAGAAGCCACTAGTATTGTTGCTACAACAGTGATGTCCAACAGCACCATCGTCCGTCTGCATCTGGACTGCCATCAGCAGGAGAAGCTGGCCGGGAGTGCTAGGACGCTTGCTCTACAGTGTGCCATGAAGGATCCTCAAAACTGTGCCCTCTCTGCACTGACGCTGTGTGAAAAGGATCACATAGCTTTTGAGACCGCTTACCAAATCGTTCTAGATGCTGCTACAACTGGCATGAGCTACTCGCAGCTTTTTACCATAGCACGATACATGGAGCACCGTGGTTACCCCATGCGGGCGTACAAGCTGGCCACTTTGGCCATGACACATCTCAACCTGAGTTACAATCAGGACACACACCCTGCCATTAATGACGTTCTGTGGGCATGTGCGCTCAGCCACTCCCTTGGGAAAAATGAGCTAGCAGCTATAATACCTCTGGTGGTCAAAAGTGTCAAGTGTGCAACAGTACTGTCAGACATTTTGCGTAGGTGTACTTTGACCACTCCTGGCATGGTGGGACTTCATGGAAGGAGGAACTCTGGTAAGCTCATGTCACTGGACAAAGCCCCTTTACGGCAACTCTTGGATGCAACAATCGGAGCCTACATTAATACAACTCATTCACGTCTCACTCACATCAGCCCACGACACTATAGTGAGTTTATAGAGTTCCTCAGCAAGGCCCGAGAGACCTTCCTAATGGCTCATGATGGTCACATCCAGTTTACACAGTTTATTGACAACCTAAAACAAATCTACAAAGGCAAAAAGAAACTGATGATGCTGGTTCGTGAACGGTTTGGTTGATGAAAAATGAGTGAATGGGGATAGGGGGGGAGGGGTGGTTTGTTTTTACTTGAGCCTGCCTTTGTATCCTTTTTAACTTAAAGAAACAGAGCCACACCGGTATTATATGTGTATAGTTATATTGAGTTTGCAAATGAAACTGTCATGTTGTGAAAGTTTGTGTGTTTAAGGTTTTTTTTTTTTATTTTTTTCTGTTTTGTATGAGAGAGAGGTTAAAAAAGGTTTGGTTTACACTGAGTATATGTTGTCAAGTGGCAAAAGCCCACATCGCTCTCCTGTTCTTTCTGTATACGTTCACAGCCTCAAAAACAAACATATATTGCAATGGCTTTAAAAACCAAACAAAACACCTCCATCCTGTGATAAGTACCTCGAATGGATTCAGCTTTACTCCTTTGTAACTCATCCTTACATTTCAGCATATTTAAACAAACCAACAAATGAAATACTAATATTTAAAAGGCTGACCACGTGGCTTTGCAGTGCTGTTCATCCAGAAGCATGGCACACAATGCTTGTGCATGTGGAAACTTAGCGACTGTCAACATACATTCTCAGGGATTTATCAAAAAAATTAAAAAAAGAATGAGAGCATTTATTGTACTGTATATATATTATAGTATATGTCTGAATATTGAAAAATATAACATTAACTAATTTATAAAAAAATCTATGTAATGCAAAATACTTGAAGCTGCAGTAGCTTGGTTTTAAACAAAAAAAAAACCTATCAGAAGGACTAAAGTGCGCCTTGCTTCAGGGTTGGCTCAGGTGGTGAACTATATGCTGGGCATCTATGCAGAGCCACCTTTTGGATTGCATGGTTGGACTGATACCTATTGGGGAAAATTTTATATATATATATTTATACAACCTGTGTATACATATATATGTATACACACATACACACATGCTTGTAACAGGCACTATAGTAAAGAGGGACAACAAAAAATACACAGCCAGAGCAGCAAGCCTTAGCATTAAGAATACAGTATGCCAGAACTGGGGTTCGTGCCTCCTAGCCTAGAAGACTTAAAGAATATCCTTTTTGACACAAAACGCAAAATGTTTTCCAAAATGATTGACATGATACGTTACGCCTTTGCAGTGAGCTAATAATAAGCTAACCTTTGTGCACAAATAACATATATATATATTATATATATATAT
>VZTN01017081.1:18339-81688 GCA_013400515.1 Erpornis zantholeuca
TTAGAGAACATGCTAGAGGTATGTTTGTAGGTATTTTTGTTTAGAAAAACTATTTCATGCTCTCCATTTTATTTATTATAATAGTAAAAAGGTTGTACTTCATCACCCATGTAAACATGCTCATGAAGTTGAAAGTAATTAAGATTTGATACACTGATATCAATTTATTTATGTAACTAAATCACTGTTTTATAAACTTGTTAATGATCAACAATTTTTTTGTTTTGATTAAAATTAGTTTTTTGAAAGTTTATTCTGCCTCCTTTAATGGTGTCTGTTACTGGAATTGAATTGTGTTACAGCAGGTTCGTAGATCTGAATGCCCATCTTACAACTTCAGTGCAATGTGGTGGTATGCAATACAACCCCCAAGTCCAGGAAATAAATGTTGTGTTCCTCAAAAATTTGCTGAGGAATGGTTGTGTTCACAACTGCTGGTGGAAGAAGACCTGGTGCTTCAGAGGAAGGGCCAAATGCTGTCTGGGTCTGAAGATGTGTGTTCTGTACATCAAAGAGTAAGCCTTGACGTATCATCCTGGTAGGATTCTGGGTGTGTGTGGGTGTGTTTCCACTCTGGATTATTTGGGTGACCATGAGAGTTGAGATGTGCTCCAGATGTATTCAAGGACAGTTCCTCCGTTCATCAATTGGCTTTTCTAAAGTGTTTTGTATATTTTAAGTCATGCAGCTCATTCCACACAGCATGAAGTTCTTGCTCATCCACTGATAGCACATAATTCTACCTTTTGGAGCCCTTACTCTCTAGGAATTGTGAATCTTCTAGCCCTTGGAGAATAATGGAATATGACATGATTGAAAATTGAAGAGCAGCTTTCTGCTTTACCAACATTTTAATTGTCTGAGGAATGTTTCTTGATGTCATATTTGACTACATGATCTGAACACCTTCAATTCCTTTTTTTTTTTTTTTTAGTATCTTCAGATGAAAAGAGAATTAGAATGCAGTAAACAACTATCAGAGACAGCAGTGTAACCATGAATTCTGACAGTGAGGCTTGTGTCACTGAAGATTAAGAAGGAAAAGGTCTGAATCTTTGTACAATTTTCATGTAAAATATGAGCCTTTTGCCAAGTCTCGCTAACAGCTGAGATGTCTTGACCTAATAGTGCCAACATTCTGTTACATTCTGTGACTTCAATTCCTTCCAAGTATTGAATTCTCATCACATTTTTGGGTTGTTGCTTTGTCCTAGATGAATTATCTGTCATAGGCAGTGGCACAGTAAGGAAAAGAGGGAGTATCACTCCATTCTGTAATAGGGTTTGCATGGTTGCTTTTTTTTGTGGTTGTTTTAGTTGGCTTTTTTTTTTTTTTTTTAAGTTTTACATATAATGCCACAGTTAGGATAATTGTGGATTATGTAGATTGAAGATGAAAGATTGAAAACTGAAGCCTCTTTGAAGACTAGGCGTTATATTTAAATGCAATTGTGATGGTTGTCACCTGGTTTGGACAAGCTGCTTCTTGGACATGGCTGCTTCTTGCAGAACTGATGAAGTTTGTTCAGCTTATTTTCATGACTGAGTAAAATCTCCTCTGTGCCTTGCACTGGTGCTGTGCAGTGCAGTTTACACCATGTTCCAAACCCTCAAGGACCAACAGAGTCTTGGCCAATCTCTCTAGTAAACATGTCTAAATATGTTCTTGCTCTTGTGAAGGCGGGAGGAATCAAAAAAAAGAAGAGCCTGAGGGCTCTTGCTAGAGGCTTTCAAAAATCTGAAAGTCACTCGTTAATATTTCTTTAGTGTTCTGTCAAATTAGTTTGAGTTTTTCCTTTCAGGCGTTGGAGTTTTTTTAGCAATTCAGATTTTCATGTAAGTGAGTCTAAGTAACAAGTGCAGCAAAACTGGGGTGCTGCTTACATGGAAGTTTTGTCTTCTGAGGTGTAGTTAGAGTGAATTTGCAGTAAAGTAATTTTTTTTTCATTGAGATGTCTTCAATTTGATAAAAAATCAGATTTTTTTACTGAAAAATCCTACAACCTTCCATTTCTGCTTTAAAAACAAAACTTCTAGGAGTTCATCTAATTTTAATGGAGGATATGATTTGGAAAAATAGCAGAATTCAGAAGTATGATGCTGTCAGGTATCCTATTGCTCTGCAGTTTTGGCTAGAGATAAAGTATTCACGGACAAATATTTTTTCATCCTTTTAAATGCTTGCCCCATTTGAAGCTCATACTTGGTGCAACAATAAGTGGGGAAACAAGGCGCATAAACCACAAAGTGTTTTGCCAGACCCTTGCATTGCAACAGTCAAGATTATATTGAATGTGAAACAAAAAGCTTTGTCTCTTTGGAGAGACAGCAAATGTCAGATACAGCTTTATCGTGAGAAGAGGTTTCTGTGATCTGCCTGCTGTGGAGCAGTGTGCACCCTATACCGCACATGGGGAGATGCGTCTTGCCTCCACTGACACCCTGGGCAGTCAGCATCGAGCAGCACCTACCTGTCAGCTGAAATGTTTGCAGTCCATCTTTATGGTACTATCTGTATCTCTTCTTTTACTAAAAGTAGAGAATTGTATGATCAGAGAAAAAGAATCTTCAAAAGAAAATTACATCATCTGCTGTATTTGCAGACAACTCCAAGGTCATAGGATCTAAGTTTCTATTAACATATATTGACTACAAAGCTCAAGTTATTTCTAAAGACAACCTTGATTAATTTCTATAGCTCTTCAGGTAGAGAGCAATTATGACTAGGAAGTGCCACAGTCATGAAACCACCCAATGTGTCTTTTACTGAATTTTGTGACAAATGCATTTCATTGTTGTGATTTTTTTCTTCCTCTTAAGCCTTTGGCCTTTTGCAAATGTAATTTAAAGAGCTTTGTATTTGGAAAAATGTTTACATGAAAGGTGATGTACTTGTGGTCTGATGATGTAAAATGAGCAACAGAGCTATTGCTTGGTAACCATAGTCTGTGGAGTTGGAAGGATCTGTGGAGCAGTGAAGGAGAAAGGTGAGCTGATGCAGGGGCTGGTGAGTTCTTGAGGCCTAAGGGAGCAGCCTCAGCTGATGTGCAAAACCAGCACTGTCTGCCTTTCCACCACTCTGACCTTGGAATTGTTTGTTCAACAAACAACTTCTCTGTGTTTGTTCAACCACAGAGAAATTTTGGTTTAATGTGTCAGGCATCAAAGACACATCACTGTTCACAGAAGGATTCTGGAAAGTCAAAAAATGGATGAGGCTTATTAAGGACAGAGCTAAAATATTCCTCTGGTAAAGCTGCTGGAATTACATCAAGGCTAATGTTGGCAGACACTTTTGGGAAGCCTCTTAGTTGTAAGAAAAGCAGTAGCAAGAGAAGTAGTGCCAAATTCTGCCTGGTCAGTGGACATGAAAATCATTTGGGGTTTGTGGCCTGCACTTCCAGACAACCTATACTGTATTAAGCAGCATAATGTCTCTTTGTAACACTATATTGCCTGGCTTTTGCAGTGCCCAGGCAAGAGTCAGGCAGATGGCAACTCATCTCTTATCAAACGGTCTCCCTGAAACCTTCTGTCCCCCCTGAGAAGGTAAGGTTTGGGACAAAGGCTGGCCTTGCTTGGGCCATCTTGCCTACATCTCAAAGAATGCTGAGCAGCATAACCAAACCAATGCACAAGGCGAAGGTTGCAACAGGGAAATTTACATGAAATGCTTTCCCAGCAAGATGCCATTTGTGAAACTCTTAACAGGAGTTAGCCACTTAAATGAATGGAAATTGTGGGTTCTGAAGAAACATGTTGTCTTTTGTGTCCCTAACAGATGCTTTGAACATTTTTAGTAGATCAGGAGATTAATTAAAAATATTCCAAATAAACCTCAAAGTGGAAGACATGTTAACTTGTTCCTGAAATGAACAAGTGTACTTGAAGAGGAATTTCTTCACAATCATACTCTGCCTGTTTCACTATGAAGATGAAGGTGTGAAAGGCAGCTCTCACTAACACTGATGTGACAACCATCACCCCTCTCCAGCTGGTTTTAATGAGAGAGAGGGTAAGGAGGTATTTTTAGATGGTGTTTTCTTTCCTTACTTTAAAACCTTTTTTTCCCTAGTTACCTGATGACTGATTCCAGGTGTAGATGCAGCATGGGAAGACTCTGCCTGGTTACTCAAGATGTGTTTGCTCCACCAATCTTGTGTGTCCATACAAATGTCTGACCCAGTGCATACTTTGTTCTCCAGCAGCCTGCAATTTTTACATCCTTCTGTCATACTGCAAGATCTGGGGACTTTTAGTTTTGAAAAATGAGCCTCTCCAACCATTCTTGAAAACCTGGAGTCTAATTTAAAAATATGTCCTACAAGGCCTTTGATACTCTTCTGAGCAGTATATCTTGGCTGTTACTTAGTAATTCAGCTGGTCTCATATATTCTTTGTCTAAATCATATAATGAGAAACTGAGAAGCCTAAATAGGCATGTTTGGAAATACTAGTGTGCAATGATACCAAAATACTGGAAAAGAAACATAAGCATTGCCTTATGGAGTGGTGATTGTAGAGGGAGATTGTACTCAGGAGTTTTCATCTGCTCTGAAACTCTGTATTTTATGTGAAGGCAAGTCCCTGTGAGAAAGACTTAATTATTGCATGGTGTCTTTGGTTTCACAGCCTGCATTTTCCCAGCTATCACTGTATTCGCCATATGGAATGATCCAGGGCGTTTTCCTTATCTTAGCAATTCTCTTCTTTTTAATCTCACCAGTCACATGGTCTATACAATGTTATACCACATTCAGAACTGCTGGACTGCATTACCTTAGTGTAGCAAGTAGAGTTTGTCCAGACTGGGTATGGAAGCCTTGAGCCTAACACTGGTAAGTTACTGCACCTCAGAGGTAATTAGGGGCTGCATGTGCTATTCTCAGTTGCAGAAGAAGTGGCCAGCACTCATGATAAAGTAATATGGCACTAATCAGAGTTCGATCAGAGTAATTAATTTTGTGAGCATTTGGACTTCCTTGCACAGCAAATGCAGGCAGTAAAAGTCACATACTAAAAAGCATTTTTTTAAGGCAATAATTTACAACATTTGGTCTTTCATCAGAAAATAAAATCAAGAAAACGGTAATTACTGGCAAGAGTTGGAAGTGCATCACTAAGTGTAAGCGCTGCCAAGGCACAAATTCTCCACTCCTAGAAAAGTTCAGACAAACCAGACAGCAGGATGATTTTATCTTTTAGTTGCTGATTGTTCTGTACCTGAATGGTCTGTGTGCAGTTTGTGAGTGTGTGTGGGAGACCTAACTGGATACACTGAAATGGCACCGACTCTGTTGAAACCAGTATGAAAACGCTATTTCATGGTCCTGTTTATGTTGCTGAACTGGAGAACAGTGTGTTTCTGGCTCGCTTGCCACATTGGCAGTCATCCTGGGCTATCTCGTTGCTCACGCTGCATTACTTACAATACATCTAGGTTATCTATTACCAGCAGCAATCTCAAATCTTTGTTTTCTACTGATAGGAAATCAGATGAAAGATATTTCTAGCATTTGGATAGGTGCTTTAGACATGCAGCTGCATTGAGAGCTCTGAGCTGAAGCCTGAGCTTTAGTATTTGCTGAGTTCAGGACCTGCATTTGCCAGTAATTTCACTGTGGTTTTGTTTTTGCTGCAGCTCAAGTGTGCACTTAGAGGTGAGCATGTTCAGCAGAGACAAATGTAAACTCACTTCATGGTGTGGGTACAATGTGTGTGTGTATGTGGGTCCAAGCCCAAATGTGGCTATTATCCATGGGCCAAAGCTTTTCTTCAGATGTTGTAGTTGGGCGAAGCATTTGTGGACCAATGCATGGACTATCTGAGTCGTCTCCCTGATACTCGTATCCATGGTCATCCTGCAAGGACATGCTATTGACAGGCCAGAGGGCAGCAAGGGGAACAAAACAATGAGTCAGCATGTTTCTGTCCTTAAGTACATGTCTTGATAAGCCGTGCACATAGGTAGCCTTGGAGAAACAGCTTATTCCCTCTTTTCACTAGTAGTAATTGCTTCTCTACAAGCAGTACAAACAGTGGTGAGGATTCAAGCAGCAGGCTGAGCCCTGTGCAGGGCATGTGACTGAGAGAGATGATAGATCTTCCTTACAGCCTCCCAGTGTTGGGTCCTCCTGTCCCATCCTTGAGCCCGATTGACTGCTGCCTTGGTTTGAAGTGAATGTGCTGAAGTGAGTGTGTTGGAAGTGAATGAAACTGCTCTTCTGTGCAGCTCTTGTCCTCTTGCAGATGTTGCAACTTGCCAGCAGTTCTGGAGGTTTTCTGTATGTAAGAACTGGGAGTAATTAAAATGCTTACTGAATTGCAACACTGTGGATTTGTGATTAAATTCAGAAATTATTGAGTTTTGGAATTCTGCTATAAAGAATATTCCTGGCCTAGTGCAGTGCATCCTTGATGTCTGGCTTTTCCAAATGGTGGTGGTTTCCAGCATGCTATATTTATTTAGCGTTTAGAAGCATAACTGCAGAGCCCTCATCATGCTACAGAAAGCACATACAAGACACAGATCCTTGCAAGCTGTAATTCTAAAAGACTAAATACAGCAGGCTTTTGCTTTTTTTTCCACAAATTCTTACCCTCTATACTGGACAAATTGAAGTCCTGTGTCAGGGATCCCTAACATGAAGATCAGATCTAAGTCTGGAATTGTCTTTGGATTTAGCTCTGTTTTAGTAAGATATGGGATCTTAACACTGAGCTTGTGAATAGTCACAAGTACTTCACTAACAAGAGGGTTTAGAAGCCCAGTGGAGTGCACAGCCTGTTCCTTCAGCTGCAGGTGGGAACTGGGTCATCTGTGCAAAGTGTATCACCCATGGGGACATTTGGACAGCTGCTGGGCTGATCCCCACTTCTTGCTGCAAAGCTCCACTGATGGGTCCTGCTCTCCCTGGAGAGACCCATGCCTGTGTCAGACACAGCACATCTCAGAAATGGGCAGGAAGGAGTATGCCAGGGAAGCTGGAGAGGGAATCTCCCAGCTTTCTTAAATAGAGAAGCATTTCATTTCATTTCATTTCATTTCATTTCATTCCATTTCATTTCATTTGTTTTCATTATAACAGCTTAAAATAAAAAGCAGAACAGGAGTGAAAAATGAAACTTCAACAAACTGCTTCTCAGCAGCTCTGTTTGACTCACAGATATTCTGCAGATGTATCAAAGCTCTTTTCAGCCTATTGCTTAAAAAATTCTCCTGTTTGAAGGTAGCTCTTATAAGTGGCTGCTAAAGTGGGTTTTCAGATTACTGCTTGCTTGCTTACCAAATACCTCTCTACAGGCCTGCTGCAGAAATGTGCAAGGGGAGGAAAAGGGAGACTCCCTCCTTTGTTGAAGCTCCCACAGCAGTAACATTAGAACCTTTGGAAGAAGTGGTTACTGTCTAGCAGCAGTTGCTTTTAAAGTTTGTAAAACGAACTATAACTGGCTACAACAGGAGAGCAATGAAAGTAAAGAGCTATGATGTTAGAGGCTGAAGGAAATTGATTTCATTTAGATAACTTCGGGCTACAGAACTGCATTAAAGACTAGGATGCCACCATTGTTTTAGGTATGTGTGTGTGCATGCACACTTCTTTAAAGTCCTGATATAGAAACAGATGAGTTGTGTCTGTCCCTTCAAGTGCCATATGTTTACAGCTGAGTTATAAAACACTTTAGAGTAGGGGTTTATAATGAAAATAGTAACACATCCTTAAGTATGTTGATGCTCACAGGCACCACCATAATAAATCCCATAAAGGTTTTAAAAGATGCATCTGTCTTCTTTCTGGAAGAAGATATACTGGCTTCTGCCTGAAGTGAAGCTTGTCATTTCTGTTTTTCAAGCCAATTGAATCTTCGATGGCATCTAAGAAGCCCTGTCTGTTGTCTAACACTTCAGTTGGTGCCAGTAATGTGTTTGCTATCTAAAGGCTTTTACAACTGCAATATGGACATGACATCCCTTTTCAGAACATGTAATTTTTCCTATGTGTCTGTGAAACAGTGCATTTTTTTTTCCAGCTTCTTCCCTACTTTTTATGTCCTGAAATAAATTCCAATATGTAGCAACTGTTCTATGTTTTTTTGTGTTCCAGGTGCAATCACTACACCTGGTTTTGTTAAAATTCCTTCCATGATAAACCTATCTTCCAGTCATTAACTTTAGTCTTAGTCATTTTCTTACAGATTTTAGTAGGCTTCTGACTTTCCTATAGGCAAGAGTAGACATTTAACATGGGCTGTAGCTAAAACCTTTCACCCAAGCTCTTGTGAGCCCTTTTAGAGTGGATCCATCCCTTTTGCTAGCAAGCTGCAGTCAGCTTGGGACCATAGCAGGGAAGCTGTGCAGAGTGTCACAGCCGCTCAAGGGTGTGAAGTTTGTCTGTCACACTTGAGATAGCAAAGCAGATCTGTGGCCCCAATGAAGTGATGCAGTTTGAGCTTGAGCTGTGATCCAAGAGGATAATATACTCTGGAAAGCAGCACAAGCAGCAAACAGCAGCATTAAATATGGGAGTGCTGCTATTCCATTGGACATGGCTGAGCCTTTCCTGGAGTTCACTACTGCTGTCTTTCCATTCTATTGTGTGAGGTCTAGAAACAATGTAAATTTTCAGTGGTTGTTTGTTGATGTTTTTGTTGTGTTTCCTTGTTGTTCCCCACAGAACATGAAGTTCTCTGGCACGGAGTCTCCTGGTGTGTGCCGGCAGCACAATGCAGCCTGATGCCCCAAGCGAACCATGTGGGATGAAACTATGTTGACTTTAGGGTGAAAAGTTGTGCAGTATGCCTGAAGACACTTGAAGACAAGACGGAGTGTTCATGGTCAGACTCTGAGGCCACACATGGAAATAAAAAGGGCACCATATTGCTTTGGGGTGGAATGCACAACCAGCTGCTGATTGGAAGGAAGATACTGAAGAAATGCTTTCAAATAAAAAAAAAAAAAAAAAACTGTTTTAGATTAGACATTAGGAAAAAATTGTGAGGGCGATGAGGCACTGTAATAGTGCTACCCAGGGAAGTCGTGGATGCCCTATCCCTGGAAGTGTTCAAGACCAGAGCAACCCGTTTATTTTAAGGTGTCCTTGCCCACAGCAGGAGGGTTGAAACAATATGATTTTCAAGGTCCCCTTCCAAACCAAACCATTAAAGAAATAATTAAAAATCCCAGTGATAGAGAAAATAAGGTGACTTTTCTGTTTGTGTCTTCTGAGCTGTGGTGTGACTAGTGGTTATTACAACTGGGGCAGTAGAAAACAGTCTGGTAAAAGATGGACTGATTTCCCCTCCAATGAAGGTGCAATATCACACAATTCCTTTCATATCTTTAGCAAATCTCTTCTGTCAACCTCCCAGAAAATCCCTAATTGTCAGTGTGTCCCAGAAGGTTCAGGGGAGATGGATGTTGAGTCAGTTAGTGGACAGAGTGGGGAACAAAGCTGCCTTCAGAACCTCAGGCCAAGGACAAGAGCTGCAAACTGAGACAGCATAGTGCAGGGCGACATGAGCTTGAGTGCCCTGAGATCATGACCGTGGCAGCTTTGTCCTTTTAATAAGCCAGACAGGGGCTCAGCTGCAGTATTTCTAGGTATGATTTCACCTCATAACTAGAAATTATGTGCATGAGGAATGCACTGGTGCAAATGTTAGGTGTGAGCATGTAGTCTGGGGCATAACCTAGACAGTCTCTGCAAAGCCATCATCTTCCTAAAAGTGTTCAGTTCATGCATGGGGATCTAATACTCTTTCTTCTCCAAAAGGGCACCAGGACATTTAACTCAAAATCCTGAAGATCCATGATCTTGTTTATTAGGTTTTGGTTCCAAAGACTCAGGGGTTTTTTAGGTTTCCCTCTAACCTCCCTTCCTTCTGCATCTGTCCCAGTGAGAGATGACTTTATCAGGTTAGGGCCCTATTCTTCACTATAATGTTATCCCAAAGGGGACTCACAGCATGTTACTTGGGTGGAAACAAAATCAAAATCTGTGCAATGAATCCAGTCTTTACACATGGCTGTACTTTAGTGAGTGGTGGGAGTTTACTTCAATAAACTTCAGAACTGAAAACAGTGATAAGAAACTTACTGTTTTGTTTTAGACTAATCTCAAATACAGCAGTGGTATGTTACCTGAATAAATCACTCATTGCAGGCTGCTTTGTGGCTTCATGTGATAATTAATAATACCTGAATTGAAATTGTCAGGTAAATGTTTGTATTACACTGGTATCTAAAGACCACAGCATGGCCCATGTCTCCTTGTATCACCTATGCCTTCAGAGTGGGTATTGGAATTGGCACAGAAAGAAGAAGAATCCTCCTATTCAAAACTGTATGGCACTTCCCTTGTATCTCCTTTTCTTCATGAACCTGTTACTTTTTCAGGGAAGGAGAATGGCTGTTGCTGTGCAGTATATTCTGGCTAATCAGTCTATGTCTCCATTCTGCAAAAAGTATCAATGTGGTAGCATATGAACCTCAGATATAAATTGCAATAACATAATTCCTGTAGCATTTGGAAGGAAAGTTATAATATAAGTTTGTAATACTTTTGAGTTTGATTACTGTTTTCCACAGAGCAGAGCAAAACTTGAGGGATCAGGAGCAGTGGGTTGTTTAGCTTTCTGACACAGCTGGAAAAAATCAGCTTTATCTGAATAGCATTGCTGTTAACACTAGGTTTGCCATCCATGAATTTTGGTTCCCCAACAGTGGGATAATGGATGAGTTGGATCCTATTATTAACTTGTCTCAAAGTACCATGTAAAATTAATAAGTATATAGAAAGAGTGCTTTCAGATCCTGAGAGAATTAAAGAGTGTCAGAGACAACACAGACTTAAATATGTAATGGGAAGTAAGCTGCATTCAGGGATTTCTGTAATAAAGATAATGGAATCTTGAAATGTAAGAGGGTCAGTGAGCTTTTGTTTTGATCTTATCTGCTTTGTAGAAACTGCTCTAATGATGGATATAGTTACAAAACATTGGTATCCTATCATGTTTGCAACACGACTCAGGTAATATTGATAGGAACGACCTCTGCCTTGACCACATTCCCAGACTGTGGCCCTCTGAGGTCTATTGTTAATGCAGACTGGGAATTCAGTTTAAACATTGTCTGGGCTCAGTAAAACTAAGTTATGCTTCTGATGAAGCTGTACTGTGTGAATAGTTAGTCTTCTTAACCATTTTTATGCTGGGATCACATTACCATTAATTGCCTCAGATATGGTCTATCTGAGGTAATTTCTTCAGCTGATCTTGACCAGTCTTTCCTCTCCTGTGTGCCTTACCAGAAAAACCAACTTTAATCTCTTGTTCCTAAACTATGGCAATTCGTATGCTGCTGTCAGCTCTTAGCAGAACTGACTGTGGGAATTGACTGCTATTGAGCAGCATTTTCTGAAAAGGCAAAAAAAGCCATGGTTTGCTTTGTGGACACTTCAATTAGCATAATTCAATCGGATGTTTTGTTTTGTTTTTCCAGGGTAGCCCTCTGTAATCTACAGGGCACAGCAGAGGACAGCCAGCCAGGGCAGTGTTCACATTTAAGCTTCAGGAATTTCGCTGGCTTGAATGCTGACAGGAGTTTTCCAGGTGACAGCAAGATTGAGACATGAGAGAGGCACCTTGACATGGCTTCTAAAGAGGTTGGCTGGAATAGAAATTTTCCCTCATCATGTGCTCTCTTGGTAAATTTCTTACAGGTAAAGCAAATTTCTTATGGGTTATATTCAGTACTAAATATGGCATTTTAAGCCAGAAACCTGGAGGAACTGAGAAATCTTGTCTGTTCACTCAAAATGTTTTAAAGTCTGTTGACCTAAAACATGTAATATCATTCCTGATTCAAAAGTTTTCCAGTTGAAGTCATGGCAAAAGGGATTGTTCCCAACAGTGATCCTCACAGAGGCCTCTACTTTTCCCAAAGAGGGGTACAGGTCTCTCCTGAGTAAGAAGGGGCCACCCTTAGTGATGCCTTCTGAGCCAGGTGGTGGCAGATTAGAGGATCCTATAGGTTATTTAATGCCCTTTTTGCTGAAGCATGTCCAGATCCTAGGTGATCCTTTGGCAGTGTCTTTTTAAAGATGGAGAACTATCAGCTTCATAAGAGCTCCAGAACCTTCAGCTCAAGAGAGTTTCCAGGCTGAGAAAAAGGGGTGTCTCTATCGCTTGCAGNGGAAGTCAACAAAAGACCATGTCCAAAGATCCTTAGGCATGTTTCTGGGAGAACATGCAGTTTTGCTTTGTTACACTGATTGATGAGTGATGTGAACTGTGCTCAGAAAGACCGAAGTCAACACAGGCTGCTGAAACTTGTATTAGGACTGGGGCAGTCTAATTGGCTTCAGAACTCATTTTTGCATGATAGCCACCATTGAAGGCAAGAGAATGAATGGCTCCTCTCTTTGATTGTATTTATGTATGGCTCCTGTTATTCCAGCCAGTCCTACCCAAAACGCAAGCAACTCCTCCACTGATGTTCTTTTAATATGCAGCACAAGTAAAAGTATTTCATTTATAACTGCCACAAATGTAGTCTGCAACTAAGTTCAACAGAACAATGAATAATTATTTCCATTATAATGTTTCCCTTATTTTCACGCATGTCTGTATGTTTAAATGGGAAAGAAGAACCACTACGTTCACACTTACAGTAAATGAACAGAATATAATATCTGTAGCACTGAAACAGAATGATCTTCATACGTGAAATCCAAGAGATTCATGGTCATTGTGCAGGACACATGCAGAAAACCAGACCAAATGCAACAGTTGGAGTCACTGGAGAGCTACATAGGAATTTGGAGCGGGAGAAAAAAGTAAACAATGTGTATTATTCATCATTTGTCATTTGCAGTTGAGGAAATGGAATGCCTCTCAGACATCTTAAAAGTTCGTGATTTATTTGAAGAAGTGAAAGAACTATAAAGCCAAATAGTAACATAAACCCCTGGGGATCTCTTGCTACAGTCTTTTACATAGCATTAGAGCCACTATAAGTAGTTGTACAAAGATAAAAAGCCTGGCAAATATTTGGCATTAAATGCTTGAGATATGAAACTCTTTATTCTTTGAAGTCAAGAGACTTTAGTCTTGTCCAGCACTGTAATCCTAAAAACTTCTACATTTTTTTGAAAATCATTCCAATTCTCTTTCACCCTACACNTGCCCTAAAACATGTAATATCATTCCTGATTCAAAAGTTTTCCAGTTGAAGTCATGGCAAAAGGGATTGTTCCCAACAGTGATCCTCACAGAGGCCTCTACTTTTCCCAAAGAGGGGTACAGGTCTCTCCTGAGTAAGAAGGGGCCACCCTTAGTGATGCCTTCTGAGCCAGGTGGTGGCAGATTAGAGGATCCTATAGGTTATTTAATGCCCTTTTTGCTGAAGCATGTCCAGATCCTAGGTGATCCTTTGGCAGTGTCTTTTTAAAGATGGAGAACTATCAGCTTCATAAGAGCTCCAGAACCTTCAGCTCAAGAGAGTTTCCAGGCTGAGAAAAAGGGGTGTCTCTATCGCTTGCAGGTGTTATAGTCACCCATACATGACACAACAGCCAAGGTCTTAAAGGAAAAGGCAGTTGATTTCATCCAAGAGGGTCCTCCCACAGCAGGAAGTCAACAAAAGACCATGTCCAAAGATCCTTAGGCATGTTTCTGGGAGAACATGCAGTTTTGCTTTGTTACACTGATTGATGAGTGATGTGAACTNTAATGTTTCCCTTATTTTCACGCATGTCTGTATGTTTAAATGGGAAAGAAGAACCACTACGTTCACACTTACAGTAAATGAACAGAATATAATATCTGTAGCACTGAAACAGAATGATCTTCATACGTGAAATCCAAGAGATTCATGGTCATTGTGCAGGACACATGCAGAAAACCAGACCAAATGCAACAGTTGGAGTCACTGGAGAGCTACATAGGAATTTGGAGCGGGAGAAAAAAGTAAACAATGTGTATTATTCATCATTTGTCATTTGCAGTTGAGGAAATGGAATGCCTCTCAGACATCTTAAAAGTTCGTGATTTATTTGAAGAAGTGAAAGAACTATAAAGCCAAATAGTAACATAAACCCCTGGGGATCTCTTGCTACAGTCTTTTACATAGCATTAGAGCCACTATAAGTAGTTGTACAAAGATAAAAAGCCTGGCAAATATTTGGCATTAAATGCTTGAGATATGAAACTCTTTATTCTTTGAAGTCAAGAGACTTTAGTCTTGTCCAGCACTGTAATCCTAAAAACTTCTACATTTTTTTGAAAATCATTCCAATTCTCTTTCACCCTACACTTCTTACTGGAGATGTCCCAGATGATGAGTAGTGTTAGCCACAGCACCTTGGCTTTGTGGACCTGTTGTTGCAGCATGAAAGCCCCTTCAATTCACAGTAAGCATTGTGTGCGGTTTGCTTTTGACCTGAAGAATACAGCCATCATTCACTTTCAGTAGCCACTAAAAAGAAAAGCATTTCATAGAAACCGGCCAGATGGAACAAAGTACTCAATGGCTTAAAAAATAGTTGTTACACATATTCAGTAGTCATTGTGGAAATACAGTGAGCCAATTTGGGTAGTTCTTTTCCAAATATTACCTATTAAATTCATTTCTGAATGCAAGCCTAAATAAACAAACATGTACCTTCCTGAACTGGGAATGGCAAATACTCCTGAGAAGCAGCATCACTTTAAAAAATTATAAGTATGCAGCCATTCATGCCTGGACTTGATCCTGTTCAACCTGACATTTGTGGCATGAACACTCACTGTTTTCTTCTTCCTGCTGCTTTGCAGGTTACTTGCTTTGCTTTGTAGACCAGGAATTCCATGCATTAGACTGGGCATGGAAAAAACAGATGAGGATTTAGAGAAAACTAAACCAAGAATTCACCTGTCATGGGTCTAAACCCCAGAAAGCACATGCTCTCCAAGTATGCTTGCTATGGCCTTTTAAACAGCATTCAACAACAGCTGGGCTCAGACAAAAGTAGGTGTCACTGGAGAGGTAGTTTGGAGCTGTAGGTTATGTAACTACTCCAAAATTCAGTTCAGTCAAGAAACTTCACACAGGAAGTAACATGGAATAGTGCTGTAAGGAGAACAAGAACCACATATCAGTGTGAAGTACCTCCATACAGATGTAAAATAGTTGGGTCAAACACACTAGGGTTAAACTCAGGTTTTCTGAGGGGTTTTTGTCATCCTCTTGCAGTTTAAACACAAAGTTCCTTTAAGTTTTAAATGTCTCTTTCTCAGATGTACAAGCACATGTCATTATTAATGTTAAACTTTACCATCACACCCATCATAATTTTTCTCCCTATACCAGATCATTTTAGCAGCTAGCTTCAAGCATGAGGGTGAGCACTTCAGCTGGCTGTAGACACAGTGGTTCCAAATTCCTGCACAGGACACGGTTCTGGGTTCCCAGTCTGGAAGTTTGGTCCATTTAGGCAGAGTTCAAACACAGCTTGTCAGTGCTGCTTACAGCCTAGAGTGAGCAGAGCTGAAGCTCAGGCATGCCTACTGAGTTATTCCTACGCATGCTGCAGGGCAGGCACATCTGTGTTTTGCAATCTGTGCAGCCAACTAGCCCAAATGACAGACAAAATGTTCCCTTTTATCCATTGCTACTGAAGTCTCTGCCACCCTTCAAAAGTGACTCAGAACCTACTAACATCTCTTTCCTCTGAGAAGCATATAATGATCTGGCTTGTCTATTCTCATTTTCTTCTCTAATTTTTTCATTCCCAAAATATAGGTGCTTGCAATGTAGTGTGATGACTTCCCAGATGCACAACCCCTTTGCACAGTCTTCAACATGATCCAAATGAGGTTATGTTATCCATTAAATTCTTCATAGTCTCTCAACAGCTGAGGTATCTTTCATTACGTGTTGCTGAAAGCAGGATAGCCCCTAGCCTTCCTGCCAAAAGAGTTAATGTTTCTGAATGAGTCCAAGCTTCTCCTTTCTTGCCCAACTGGTTTTATGCTGTTGTGCTGGAGTTAGCAATTGCAATGCAGTTGCCTCCAGATTTCACTACCATGGTCCCTTATGGGCTATATGCCACATGCAATGCCTTTCAGTGCATGTATGCTAAAGATTTCCTAGGACAGAAAAGCCCTAGAAGGGTTCTGCAGAGACTCTGAGTGAAAACATAAATGAAAGTGTAAAAGCAGGATTGAAAACACTCATTTAATATCATGGAAATAAACATTTACAGCTTTTCTGACCTTTTCCTATAGATCATCTCAAGTCCTTCATCAAGTTCACTGTGATTTAAAATTTAGAGCAATGCTTCCTTTAGGCTGTTACATTGAAGTCCAGATGCAAGTGAATGTTCAGACTCAACCTCAAATTTTCCACCAACTTCCAAATTTTTAACCTGCAGGCAATTGCAAGAAGGTTGGCTGCACATGCCTATTCATTGATCCCACACAGGGACTCTCTGTATGCAATGGCACAGGGATGATGTAGTTTCCCCATTATTGCTTTGAAGCAGAGAATATACTTAACAATTTTTTGAGACCCTGCTTTTGGCATGTTTTATTCTACTTTCCAGGACACTTTCTTATTTACTCTACTGAAATACTATCCATATATAGGATCAAGAAATATTTCTTACTGCCTGAAATTTAAACTTCTGCTTCAACATTAAATATTCTGCATCTGTTCTTCACTTAGGCTATAGACTTGCACAGAATCCCTTAGCAAGGGTGATGCAAATAGGGCTTTGGCAAACCAGTTTTGACTTTAGTCAAGGAGGTAGGACAGAATTTAGGAATATAATTTTGGAGGAACAGTTCACATTGCTGCAGGCCCATGAGTGAGCATCTTTTCATGCTGTAGTCCTTCTACTTTGTGCTAGCAGGGAGAGAGGCTCCCCCAGCCTGAAATACAGCTGCCCAGCCTGACTAGCAACACTGTTTGGAATTACTGGGCTGCTGTGCTTTTGCAGCCCCAGCTCAGGCTTCATCCTCTGTTTCTGCTCAGCAATTTCCTTTCTAGATCCTTATGCCATCCTCCTGCTGAAATTTTGTCCAAGAGCTCATATTTCTAACACCCTAAAGATGTAATTCTCGTATCTACAGTGTTGTTCAGTGTTGACCGTCAACACTCAGGCCCATTTCAGGCTTGTTGTCTGTTTTGGCTAAGGCTGTGAACTCTGCTCCTGCTCTCAGACCATATTCAGGACCGAGAAAACCAGGGATACATCCTGTACTCATTGTGTATGCCATTAAAAGGCGTACAGTGATATAGTATGTTTATTATTGTGAGTAATTTGCTGTAACAGGTAATGTAATGTAACAAGTTTAATTGGGGTTTTTTTAGCCTAATCATATTTTCTCTTAGGTGTAGAAGCAGATATGGTTGAACATCTCTCCTCAAAGAGCAGAAATACAGATTCTTCATATATCAAGATAGGAAAACAGTTCACGGTTTCTTCAAATGGCCATGCTACTTAGAGATAAGAACTTTAATGTCAAACCTGTGAACTGAGTCCCACCAGCCCTCTCCTCTCTGAAGGTTTCAGGAATTGTAACTTTGTGGGTGGGTGTCACCTCTTGACCCTTCCTGCAAATTCATCGTTACTGGAAAATTGCACTGAATCACTCTGCTGGTGTCTCTCTCACATCCTGTGTTTCTTTAAACTTCCCCGTTCCCTTTCTTTCCACCTCCTCAGCCCTCTCCAGCCTTGCACAAGCTACTCTGAGGTTGCACACCCTGCTGCACTCTGGCCATGCTGTTAGGGCATTCTGTACTCCAGGACTTCTCTCCTTGCCCATGGTCAGCAGTCTTTGCTGGAGCTGAACTTTCTGATTGAACACTAACCTGAGCTATAAAATTATGCAGAAACATAGGAAACTTTCCAAAATCAGGCACATTTTTAAACCCTTTCAATTTCATATGAGAATGAATCATAGAAAGAGTCTTTTTCTTCTCATGCTGAATAGAGAACTGCATTAAAATTGGGAAGGTAAATGACTTGTAAAGCAACTTTATTTGTTTCATGTTAAGGCAGCCACTGCAAGCTTTTTCAACTCCCCCGCTACCTTTTTTTTGACTAATTTTGAGAAAAAGATACAGATCTCCTTCCCGCTCCCAAAAAACCCCTTGCTTTGAGGTTGAATTAAACATTTTAATACACTGTGAATGCTCCCTTACCAAAAACGGGATTAACTGTTTTAGGTTGACCTGTAGCAAAAAACATGTCAGTGTCACCAGTGAACTGACTGAACCCGTAGTGCACACAGCTTGAGGGAAAGGCCTGCTTTGAGTCCAGGACTGGAAAATTGACTTGATGCTGCATTTCACTTTGGTGAGCCTTGCAGAGAGAGGATATTTGTGTCAGCTACAGCTCAGTAATGTTGTCAAGTGCCCAGACAGCCATGCCGGGGGCACAGCTGTGGTTGGCAGCGCCTGTTCACATCCAGATCTTAAGCTCTGCTGCAGCAGCCTCTAATTTCTGTGCCCAGGGGCTGTGAATGTGGTGCTCTTCCCCAAAAGTGATGATCACTACCTCAGCTCCCAGCCCACTGATTCTGTGATCAAATGACCCAAGGTCATCTGAATCAGGCCTGCCTTTTGACAGAGCCCTGTGTTCAATTACTAGGCTGGAGCCTGCTGCTTCACTTCCAAATTTTATTCATTTCAGTGTATATTGTTGTCAGCCGTGCTTCTCAATAGCTGGTACCCTACATATGGGAAATGGGCACATACAAGGAGCTGTCTTCAAATGAAAGCCTTGAGAGGCCTGAACTTGGGAACATTCCTGTGCACTTGTGTCAGGAAACCAAGTGCAGGTAGCAATTGAAAAGCCTCTGCATCTCTGTTCACATGGTTGTGTTCCAGGACTTTTCTAAGTGAAGGGAAACAGTGCCTGGCACCTGCACTGCTCAAGAAGCTCTTCAGTGCTGATGTCCCCAGCTGAGCAGGTGACCACCCAGGCCTGGATGGGTATTTGCATTTTAATGCTGACACAAAATACATCTCAATACCAGCAAAAAAGGAGGAGGAATGTCCTTGAGGTATTGCATTTGAGCATCCTAGAAGGGTGGCAAGTGGCTGGGTAGGAATTCCACCTAAAGGGAGATCTGGGCTCTGTGTTGCCATCAAGTTTGACGTGCCTTGTAATGTCACGATAGCTTCACCAGCAGAAGTTATGACAGTTGTGATTATCTTATTGTTCTAAGCCCCCGGAGAAGGAATCTCTTCCACCATCTCTGAGGCAGAAGAAGAAGTGTTTGGAGATGCTTCCTTTGCCCTTCACTCTCAGTTTTTACTGGGACACTCGTCTGAAAGGGGTCTTCAGCCACAACAACAGCTCTGGGGTGGCCACTGTCTCTGCTGGCTGTTGCCCAGTGGCAGCCCTGGAGAAGGGAATCAGCTACTACCATGCTTGCATTACACTGAGATTTTAGGGTCTGTACAAAAATCAGTTTAGTCTTGTAAAATTTTAACAACTTTGTTAAGCATCTATTTAAGTGAGGTTATCCAGCTTACTCTCCTGGCTCTTGGGAGGCAAGGGAGAGCAGCATGGCCTTCCTCACATCTGAGGAAGAAATGAAACAAGCTGAATCCTTCCCTACAGGAGACTTCCTGTTACTCTGAAGGAAGAGCAAAGAGAATAAGCAAAGAGAATAAGCAAAGTGCAGAAGGAAAGATGCAAACCAAGATGAAGCAGGAAAAAAAGACGGAGAAAAACAGAGGCAGAAGGAAGGACCAGATGCCCTAAAGCAAAGGTGTGACTGTGAAAACAAACACACTCAATGACAGAGGGAGCAATACCAGGAAATCTCTGGGGGTATGGATTTGCTGCAAGGGCAAATCACTGAGTAGCTCTGCTCCTCAGACAGCACCTTCTGCTGCACAGTGTTGTCCTCATGTTCAATATATCTTGTTCAGTGGGCACCACAGGTGAATGTAGACAATGAAAAATATGTGTGAGTTGTTATGTTTGTGTCTTGTTATTCAAGACATAAAAACTCACACCGTGTTGTACCATACTTCAAATGAGTCAAGCACACTTGGAGAAGAAGTGCAAATACGTTTTTCAATATCTCTTTCTCTCTGTCACTGTCTGTTACGGTTGGATGTTTTGGGCAAAAAAGCACAGGATATAATGCAGAAACCACCATAATTTTTTGAAGCTAAACCCCTGGTATCTACAAAATCAATAACTTTTATTAGAAATGTGGGGTCTTGCACAGGGTTTGGGTTTTGTCACATTCTACTGTTTTGTTGCTTTTTTTATATTAAAAACGTACCCATCAAATATTGCTTATACTTCTCCCTCTCTATAAAACTTTTACCTTCACAGCTTCTCCCTGACATTTCTTCACCTTTGACTTTTCTGTTTCTATAGCAGCTCTGGAAGACCTTCCCCTCCTTTCAGAAAGGTATCTGTTGCAAAGTTAATCTTACTTTTCATTAGAAATGTGAAAGACCATCTCACACACTTCCTTGTGTCTGGCCTTGGAGTGCTCCCCTGTCCCCTTCAATGCAGTCAGAGCCGCAGCACACAGAGAGCTGGAGGGAGGCAATGTTTCTTTCAGGTCTTCTGAGACCCCACTATGTACTGCACCTCCCCTCTGCTGTCAAGGAGAGTCACATGAGAATTATTTCCAGAAGAGAGAAGTAATCAAAAATAGGGCCAAGGAGCCAGATGCAGAGCTTGGGACTTGTGTGTAGACCACACACCATCTAAAATGTAGGTGTCCATCATGGGCATGCTGTTTCAGAGTTAAAACAGGACCTGTTTGGTGAATCAATGGGAAGGATGACACTACTCCAAATTTTCAACACTGACTAATAGCAATCAGGAGTCAATTGGCAGGAAAAATTAAGCCAGATGCCCTCCTCTCTCCCTGCTCCTCCCCAGGGCCTGAATCAGAGCTGTACCCTGGGTGTTCTGCATCTCCTCAGGACACAGAGCGTAGTGACCACCTTCATGCTGGGGTGAGCAGGTCTTGCTGCTTGGAAGGTATTTTCCACTATGCCAGTGCTACCCTCTACCACTGTCTTCTTGCTGCAGCTCAGAGAGTTTCTCCAGAAAAGGGCCTTGGGTCTAGGTCTCCCACCAGACAGGCCACAAGGTTACAAAATCAAATTTTCTTGATTTTTAGTGGTTTTGGTAGTTGGATTTGTTTGTTTGTTTGTTTGTATTCGGTTTTGTTTTGTTGGCTGGTTTTTGTTTGGTTAGGTTTTTTTTCCTTCTTTGGTGCATTTTTGTGTTTATTGTTCTTTGAGTTGGGTTTTTTTGGTTTTTTTTTGTTGCAAGCCTCCAGGTTCAGGAAACTCATAATTTTGACTCATAAGAGGAAAACTTTCAAAGTGTAGGGTAATGGATGTCCCTACCTGGAAGACTCAGCTGGGGAGGGATGGACCTGCAGGAGCTACAGGGATCTGACTGCATTGCCTTCAGGCTGAAAAGGAAGCTGAAGAGAGATTTTCCATTTCCTAGGTAAGCATTCTGCCACTAGGCTAAGAGCTAACTTTACTTATTTACCTACAATTGCAGTTTTGTTTCACATTTTATTGATGGCACATGTAAACACATAAAATTTATTCTCTTAAGAATGGGCAAAGGAATTGGAAATGTTACAGGTATTGGTAAAAAATGCATGTGACTGATTATTCTCATTTTTAAAACACGCAACTTGAAAATACTTTTTGGTCTGGGGATAAAAAACTCTGTTTGACTTTGGTGACCAATCACACAATCCAGCTTTTGAGCAAGCAGTAGCTATGGCACAGCATTCACAAGTACACAGTCCTCAAGATGTTCCCATGCATTATTCAGTGAATAATTCTAAATAATGAAAACACTGAAATCAGTGTGTGGATGTAATATGGGGGACCAAATTAAATGTGTTATTTAATGAAAGAAGCTGACCCAGCTCTAGTGGAGACCAGCACCAGCTGTTCAGAGACCTGTGTAATATGTGTAATATGAATTTGTTGTATGCTAGCAACAGTAATCCAAATCCAGCAGTCACTAGTGGATGGTAGGTATTATTCAAAGTGACAAAGCAGTTTCCAGAATACACAAGCTTCACCTACAGGCTACCTTCACTGTAGAGTCACCTTCTGAATGATTTCCATTTTCCAGGTTGTCTCCTTGGGAGCTGCCTGCAGCCGGCTGGGAACCTGTTGGCATGGCACCCGCCTGGGTGTCTGCAGCTCACGGTGACCCTGGCAGTGGCTGCCGGGCTGTGGGCACTCAGACTGCACCTGTGCCCCCCTTCACACTGCCTTTGTGTGTAGACTAGCCTTGAGTTAACAGTGACATACAGTTTATAATCTGAATCAGTTCTTACAGAGAGCTATAGGTGCTTACATGTATCAGTCGGGGGACATTACAGCTTTGCTTGCATTTGATGGTTTTACTTTGAGCTGTAGCACCTATTCAAATACTGCAGAGTGATAACATTCAAATACTACAGAGCAATAACTCTTTCATCCCTTGAGGTACCCCTCAAAGTAAGCATATGGATAAAAACCCTTGAACCATTGAGCCAAAAATAACTCATGACCAAATCCTTCTTAGAATTTTATTTGCCACATTATGATCTAGAGGAGAGGGGCTAAAGCTTACAGCTGTTGCAGCGAATTTCCCTGTCGTTTTCAAAATGTTCCTATTGGATGCAAGGCAAAACTTCAGAAAAGTTACTGAAGGGCATTGGGGAATAACAGCAGATTTATATGTAAACAAGAAAAGCTAGACTCTGGTAAGATGTTTGCCAAGCCATAACTCGTCGTAAAGCCAAACAGAGGTAAGTGAATTGAAGTAAAAAGCTGCACATACTTTTATTGATTTTTGATGCATTGTTAATTTTGTCCATGCAGTCAGTGTGTTGCTGGCTTGCAGTTAAGACCTGGCAGGGGAAAAAAGAACAATAACAAGAAATTGAATTAGTCATTTGTTTGAAAATAAGACAAAAGCAACAGTATGGAGAGAAAGGAAGGAACTTGTGAAAGATCTACTTACTGCTTTATTTTCACCATTCAGCTCCTTAGCTTCAGTAATGCTTAAAATACCAGTCACAGGTCATGGCTCTGAAGGAAAATACACAATGTTTTCTGATGATTGAGAGGTTTATTGTAAAGGCGCCACAGGAGAAGAACGTCTTAGGGGTTCAGCAGGTTTGAAATGTTGTACAAGAACTCAGAGAGAAATTGATCTAAAACATGCAGTAAATGGATTTACAAGTCTTATTGACTACCCTGCTGAGTTGCTGCTTCCAAAAAGCTCTGAAGTGCAAGTCTGTAATAAAGGTTTTCCTTTTAGATATTCAGCCTGTACAATCTGCTGGCATTCGGCATTGATACAGGCTTTTATTTTTACTGGAAAATTACAAGAGGCAGGTTGATGCAGATTTTCTTTTCTCAGGTTTTGGTGGTCTGAAATCATACGTGTTTTGAAATACCCAGATTATTTTTATGCAAGCCCTTGGACTTTTGGGATGCTGTGGCATGAAGCACACTTTATTTTACTTCAGCTGTTACAGAGCTCCAAAATACTGTGGCTGCATAGCTGTTAGGCTGTATTCAAAACACTTCAGAAATCTGGATCAGGTTGTGTTTTTACTAGAACCACAGAGTTGGATGGGAAAAGCTGGATGATCTTGTTTCCCCTCCCTCCAACCCCCAGCTTTTTCCTGCTGCAAGAAAGTATGTTTGTTATCTGAATGTCTGTTGTCACAGGCTGCGTGTCTGTGGGATCTTTTATGCCTGTGCCTGTAAGAGGCATGTCAAAATGAAGAATTGTCTGCCAAGTGGTTTGATGAAGAAGCCATGTCTGTAAATTGTATTTTGATTTGCATTATAGAGTAGGTGTGACCTTCACTTGAGGTTTGGTACTGAAACCGTTCTGGCCAGTAATCCCATATTTAAGAAGCTATAGCTGAAGGAAGCGAGTTTGGATTTTATGGAGGGAGAAAGGTGTCTGAGGGAAAGAGCTTGGGTTTTTGAGAAACCTATGCTACTGCCTTTAACTGTAGGGCTTTAAGACTATTGTTGTCCCAGGAGTCTGGGTCAGAGCTCCCATGGCCAGTTCTGGAAAATTCTCAGCTGCTCTGTCACTAAAAATGTGGACTGCATGGATACCTCTTAGAAAATGTGGTATCCTGAGCAGCTCTGGCAGTTGTCCTTGCTTGGAGAAATTCAGCCTGGGACTGAACAGAAATAAAACAGCAAACTCTGAGAAAGCCACAGAAATACAGAAAGGACCCATGAGTCTTCTAGAAAGGTACAAAAAAATATCCCATACATCTACCCCCAAAGTTTATTTCCTAACCAAAACAGTTCCTTTGCAACCTCTCTCCATGCGAGAGATGAATAATTTTAAGTTGAGAAGAAAAATAAAATTTAAAGTTATTCCAGTTTATTTAGGGGAAATTACAAAGGCATGGTCTATCCTTTGTACCTTCAACATGGAGAGACTGGCAGAGTTCAAGGCTTAGCAGAACTTTATCTGCATTTTAGCTTGCTGAAGGACAGACATTATTGAAACTATGAAAGTCATTCTGTCAGGTTTAACATCAATGGAAATATGAGACTAGGTATGCAATCCTTAATATCCACCCTCCAAAAGTCTACTTTCATTTTCAAAAGTAGGTTTTAAACCAAACGGGCATCAAAATGAGGTGTAAAAAGAACACAGAAATGTCTGTTTTCTAAAAGGCAGAAGTTGTGAAGAAAATCTCTCCCTTTTGTAACTCTTCTATCTTCTAGTTCAAAATAGCTATGATATCTTGGGAAGAAGGGAAGACAAGAGTAAACTTCAAAACAATGCAATATTTCATTGTGGGTTTTTTAAGCTGAAGCAACCAACAATTTTTTGCTATATTTTTCTTAGCAACATCCTTTTCCTCATTAGAGAGTTATCACTGTCAGATTTGGAAAAGGCTAGGCTCCTTCCTAGGGGTATTCCTTCAGTGCATCTCTAGCTTTGATGATATCTGTGATGACTTTGACTAATTTCAATTAGACTGAGACCAGGTTAGCTGTGAACCTCACTGCTCACCCAGGGCTTTCATGTTGAGTTTCATGCTGTTGTGGCATCCTGCTAGCTGTACCAGTCAAGCTGCTGTCAGACTGCTGTGCCCACATGTGGCTGCAGGAGCGGCTGGTCTCAGCACTGACTGCCACAGTAATCTCCCCGCAGTGCTGGCACACTTCTAAGGCAAGATCTTTCCCTCACCACAATCCAGGCTTGCAGTTTGAAGAGGAAACTCTACAAAGCAGTTTTTGCAGTGTACTAGTTTCCAAAGATTTGTTATCAGCAGTGTGGGAACAGCATCTTGAGCAAATTTAGATGAAGATTAGAAAAATATTTCCTGTCTGTGAAAGAAGAATAATATGCGAAGAACATGTGTGAAACACATAATTTGGTGTTTATCAGCTCCAAACTGTAAGGAACAGCCCTGCACAGTCATAGAAGGATGTAACTGCTCTAAGTGATTTAGTTTAATCTCTGCTTTTTAAAGTCTGTATTGTGTTTATGAGGTACCTAGTGACACACCAGTGTTAACGTAACTCTGTATGTGAATAGATTGTGAAGGTGTGTGGGCTGATGCAAGCACGCCTTGTTTTGAATGCTGTTCTGTACCCTTGCATGATGGCTCACATGATGGGGAAGGCTGGTGGCACTCTTCTTCAGACAGAAAGAGGCATCAGTACCTTCCCTTTCCATCCCTTCTCCCCTGTGGCTGCATGGGCCTCATGCATTACCGGTGCTGCTCTCACCTTCATGGATGTTTGAAACTGGGGAACTGGATACAGTCTCATACTGTGCAGGGCAGGGTGAAGGGGCAACAGACAGGAAATAAAAAGAGAAATTAAATCCCCCGTGGTACCAGGGTAATTCTCTGCCTGGAATATGGTACAAAGCTCTTCTGGAGCAATTTTGGGCATGCAGATAGACCACGTCAGCTGTTTCTTGATTACAAACTGTGAGCATGCTCTTGCCTATGGACTGCAACTCCTTCCCTGAGCAGGAAGACACGTGTCCTGGAGTAAGAGCAACCGCATGGGTGGCTACCCAGAGCAGCCGACAGCATCCTGTTTGTTCTCATCTCATGTTAGCCTGTGATAAGCTGTTTGTGAACTGTGTGCAAACATACTAAGAAGAAAAACAGCTTGTTCAAGAATTAAATATCACATTTCTTTTTCAGAAGGAGTGAGGATTTCCTGGCATATTTTAATTTGGAATTTGCATTCAGTTAAAGTTATCAACACTGACAATGAAAACTCAGTGGCTCTACAGCAGCATCTCAGACAATGCCAGCAGAGCCTTTGGCATCACATGATGATTTATATGAAATTCTCTGCTGCTGCAGTATATCACTACAGCGTGATATACTTTTTCTTAATGGATGCTAAAAGTGAGCATGTTAGGAGAAAATTCATTATTCCAGACACAAAATCCTCTGCTACAAACCACAATACACCATCATTCAAATTAGCCACATACAATACAGGAAAAATATCCAGAGGAAAAAAATATTTTCTCCTCTGCAATTTTTTAAACATAATTTATATAATTTCAAGCATTTTAATTATAAGCAGGCAGATATTTTGAATATTGAGTTATATGGGGTACAGGGATGTCCTATTTTAGTATGTACACAACTACTCTGCAATTATGATAGCAACAGGGGCTCTAGTCAGCCTTGTGACACAGCAACCTTTTTCTTCCATGTTTTTTTCAGTTTTTGTGCTGAAAATAAATCAGCATAATGAAGTAAAGTTTTTGTCTCAGTTTTTCTGTAAGTTTTTTGCTTTCAGAATTCTTTTCTCCGGTATTAGCCCCTTACACTTTGTATTTTAGCTTATTTCAGCAGGTGGTTTTTGTTAATTTTTCTTTTCTAGGCCATTATCTTTCCTTCTACACACTGTACCAGGGGAATACATTTTCCTATAGTATTTTTAGTGGCACAAGGAATGGAAAACAGAGGGCACTTCAGGCTGTTTATTGTGTTCTGTGCACATGGGACTAGGATTATAATATACATTTTAGTGGTTAATTACAGGTTAAGTAATTTTTGCCTGATGAAAATCCAATCTATTCTATGATGATAACTGCTGTATAACAGGAAATGATGTTACAAGCAGAGAAAACAAGTGCTAAGCAATTAAACCTTGAATGCATAAATCTCATTACAGGATTCCTTTTGTGCCAGATCTGCTATATTACACTCTGCTCTTGATTGCTGGAGTTCACACTGACCCAGTGTCTCAGTTTTGGAGACAAAATTTTAGGAGGAGATGCTCCGGAATGATCACCTCCTCCAAAGGGAAAGGGTCTCCCCCTTTCGTCCGCCAATGGGACAAATTGATAACAGTAGGTGAAAAGCAGGAAGAAATCCCCAAACTGTTTATTAACACAGAACAAAACAGGGTAGAACAGAAAAATCCCCTCAAAATACAACAAATGCCCGGAGAAGGAAAACAAACACACGGGTTGATAACTAGTCCCCCCAGTCTCCGGGAAGGAGAAGGAGAAGTCCACGCAGCAGCCAGAGCAGGGCAAATGGAAGAAAAACCTGCTGGTTTTCTAGCGCTGATCCTCCTCCTCGCAGCAGGAGAAAGAGTTCGGCGTTCCTCGGGCTCGGACCAGCCGGGGCCACCCCGCGGGACCCCGCACCGGAGAGAACGGAAGGAGGGCAGGGAGGGCAGCGGGAGGGAAGGGAAAAAAACTTTTCCCAGCTAGCAGGAGCACACGAAAGGAAAAAATCCCAAGGGAGCCGTGGAGAGTCCTCGCTGCACTCCCTCCCGAGCAGGCCCAGCCCGGTTCCCCGGCCTGTCGGCCCGAGCCGTTCCACCGAGCCGCCCTCGGCCCCGCGGCTCCGGCCTCGGCCAGGGCCCGTCCTAAAGGTACAGCGGCCTTGGGCATTGAGCAGGCGGGTAAGGCATAAAGCAGCTTCACAACATCACCCCAGAACACTCAGCTGTCACATAATAATGAAAAACAGGATGCGTACAGCAATAACTACAAAGGCCCAGAAAGGAAGTTAAAGTTAGAGCATCATGACCATTTGCCACGTATACAAAGACTTGCTCTGAGATGACTGATGTAAAGCTTGGGATATGCTGGTGCTGCTGTGGGACCCAGAAAAGCTCATTAAGTGTTTGGGAAGACTGGTCTGTCTCACAAGCTGAGGTTCATGCATGCCAAAAGACCTGAGATTCAGGTGCAAAGTATGATGCGACCAGCAGTCATAGCCAGAGACTGTGGCCTTCCCATGAGGATTTGTCCACTGTTGGGCCAGTGGACATTAGGAAGCCCCTGTACCCTGTACCCCTGTACCCTGTACCCAGGCACTGTGCTCTTGGGTGCATCATATGTCCAGATTTCAGACTTGAAACAACATCTAGAGGAAACATAACAGTCTGTGTTATTCAGAGGAGACTAGACAGCCCAGAAGCCCTTCTGCTTTTACAGTGTGTGACAATTTGCTCTTTGATTTTTTTTTCATGTCAGGTTTCTCAACACATCAAAGCAAGGAAGAAGCAATGAAACTGTGCTGGGAACAGCACAGATGCTGGCATGTTCTGCAGCAGCAATCCCTTGTAAACTAACGAAGGCCCCACTTGACGCCTCAGGCAACAGGGCAGGAGGCATGCTGCTGCATACAGTCATGCACCTATATTTAATGACACCAAGCTTGTCACAAGCCCCTGACCTGGGTGTCAGCTACCCCTGACCTGCATGCAGCAGATGAATCCCCAGGGAGATGGGCTTCTTGCTTGGAGCCCACTCTGCTGGCTTGTTCAGCAAGGAGGCAGGCAGCACGTGCCCACCACCAGCATCTCAAAGGGAGATATTGATCCTAGAGGGAAGCCCTGACCCTCCTGGCCAAGGTACACCTCGTATGTGTGTGATTCTCCAAGTGTACACCAGTGCCCTTTCCAGCCTGGCTTTCTTGGGTGATGAAGTGTCACTGAAGGAGCAGGCAGGGGTCCCAACAGGCATCAGGGAATGTCTGTGCCTCTGGGGCACCCAGGTTGAACATCAGTCCATGTCTGCAGAGGTGTCATAGACCAATACATATAAGCCTCTGCAGTGGTTTTATTCCCGTGTGCCCACATGGAAAGCTCCTGTGGCAGATGTTTCAGTGACACTGACATGAAACCCTTCCTGTGAGTGCTGGGGTGGATGCCATGGGGACAACCACTACCAGAGCTGCAGCTGATGGCAAACCCCAATGTGGCTGGGGTTTGCTGGCAAGTGGTGAGAACCCTGATGTTGCAGGTAGGGCTGGGACAAGATGGTGAGGTGGGACTTTCCTATGTTTCCTTGCTGACAGTGCCTGTCATCTCAGTGCTGCAGGGCTCTGCCTTCTTCTCACAGATTGCAGTTTGAAGGATACAAGGATACCATCAAGAAAAACATAATGTGCAGAAGGCAGCCCTAAGCAGAGTCATCCTGGACTCATTTTTATAGTATCTGTTAAAATTTCCAGATGTCGATTTTCCTTGCCTTTACCTTTTTTTCACTCTTATGAGGAGCTCCATCCCTCTCCCTCTCTGCTCTGCTCTGAGCCATCAGGCTGACACTGGATGGATGAAAAAAGCTGCCCCTGGTAAGCGAGGTCCTAACCTCACTCTTTCCAGGGGCTAGTTCATTTCTAGTGGACTCATAAATTTTTGGAAAATCTTAACTTTCCAGCTGAGTGTGGTTCAACATCTTCAGTGACAGACATTCTTTGGTTATTGGGCGTGGGAGGGAGGGGGGCTGTGTGGTGGTTTTGGTTTGGTTTGGTTTGGTTTTTTTGGGTTTTAAAATACATATTTGAAATTTAAATCTGAGGAGGCAGAGGGACTGGGTATAGTTGTTTGGGTTTTTTTTTTGTTTTGGTGGGGTTTTTTAAATTTCTGTTGCATAGGAGAAAGATATTTTTCTCTAGATCTGGTATGTGCTGAATGGTTTGTGTGAGATTGCTAATGAACTTTGATTATACAATAAAAATACAATTCCAAGTTGTGCTGATAGCCATCAGTTTGGTGACAAAAGTCTTTTTGAGTGGGAGATGGGGGGAGGAATGGAATGCATGTTAATGTAGCGACGGAGGAGGTAGGGGAGGTGTGTGTGGTGAAAAGGTTGCAAACGGGAATGAAAAGAGTGTAAAAAGGAAGGCAGTCATCTAGGCTTCCTCTTGCTATTTTTGTGAAAACATTCTTTGTCCAAATTAGGAATGAGAAATTACAGTGGGCTGGGTGGGGGCTGCTGGAGGTGTAGGAACCATTGCTGGCACTGTAGGGCATAGCAGGATCTCAGAGGAGGGACCAGATGAAATTGTGGTTGGAACTAACAGATAGGATGTGTGATTTGCTGTTGCATATCACTCACAGGGAACAAACATTTCTGCTATAAGGTTGTTAGCTGTGACAAAAGAAAGTCCTAAGACCCTCAGCTGAGCATAAAATATCTACAAATACAACAGGCCTATAGAAAAAAAACATGCAACCCTAACCTAGTGGTGTCATTAGAATGGAATATCTTTTGGATGACAGAGGGTGCAATACTGCAGAGATCCCATCTGGAAATGAGGTCATAAGTTCTCCTCTGTTTAGGAAGGAGCTCAGATGGGAAATGGGCCGAGGGAGGCTCCTAGGATTGCCAGGGCAGTGGTAACATATCCAAAGGGCCAGACTCCCAGCTTCCACTGCCTTTGCCAGTCAAGAAAGGGACATGGCCAAATATCTTGGGAAGCAGAGTGGTTTAATGCCAAGACAGAAAAAGAAAAGGGTCTCAGCTAAGAGAAAATACTGACTTCAAAACAAATGCCTAATAAAAATCCCCGAAAAAAAATGAGCAAAGAATTAGCAGCATTTTTTTGTTGCTATTGTAGTGAAGTATTTTGGCATCTATTCGTTCTGTTAGGGACATAAACCTGTTTTTACATTTTGCTTAATCTGTTTATGAAACAATAAATTCAGATGCATTTGCCTGGGGCAGCAGGGTCTGATCTCCTTGTCCCTTGCAGGCATGTTTTCCATGAAAGCTGTATTCATTGGAGGCTTTAGTTTCAGTAATGCATATAGGAGATCTGCTATGTAGTCAGCTTCTTATATGTGTAAGCTAGAACCCTAAGAGCTGTTCCTACAAACAGTGGAATATGTATTCATCTCATACCATAAGAGACAGTATCTTACTTAATGCCAGACTGACAATATTAAATCTTATTCGCTAAGAGTCTCTGCCAAGAACTGTTTTATCAAAGTGGAAAATGTATATATTTATCAACATTTGCAGCTAGAAAGCCTTCCAATCTCACAGTGTTGTGCAGCTCCAAGTTGACACACAGCTTCTCCCCAGCATTCCCAGACTCTGCCTGCAGCTGGCTGGGTAACACGTATAACTTCATGGTAACATATTCCATATCCAGGGAGGTGGTTTGTATGTGACAGGCTTTGTCATGGTGAATCGCTCCTTCAGGGCACTGAGAGAGGGTTCACATGGGGATGGCAAAGGGTCAAGCCTGAGCCTGCAGAGGAGAGAGTGCTACATTTTGTGGTTAGGTAAAGCTCACATGTTCATGAACACAGGCATGAGTCAGAACTGAGAGGAATCATTTGGGAGTCCTCTATGAAAAGCCTACTTGCAACTCAGCTAGACTCAGTAGCTGAGACAGTCCTCCAAGGAATTATTCCCAAAGCACAGGAGTTTTTGCTTTGTGTATTTTCTCTTTCCAGGGTCCAAATCTGGCTCCAACCACTAGGATGGTAATAACGGCCCTCCTAATGCTTGTAAGAGAAACACACTGGTAATTTCAAACTACTTACCTTGACCATACTGATAAAATTCTGCCAGAGCGATTCAAAGCCTTGGTGATCATCTCAGAAAAGGGATCAACGTGCAGAAAGACCAGGAGTGTCTTAAAGTGGCTCCTCTCACCAGCATGAAATATATTAAAATATTTTGAAAAAAGAATGTTTTATTGTAGCACTTTCATGGCCACCTTCTCAATGGACATCTCTGGTATTTAAACAAAGTAACAGCCAGCAGTCCTGCGATACACAGTGATTTCTCCTGAAAATTTAGAAGTGGTTTGCCCTTAGGCTGCTGCAAATGATTATAAGCTTCGCCTTATTGCAGTCATTCTTCTGGAGGAGAAAGGTAGTAGCTATGGTTCCCATCACACAAGAAAAAGAAATCTCTCCCATTTTGAGCACTGGGGCATGCTCAGTGTCCCACAGTGCTGGCAAATAGGGGTCAGCGTTGAGTCAAAACTCAAAAGCTTCATAATTGCTCTAGAATAGTTCTGTTTATTGAGGAAAGACCTCCAAGGCTTCTCTGGGGTTTCATTGGTCTCATAAAATATGGAGAAAGAAAATTACTCCTTATGAAAGCTACTGTGGTTTTGAATTATTTCTTTGGATTCCTACAGACCTCAACCCTGTTAGTTGCAGGCAAATTTTCCAAACACAGGCAGGTATTAGACCTTGCAAAGGTCTGCCATAACCCTGCTGAATTTAGCACAAAGGTCCCAACTAACTGTGAGGATGAGCTCTGTTTGTTCAGTTTTGTTCACCTGTTTTGTTCAACTTTGGGCAATCATGGTGGAAAAAAAGGGCAGTTTTCACAGATAAAAATGAGTCAGGAATAAGTTTAATATTAATATGGCCTTGCACTGTATAACTAAATACATGCACAGTCATCCATTAATGAACCCTAATAGGTTGCGAAGAAAATAATACTCCCATTTTATAGATGAAGAAACTTGAGAAATGGAATTCAGAATATTTAGAAAAAGAAGACAGTCTTAGGTCTTCTTTAAGGGATTATTCTTCAGAATGAAAGGGTATCTGGGTTTCAGACCACCAGTTATGGTAGCGGAACCCAGAACAAGATACCTTGGAAGTTCAGACAAAATTAAAAAGTGCAAATAGTAGTTGTTAGTCAAGACCATCTCTATCTGATGTGGTTTAGAAAAGATAAAGCCCTTTGTCTTTAAAGGGCTAATAACTTGCCCTCTACTTTCTCTCATTAATGCTGTCTTCAGAAATGTAAAATACATCATGGTGACTCCACCACAGACTCCCTAAACCGGTGTTTGACTGCACATCTTTGCAGTGATTTTAAATTCATGTCATATCAAACCGCATGGGGCAGGACTGGAGTCAGGCAGCACCTCCAGCTCATCCTTGGCACATGGTGCTGCCTGCACCATGCCAGAGCCTCTTCACCATCCTCGCATGGCTGGGTGGGCACTGGCACCTGGGCAGAGACCTTTGCTACTAGCCTGCATCTCCCTGGGTCACCAGCCAGCCACTGGAGGCAGGCTTACCAGACCCACTGTTTCCAATCCTTAGAATAACCTTGTTTTTCTCCAGATTGCTAATGACTTCCTGAAGTGCTCCTATGCCTCCAAAAAAGGCAATTTGGGGTAGTTTTTGGAACATGCCTCCCCAACTCATTTTCCACTGTTTTTTTCCCCCACTGAGTCTTTCTATTCCAAAGCAGGCATTTTCACCTTTCAGAGTTTTTATCTCACACTTTCAGCATTTTCCTTTATATTTTGTCTTACCTAGCCGTTCATCAGGCTGTAGCTTATGGAATGCAGTGATTAGGAAGGAATCAGGAGCCTGAAATTCATCTTTATGAGTTGATACAAACTCTTCCTCCCATCTTTGTGCATCCTCAGGGACTGGGGAGGAAAATATAGGAGCACATATAGAAAAGGATTACCTAAAAATAAAACTAAAAAAAATGCAAGGAAAAGTATATATAAAAAAGGCTTAGCATACCTCCTAACATGATAGTGGGAAGATATTTAAAATCAGCAAACTATCAAAGCAAGCTGAGGTCTGGGACTCTGTGGTTGTGCTACTTCTCTCTGTGCTCTTGCCCAATCTTCAGGCACTGTTCACTGTGTTCACAGCGCGTGTAAAAATCAGATCAGGCAAAATCAGTAGACACACAAAACATCCCTGTGCAGTGACTAGTGGGATGCCACTCTAGCCTGTGACCATATAATTGGAATTGGTAGGAGAGAGATGAAGGCTGACTTTTCTAAACTGTGACATATGCACATACATGTATGAGCAATGGAGTAAGAAGGCATGCAGCTGGGCACACAGAGCCTTCTGATGTGGGAAAAGTCCTGTCTACATGTCCCCCCTCCACAGAGCAATGTGTGTGGACTTCGCCTTCTGCCTGTTTCTAAGAGATGCTATGAGAGTTCACTGGTTAAATCCTGGAAAAAGCAGGAACGCTACAAAGAGGAACTGAAACTGTCCATTTTTGGTATTTCAACTTCCCCAGCATCACAGTGCAGAGGGATGTCTGTGTTGAAATGCTCTTGCAGTTCCTGATGTAAACAGACCATGTCTCAGTCCCGGTGTGATCACTCAGCAATCACTGTATCAAATCTTCTGCCTGGTGAGGTTAATGAGCTTTGGTTGCCTTAAAGTTTAGAGCAGCTGCAGAAAAGCAGGTTTCCTTGGTGGTGTATCCAGATCTCTTCTATCATATGCCTGAACGGAAGTGAAGGACTTGGAAGAATACCTTGTTTATTTCCTTTTTTTTGAAGAATTCCAGATTTCGCTTTCATTCTCCCATGCCCACAAAACTCAAACTTAAACATGAAATAACACTAACAAATGAAAAGGCATGAGCTTTCATATGCAATCACATGTGTTGTACATGAGGTGTTTTCTCCCCAGTAAGATTTTAAACCATGTAAGCTTGCTGAATTTCACTGTGTACTGAAATGTTTTCTGAAACAGAAAAGTAATTACAAATTTTTGACTAGCCATCAGTGTGGATACATAAATTCAGGAAAGGTATCATTTATTTGTCTGTATAAAATTTTCTACTCTTATAATTAGAGGTGTTCTGCTAACACAAGCACGTGGGATTGGGAGGTACTTGCTATGCCATCACATTCAGTTCTGTTTGAAGGCAGCTGTGTTTGAGTAGTACACTAAAGATAGGTTATTTCTCTGATTTCACTTTTCTTCTTCTCCCTGTTCTGTTGGGAAGTCGTAGACCGTGGCTTCAAAAAATGAAGTAGGGTTAGATTTGTTAAGTAACTGTTTCTACTTGTTAAGTATCTATTTCAATTGCAGCCAACTTGAAAAGACCTACTAATGACTCAATGAAATGTGGGTTCTTCATAAGGCAAGAGCAGTCTGAGGTTCTAGTACTCAGATATATAAACCCCCTAAATGTGTGCTACTTATGAAAAGGTCCTAATTCATGTAGCCTCTCTACCTGAGAACACTACGAAGTTAATGTACAGATCAAGTCATAGAATTACAGAATCATTTGCATTGAAAAAGACCTCCAAGATCATCAGGCCCAAACTTTGACTGACCACCAAGCTGTTAACTAGACCACAGCACTGAGAGTCAAGTCCAGTCATTTCTTAAACACTTCCAGGGATCCACAGTGTATGACCACACTGATCATGACCAACATGCTTCCTTCTGGAGGTCTGCATGTGTTGGTTTTCGGTGTGATGGAAAGATGCAGACTGAGCCCAGGAGACAGAAAATTTGCTATTTACAGAGCTGCAGGACCAAGCTCAGCATCCTACTTTTGATTACTTATGTCATAGACATCTTTCATGGAAGGAAGAATATGAGAGGTTAAATCCTTGTCTGTGGAGAACCACACAGAAGCAACAGGTATTTTAGAGTAAGAATTCTCATTGGTCATGCAAGATTACAGGAAAAGCCATAAAAGAGAAGGGAAATTTCCAAAATATTGTGTGTACAAAGAATCCCTATCACTGAAGCATACCTAAGCCTGCCTACTGCAGCCCAACACTGGGGCTATTAGGGACTCAGTGGACTACATTCAAATCCACTTTTAATCTCATTTCTGATGCCTACACTGTATTAACCTGTATTTGACTACATTGCAGACAAACCAGAATTTTGCTAGGAATGTGTGGGGGAGAATGCCAAGGCTGACCTCAAAAGACAGCTAGGTACCCCAGTGCTTTTCATCTTCCCTCTTGCTTTTTTTCTTTTTTTTCCCTTCTGGACCCTGAATTCATTCATGGGAAACGGTGGGAACTGCAGAATTGTGGTGGGCACTTTCAGATCTCTCAGCTCTGTGGCCATGCTGTTCAGGTCAAACCAGATATGGCTGCTAGACCCCCAAGCAGACCAGCATCTGCAAGCAAAAAGACACTATTAAACAGGTTATCCTTTTTACTGGGTTCACAGAAAAATTTAAAAATACTAAAATAACCATGGAACCAGCCAACATGCAGCTCATGGTCCACACTGAAGGCTTGGCCTCCTACTTTTTGAGTTTGTACTGGAGAAGGAAGGTGATAAATATGGTTTTTTTGGTCATTCAATATGTAAAGGAAATATGAGACAGGGATAAAAAACCCAAAACCTTTCTGAATACTGAAATACGTAGATCTGTCTCAATCCACCAAAAAAAAGTTAGATAGATGTTCACACGCAACTCTGGGGCTTATTAATTAGGAGATGGAGGAAAGGAAATATATAAAGGTTTGTTGCCTTAATGCTTGAAGATACTACAATTTCTTTTGAGTCCTTAGTGACTACTGTTCAGCTCTTCATTTTCTCGAAGTTCAGTAAAATATGTTATTAAATTCCAGAACTGATAGGTATTGCACCACAGAAGCAGCTGGTAATTTTGACAGAATAGTTGTGTTAACTGCAGTATTCTGTGGAGACTTAATATAAAGAAATATATTCAGGAACTCAGTTTTCTATATTGGAAATGGGAATTGGGAGCATCACTGAAAGGAGCTGCCTCATTCATTTATCAGGTTTAATTTTATTAACAGATGCAAATTATTTGTTAAAAAAATATAAAATAGAATGAAAAGAAGAATGAATTTTGTGTCATCACTGGGCTCTTCAGTCTAAATGTCTCAGTAAAAATAACCAAAAAACCCTGGGTACTGGGTGCTTTTTATCTTGGGTTTACACAACAATGCAATGAAATGTTTTGGAAGGAAATGCCTGAAGAAACCACCGTAAAACTTCAGCATTTTCATGTCAGTCACACATTTCCTTGAAGGCCAAGTTTAGACCAGTTTAAGCTCTATTGTGTTTGGAGAGCAAAAAAAGAGCTGGGTGTTATTAGGCAGAATCCCTTTTATACACAAAGAATTGGATCAATTTGAACATGATTGTCTCTCTCTCCACTTTATTGTCCCACTTCTTTAAACTCTTGACATTATCTTAAAGAAGGGGCTGATTGAACTATAGGTCTGGCACTTGTCAGTTGTGGATAACACTGGCTTCAGTCAGTCATGTTCACACAGAAATAAGCCATGACAGAAGCAGACCTGTGAATAGAAAAAGCAAGTTTACTGCAGGTAATGTTCTTATGTAAGTGTAACAAATAATAAAGTTTACTCTGCAAGAAAACAGCCTGAAATACCTAACAGAGTGATGTATTATCTCTTCTGCTATCAGGAACTATTCCTTTAGAAATGAGCACTTTGTGGGGAGAGAAAACAAAAGAGCTATACTTGTAGACACTGATTCTGGTCTGTGAGATAATGAATGAGTCTCCTGCTTGTGAACAGAAGACAGTGCTGTGTACAGAGATACTGCTGCAGCAGTATCCTGGTGACATCAGTTCTCCCTTAGAGAAAGGTGACATGTACCTTGAGTAAAATAGCAGAAATAGAAATCCCATCCCTTTGCAGTTCTCAGGTTCTTTCTACTTGTCTAGAAATTAGGAATCTGAAAAAAAAATTTCTTCCATTCAAGCTGGAGAGGGAAAAACAATTCAAATGCAGACCTCCCTAAATGGGAAAAATGAAGCCCAGTATGGGATTATTTATATCCATGTGATGTCACTGCAACTCTGCTATGTACAGTGTGGAAAGAAATTAAAAAGAGAAAGAAGAGAATGGTGAAAGGAAGGAAGGGTTTTTTCCTAAAGCAAATACAACTCAAAGCAATTTGCATAAATGTCTCTCCCATGATTTTTTATTTATGGCTCCTAAGTTTCTAATTAAATACTTATTAATATTATCACCAGAATGGTCTCATATCCTCAGCTCTTCATAGCTTTGTCACTTTGATTAATGCATAGTCATTTATTAACTTATTTAACAAGCTGAGGTGCTTCATGACAAACCAGATAATATTATTCCCATAACAGTCTCATTACTGCAAAAAAGAAGTTCTAAACTTAATAAAAATTATCCTCCATAAAGCTTTTTCATTGCAACCTTAAAAGATGGAAAATTTTTTTTTGTTTGTTTGATTTATAATATATGGAGTTGTATCAAGTATCCATTAATAAAATTTATATGTTCATTTAAGCTTGATCACTGTACTGTTTCTGTAGTCATGGGTGTTAAGGATTTTAGTTTTGCTGTATTTATGAAGATAATTAATGTTCTGACCAGGCAGGGAATAAAATACTCACTAGAATGAGATAATCAAGGGCATACATAATGTTTAGGTCTTGAGTTTTTCTTTTTTAATTATTTGTTTTATTTTCCAGCAAAACCTGATAAAGAGGAAATCGGAGTTTACCTGGGGATTATGATGACTTTGCATGAAGTAATTTGACAGTTCTGGAGGCTGTGGCTCTCTGCCTGGTGGTGAGTTGTGCAGCCCCACAAAACTCCAATGCCCCTGTGCAGGCAGGGCTGATCTCTCCCCAGGGATCCCAAATCTCACTCTCCTCCCTTCCATCCCTGCTGAGAGGGAAATAAGAGATGAGAACTCACATCCCACAAGAAAGCATCCGTGCCATGGAGCCGAGGCGGATGGAAAGGCCAGGTTTGTGTGTAATGAGGATATTCATAACATAGCTGGTGCTGCTGTCAGACTGCCAGGGATGTGGGAGCCCTGGACTCGCAGTCTGCCAGGCTCCAAGTGAACCTGGGGATCTTTGAGCTGCAGCCCTTCTGCTATTTGATTTTCAGGGGCAGGAAGGGCTGAAAGAGGCTGGCAGGCAGCAGTTCACGGCATTTCTTCCTAGAGCTCCTGTCTTCCCCTGAGACATTTTCGTGAAGTTGTATTTATTATTTATTCCAATTTCCTTTAACAGGGAACTTCCCATCATTCTACTTATGTGCACTTTAAACAACATGTATGGACCATATAAAAATAACAGGAATGTGTTTATGTGATTGGGAAAGCAGAGGCACCCCTCCTTAGCACCCATTTATTCCCATACAGTCACTAACAGGGACATAAGGGAGCAGCCTCCGGTGGCAGTGAGCACATCGGCACAAAAAGGAAGATACGCTTCTGAGCACAGGGGATGTGGAGAAGATGCTCAGTGTTTATTGTTGTCTGAGAAATAAATCAAGTGATACTTAAGGGGAAAAAAGTCCCACTATGGCCTGATAAACTAAAGTGTGTTATAGCAAGTCCCCAGCGACTGTATCCAGTGGGCAGATGCACACCTAAACAGCTTTTGAGATAAGATAATAATCACTAATTTTACCACCTAGATTAGCCCCTATTTAGGTAAATAAAGGCTACCTTCCAGGGCTTTTTGTCCCCAGTGACCCGAGTTTTATTGTGTAACATGATCCAGTAAAGCTAATTATTATGGTGGTCATTGCACCAACATCTGATAAATACTTGCAGCAAAATGCCACTTTCCAGATGCAGAGCTTTAGGACATAAAAAGTTTAGGTATGTAGCAGGTTAAAATTAAAAGCCAATGAGAGCAGTCTCTTTAGACATTATTCAACAGCCTGTACTGCTATTGCATTTTTTCTGAAGTAATTCACCTTTACCATATGCTTATTTAGGGCCTTCTCCTTCTTCTCCTCTTGCCTCTTCTTACTATCTCCTATTGAGTTTTTATTTTGTGAAAGCTGAAGATGGGTGATGGCAGACTGCTCTGCAGATAGAAGTCAAGTTTTACAGGACACAGCACACAAAGGCCCTTCCTGGCTTCATTTAAGAGTTTAGTAATGAGTGTAAAGCATGGGTTAAACCTAGGTTAAATAAGTATATCTTCTTGATTTCTGCTGTTAAATAAAGGAAGGCACATTTTTCTTCAGAGAAGAAAAAAGCACAAAAAACCAGCAGGTCTTTATAGGATTGTTATACTGTAATGAATGCTTGCCAAAGCCCCCAGCTACAGAGAGGGCACCTCGGTGGCTATGCAAATCAGAGAGAGCACTCCGTTTCACCTTCTGCATACCAGAGTGGGAGATTTCCATTCTCTCCACCCAGCTCATGGGGGCTCTGCAGAGACCTTTCACATCACACTTGGTTCCTCTATGAAGTTTGTGAGTTGCTATGACAGCAAGGGTAGCTCAAAGAGCCTTCGCCAGTCTGTAGTCCCTTTCAAAGCCTTGAACTTCAGTGCTAAAAACATGGATATGGAAGAGTTGGAGGATTTTGAACACCTTTTTGAATTTGATAGTCCCGATGCAAGGGATTGATTGCTATAAGTGACAAGGAACTTATGCTATATCCAAAATAAAAAAGAATAGAAGAAAAATGACAAAAGGGATCTGAGTCAGTTATGACATAAGGAACCATGGAATTAGTTCCTAATACTGGAAATGCCACTAGATATGCTACTAGGACAAATGGAGGACTAAATTTCATAACATCTCTTTTTAATATCTGATACCTAGCAAATGCTAAAGCTCCTTAACAGTTGATCTTAAAAATAATAACTAAAAATAATAAAACTTATCTGGAGCTCCTGTTCAATCTGTACCAAAACCTGACTGGAAGCTAGAAAAGTAAAATATTGCTATTATTAAATCAGCCTCTAAAAGACACCAGTAGACATTACAGATGATGCTCAATAGAAGAGGGTATACCTACAATAAATTTCAAACAATCTTTTTCAAATGAAAACTCAAGATTAAACCTCTAGGTAACCTTCCTCAGGTTAAATCAACCATCAGTCTTATGGTTTTACCCACAGACCTTTGCAGCGTCTTTTCTCATGTACAATAACTTTATTATACTTATTTCAGATGTCTCTTGAAAATCAGTTATCAAGGATGCATAATTTTCCTGAATTTTAGTGTGGTAGATCTTTCCATTGAGAAATATTTCATTTCTTGTCCTCAGTATTCATATGAAAGAGTTGTTTAGCTCCCATGGGGAAGATTCCATCTTATTACTATGTTGTATTTATGCCTGTCAATCTTACATACATAGGTTCTTGCCACTGCATTGTCCTTAGCTTAAATAAGCATTTCTCTATGCCCTGTTCATAAAAAATCTCCTTCAGTCTTCATTTTCTCTGCTAAAGGCATTGAGCTCCTTTCTGCCATATTTCACAGAGGTGTATACCTTGCGGGTGGTTCAGTTTCAACCCCTGCTTTTCTGATATCAAAACCCCTTTTTTTTTTTTTTTGCTAGTGTGTTGTTCCCAGTCAATGTAACATTATGTGTTCTGGACAAAGTTCCTGTCATTGATGTCTCAGCAGATGACCTTCATCCTGACCATACATTTAATGATAATTATATTGCAATCAGCCCCAACATCATACAGTGCTTCTGAAATGGTCCTACCTGTATTGATGATGCCTCCAGTCTTAGTTGTTGGATTTGATTAATGCAATACTAGAGATTTGTATCATGTGTGTCCATGCGTGTGCATGCCTGTGAGTAAGTGCAAATGCCCGCTTGTCTGTATACATAGAAAAAGGAAAGACCTTTTTTCTTTTTTTTTTTTTTTTTTGTAATACAAGGATTTTCAGTGCAAAAATCCAGAGTGGATGGCATTTTTCAGTGGGGTTTATAAATCAATCAGTTTAGTGCTATGAAATTTCGTATTGAGGTATCTGACCTCCTTCCTGTCCCTTAAATATCTTAAACTTGAAGAAAAGGTGTGGAGAAATTTCTTTTATATTTATAAGTGCAAGCCATTACTGTAAGGAAAGGACTAAATCTGCCTGGACCAATTTGTCTGGACCAATTTAACTAAAGGTGTGTTTGTGTCATTAAATTCCTATTGCATGCTCAGTAATTTTCTCATATTTTCTTGGTAAGAGTAACCTGTGAAATCTCACATGGTACAAAAATGTGCAGCATCTATCTGCTAGAAGAATTGAATTTCTACAAGCAAAACCAACACATGGTTTCCTGGGAGAACAGGGCATTGATTCACTTCTTGCTCTGTTGTTGGATAAGATGTAAAGTTAGATTTCAAGGTGGAGAATCACTCAGGAATTTGCTCAGATTCCTTCGATTCATGAGATATCTTTGACACCATTGCACAGGTTTTTCTGTACTTTTTTATAGGAGAGTTGATAAATGCATTAAATGCTTAAAATATTTATTGGTTTGGGGACAGGATAGAACATTATAAGAAATTAGATCACTCTCTACTAGCTACAACATATGAAAATTGAAACTGTATTTTCCCCCCTCTCAGAAGCATTATGCAAGTGACAAGTTTTCTGCGAAGAATTAAAGTACAAAAATGCTCTGGAAATTGACAATTGCAGGACTTCAGAACCAGTTTTATTTATTTTATTTTTTATTTATTCTGTTTTAAAATAAGTCATTGTGCAAACTGAGGAAACAATATTGCTAGCCATTTTCTCTTCAGTACATTCCAATTTAATGTCAGCTGCTAGGTAAGATTCAACAATATACATCAATTTGACTACATCAAACTCAATGACAAGAGACTTAGTTCCCTGTCAAGAGAGGAATGAAAGTTTTGTGCATGTGAAAAGCGGGTGGCGGAATTGTTCTGGATGCAGGCTGTGTGCACTAACACAGTTTTTATTATTTAAGTGAATTGAGGAAAGATGCTGAACGTATAGATGTAGATACCTCTGTTTGCAGCAGAGTATGCGCAAGGTGACCTCTGCAAGTGCAGCTCCAGCTGCACTGGGACACTCCTGGGAGCTGGTCACTCCATCTCCATGTGCACTTAGCCCTCCAGCTCAGCTAATGTGTCACTGAAGGTGGGACAGCTGATGCTTTTCATCAATGTACACCAACTGTAGTGTTTGTTGTCACCATGTGCAGGCATCACATCCAAGTCCAGAGAGTGATGGACTTCCATCCAACTGTGAAAGAGACATTACCCATTCTACAAGCCATCAACTTGCCCATCCTAGGCTGGAAGAAACGCACAAACTTATGCCAGGACTGTCCAGCAGAGCTGCAGCGCAGTCACAGGAGAGTCATGCTGGCCAACAGAAAGGGAATACATTTGAGTTGGGGCCCAGGTCAGGATGTCCTGGGCTTTAACATGGAAAACATCAAGAGACCCTTATCCATTGCTGTAGAGTTTGCATTCACATTAAACTGTAATTTAGTTGAATCAATTTCATTTTTCCAGTGTGGAAAAACTGTAGGGTTTGTATGTTTGCATGAATGGATGTGGAAATGCTCTATAACTCCACTAAGAACATAGCTGCTTCCACTCCCCAAATGGTACTGTGCTTCCAGCTGTCCTTCCCTAGAGCTTCCAGCTGTCTTCCCTCATACCTGTTCCTGCTTTTTAATTCCTTGCAATACACCTGCCAAAACTGTGTGTGGATGTTTTCTCCCCAGGGCCTTGTCTTATGGCATCACTGCTGCTTATACAGCCTCAGTTTTTGCTGTTCTTCTTCCACAGACCCATACTGTAGCAGTAACAGCACACTGTTATCCTCAGAAAGATCAGGGAATCTAAGTTTTTCTCCTGTTACACTATATCCAGCTGATAAGCTCCCTGTTTTCAATAGAAATTGGCATAATTTCCAGGTTCCTGATCTCACATTGGGATGGTTAATTTTAATCCTGTTTTTTAGTATCAATCTCACTTATTTTCAGAATTTTTCCTCTGTGATGCTCTGATTGACATTCATTTCACAGCCCTGTTTTCTGTGCCATGATAAGAGAATGAATTAATATCTGCTCTGAAATGTATTGATAAGAGGCTGCACTGGCAAATCTAGGCGCCTGTAGTTTTCTTTGTAGAGACACATTTGTTGTTTTCTCTCCTTTCTGGCTAGTTTAAAGCATGCCTTGCAATTTTACTCACTCATATTTTCACCATTCTAAGAGCTTCCTATGTGATGCATTACTAAATAATATATAATTATCACATTTTACTGTTTTACTAAATATTTAATCAAGTTTATTTTTTAAAAAATCTACAATTTTAGTGAAGCAGGATAATTGCGATTTGCCCTCTGAAAGTATCTATTGCATGGTCTTCTGTCTAAAGCCATCCATAATACTGAAGTTAGTCTAAGAGACCTGTTGTTCAAGTCCCTTTTCTTTGGTCCTCAATGTCAAAGTCTATGTATGCTGTTCTGCACTCATGCAGCATTACTTTTACTGGTACAATTTATAAATAGTCCTTATTTCTAGACCTGCAATTTCATGTGCCAAGTCTTTACTGCAATGGGTGGTGATCAACCATGCCCCCTGCATTATGTGATATAAGTTTTAGTTTAATCACAGCTGTGATGAGCTCTGTTCCCAAATCTTCATTTCCATTGCATCTTGTTCTTACCTCACTGCTCAGCCTCTTCTCTCCATTAAAACTAGAGCAAACTGCCTAAATTTGGAGTCTTATTTCTCTGGTCTCATGTAACTGCAAAGCGAGCCTACTACTCCACTCTTTTTTCCTCATTACTTACATGATTACTTCACTTTTCATAGTTTATTCCTTATTTCCTCTGTAAAGTATAGTTAAACCTGAATTTTGAGCCTCAAAATGTGCCTATTAATATTTTTCTTCATTTTTTTCTTCTTTGCTTACTTACAATAGCTTTTTGAAAATGACAGCTTACCCAGCCATTTCTGAAGTCTTTCCAGAATATTCTCTCTTTTCTCATTTTCAATATTTTTTGTATCTTTTATTCAAGAATATTTCTGGATTTCACATGTTTAATGTTTTCATTATTCTACACTTTATCAAGAACTCATTTAGTTTATTTTTCAGATTTCATTTTTAAATTGACAATGTTCTAAACTCATATTTATATAATTCTCCATTCTATTTAAACTCTCTCTTCTCATTTTCAGTCAATCCAATCTTATCTTATATGACCGACCGTATTATAATTTCCTGAGTACCTATCAAACCCACATCTGACACAGTGTTATCAGCCAGTACAGTGTGACACAGTAGGTCTGGTGTTTATTTGGCAAGACATTTGTCATCTGTCATGTACAGGAACAAAGAAGATGTGCCATTAGTTGTTTCATTTACTTCTTAATCTACATTTGGGAAGTCAATGACTCAAAAGCAATACATTCCTGGTAGGATTTATCTCTCTAGATTCATCCATTTATAACATCCCACCTGAGAGCTGACAAAAAGTACTACTCCAGAAGTCTGGAAATTGATTCTTTGATATAAATCCAATTCTCAGAAACTGCTCAGTTCTCAATGTCCTCATCCAACAGTTCAGGCAAATTCAGTCCTGTGCCAGACCGTAATGCCTCTCTGACCAATGTTTACCCCCTTACTTGTGTACTTTTTTCTCCAGACTATCCAGACATTGAGGAGTTTTGGCCTATTGTCACCTTCTCATGTTTTCTTTCTTTTCTTTTTTAATCCTGATTTTCTAATACTTGTGTGTCAGGACCCAAAGAGGGTATTGTTCTTCTCCTGACTTTTTTTCATTCTAAGTCTTTTAAAGACTTATAAGTCCAGCCAAATTTCAGCTACCTACAGATGAAAAGATGAGCTACCCGACAGAATATCCAATAGGCTTCTCAGGGAGATGCTGTATAAATAAATAAATAAATAGCACAATAATTGCTCCTGATACCACATCATAGATGTCATTGGGCACTTAGTAAAGTAAGACCCACTCAGCTTGTTCTTACATGGTCTTCTTCCTTGCTTAAATGCCAAACAATCACAATACTAATATAAAAAGAGATGTCAAAAGTGGTTATAATTAGTCAACATTAGGCAGATTATAATACTTCTGTCTAAGGTACTCATGCAAAATGCTGGCTCTAATCTACCCCAGAAAAGACTGGTTTTCTGTGCTACACAGCAGCAGGTTATATAAAATAAGTAGTTATCCTTATAGCATGCCACATTAAAAGATTTTGTCATCAAAGTGGCAAAAGAATGGCAACGAGCTGATGAACTTGTAATGTCATTAGGTGCAGTCAGAACCCCGACACTGATAGGCTAGGCAAGGACTTGGTGCAGAAGTCTGGAAATATATGCAATATGCAAACCTGCTAGATACATTTTTTGATTTCAAAGACAGGTGGTATTTTGTTGTGGATGATTTAATTTCATGTCTGATCCTATGAAGATGAACAGACGCCTTCACTGCCCTGCTGAGCTGACTCCTCCCTCTGCTGCTAAGAGCCGAGCTAAGAGTTTCCAGCCCATACTGCATGACCACTGGTCAAACACCAACTTTCAGGGGAGCCTGACCCTGAGAACTGCCTGAAATTGCCTTCCAGCCTGGAAGTGAGCTGGGGCTGCTTTCTCCCAGGGGAGGAGAGGGGAGGACGGGGAAGGGAGTCGCTCTCATGTTCTCTCCTTCTCGGGTTTTGCCACGCTGTTGCCCCTTGCTTCCGCTGCTCCCAAACCCCTTCACCCCCGGGAGAACAGAGGGAGCAGTCAGTGCCACAGCACTGCTCCCGCAGTGGGGAAGCTGGGATGGCTCTGTGAGTCACAGAGACCTTGGGTGAGAGACGGGGCCTGGGCTTCCTTGGGTGCACAGGACTCTCTAGAACAGCACTGGGGAGATCTTTGGCGAGATGCTCTAAGTGTGAGGGAACAGCTTGGATAACCTGATATTAGAAGTGAAAAAATAATTTGAAATTAATAATATACTTAGGATTTTCATTTATTTCTGATTACAAATTGCCCATGAACAATGCCCAGTTTATCAAATAGCCTCTTTTAGAAACAGCAAACTACTGTGAATAATTAATGAGGTACAACTCGTTCATGTGTTACTTGTTTTAAATATTTAGAACACAAAATATGAGTTGTTTTGATTGAACACCTGTGCCATGTGGTGCAGCTCTGTTGTGCCCGTGCATGACCCTGCACCCAGCACTGAGGTGTGCAGCAAGAATGCTGGTGTCAATGCGCTCAGAGAGCTTCCTGGAGGATTTCCTTCCAGCTTGTCCTCTGCAGAGTTTAGTGGCTTTCCTGCATGTATTCAATGAAAACACAGAGGGGATGGAAACAAACTCAGGCAGTGATGACCAAGCTATAGCAGAATTACTAGAGCCTCTCCTTAATGTACAAGCTGGGGACACATGCAGCTTTCTGTCAGGGTCTGTTCTAGTTTTTTACGGGAACATTAAAAACCTTCTACAATGCAAAGTAAACCCAGCTTGAATCATGCCCATGTTCCCTCTAAAAATGTTGCATTACTGTGTTTTGCACAGGTGCTGAAACCAAGCAAACCTGTTTCTCCTTCCCCTTTCTCCCTCTTCAAAAGATATTTTGAAACTTCTGGTCCCTCACCATAAGCTGGGAGTCTGCAGGAATAGTGATAATAACTCAGCCTGTCCCCTGAGCATCTTAAGCTGGACTTCATCATGACACATGAAGATACTTAACTTTCCTCATACTCTCTAAGCTGATCCAAGGCAGATATTTTGCTTCTTTTTCATGCTAATATCATTTGTACTATGTATCTGCTCACAACTATTATTTTGGTAAAGCTTTCTCAGATCTCTGAAGCTGTATCACAAATACTGTTCTCTTAGTTTCTCATGCTGGAGTTGTTTCATTCCTATAAATAAGAAAAAGTTTACCAGAGCAGGACTTTGAACAAGGCAGGAACTTGGCAAACAGCTAGAGGTTGTGTAAATCAGCGGGTCATCATGTCTTTCCTGCATCCTGATGAAAATAATTTTTGTTGGACAGTCTTGATCTGTTTTGCATACAGAGAGCCTTCTGGACAGCACCGCACCTCTTTTCCTGTCATTCTGTCTGAAAGAGGGAAAAATTACTGCTCTCTGCATGTATTGCATTAACACAGAATGGAGGAAGGGCTTTGGACAGGCTAATCCTACAGAAGTTAAGATAAATATATGTCTGCATATGCCTGTCTTAGCAAATCATATGGCAATCCTTGGTGTAACTGGATTTATCAACTGAAGGGTGAATCAGCCTCAAGATATTTTTCTTCACTAGATTTTGGAGAATTTTTCCTACATCTTGTGGGTTGTAGTATGGTGTCCTCCATATGCTTCAGTGGAACATGTGAAATGGGACACATTTGTCTGGGTTCCATATGTGTGCCCATCTTGATTCATTGCACCATGTGATGTGGGGATGAGAACTTGTCCAAACCAGAGGATGCAGGAGTGATTTTTCTGGCGAGCATCATTAGACTGTTCAGACTGGTTAAAGAATGCTGACCTGGGAAAGACTCCCAGGCCAGCAATTCCAGTTATTCCACGCAACAATATTGTAAAGCTTGTTTGTAGCCCTGTAGAAGAATTAGGTGTGGCATTTACTCCTGCTGTGTGGGCTGCATGGCTATTGTTATTTCATACATTCCCCCTGATTTGCAGATAGCAGGCAGAGTTCCACATTTGGAAGTGTAAGCTTCCTGTATAAATCCATTCTTAAACTTCAAAATAAACCACTAATGCTCAGAGGTATATTGTTTCTTTGTGCCACAGATGTAATTTCACTCAAAATTAAATGTATTACTGTTAGCCCCTCTGTTTAAAAACATTGGTCCTAGACACCCTTCACTTCAGATGAAGAATCTGACAAAAACCATGAGAACAGTTACGAACAGAGCCAAGAATAGAAGAGCCTCCCGACTTGGTGTCTGATTCACCCACTTTGGTCTGGTGTTATGTAAGGAAGACAAGTAAGTTGTTGGTGCCTTAGTTAGCATCCTGTGGCTCCAGGCTGCACTCATCTCATGTAGGGTAGCACAAAAATTCCTGTATTTTTGGCCTCAGTATATGGATTGGCAAAAGTGGACTAGAACTATCTTCTGAGGGAAAAAAAATACTTTTTTCTTTTAGTATCTTCTTTACTCTCACATTTCTTTTGCTGGCTTCTAAGAGCTAGAGATAGTCTCTGCTATGACCTAAACCTACTGATGACTACACAGTTTGAGTGAGAACCAAATGGTTTTAAGTTCCATGTTTTTAGGATTTAAATTGATTTTTCACACAATCTGATTAAAGCAAGTTGCTGTCACAGTCTCAGATGAGGGTTTTACCACATTATTATCACTCTCTCCAGTATATCTTGTCTAGAAGCTTCTGTACTTAAGTTTGCCAGCACACACAATAAGTACCCAATTTAACAGTGCTTTCCCATGTGCTATCGATCTGCTACAAAGAAATTGGTTTTTGCTTCAAGGGACTGCTGCTTACCTTCAAGGAGAAACTAATTTCAACCTAATAACTAAAATTTGCATGTATAGTACATATATACTATATGTACTATATATCTACTATAATTAGAGTATTCAATATTGTTAAAGGGAAGAAACTTTTGGGTCTGGAGTTTTGGGATACTTTGAAGAAGGCAGAAGGAAATGTTTTAATCCCAATTTCCTTGGAGAAAAGTGATGGAAGAAGGAGAATAGAGAAAGGGATTCTCTAATAAAATGAATGGAATAGGAGTGGATGGCCACAGTCTGTCTTTGGTAGGGAAGTCCTATGAAGCAGATGTCATATGTGAATAACTCTTTTATACTAACATATTTTCGATTTGAAAATCAAGCCCAATAGACTTGCCTCACTTCAAACTCTTTACAGAGAAAATGATGAAAAATTATTCACACTAGTGCCTAGGATTTTTTGTGACTGCTGTTCCTGAGCATCTCGGCACATCAGCTGACATGCAAGGAGTTGTCAGATTTCCATTTTCCACTGCCCAAGTGGCATGAACACTGTAACAGAACTGCAACCAGGAAAAAAAGATGACATGTCTAATATTTTTGCTTGATTTGTTCTAAAGTAAAATTTAGGAGAAATTGAAAGAACATTTCTTTTCAACTTCATTCTATATAATTTTACTTAGATAAGAGAGAAATTATTTCATTTTTAAAAGGGGAGAGATTTCCCTATGGGTTTGAATTTTCCCTTGCATTGTCTTTCACATGACACACCCACTCTCATCCTTGCTGAGGGCTTGGATTCCAACTGCTTCTTGTTTTCCGGTGAAAAACTGTCCTACAGGAGCATTTTGGACAAATATTGCTAGACAGCAAAGTTTAAACTCATGATTGAATGAAGAAAGATGCTATCTGTTCCAGTCTCTATACATAACAAGAAAGCTTCAGTTTGCATGAGTGTTTTTAGCCTTTAACCTTGCCATGAGACTGTTAGAGCAACACCGCTGGCAAGAAAAGCAGCAGAAAAGTTTCTGCCTGTCTCCTACAACACTGGGGAAACTATTTTTTGGGAATATCCAATACAGCTTGGAACTTTCTCTCTGACCAAACCAGTGATCAGGTTTAACAGTAAACTATTAAAGATGTCACTTTTGGGGAGATCCAGAGTGGAGCAGTTGTCAGCAATTAAGCATGTAGCTCTGAGAAAGAGGAAAAACATCACTGCAGGGGAAAGCGAGCTCTGCCTGGGAGTGTTTCTGGGTGCTGGGAAGGGTTCGTATGCACAGCAAAGTTGTCACTATGGAGCCAGCAAAGGGCAGCTGATGTTCAGCACTGTTCAGGGACCATTACCTGCATGTGGTTTGCAGGCATTCACCCACTTTTGGTGGGTCAGAGTGATTGCTTAGATGTGGTGAGCCCAGGTTGCTCCTGACATGAGCTCTTTCAAGAAACTCATAGAAACAGCAGAGCTGTGAGCCCTTTCTGCAGTGCACACCTAAGACAGATAAGAAACAGATCAGAATTCAGAGAAATAATTTTGGGAGACAGAGATAAGGGTCTTTGGAAGACCATCACCCTGGGAGCACCTTCATCAGAGATGGATTTCATCTCAAAAGTTTTAAGTTCATCAGCCACACATCTGTTTCAGGATACATGTGCTCCCAGGTTGGCAGTACTGCTTTCTCATTCTGTGCTAAGCATCCTTAGAATGGCTAATCCACCTGTATGGAACAGTGTTTTGCTAGATTGATATCATCCACAGCTCTAACCCCACAGAAACTTATGCAACACTTCTTTCTAAAAGCTAATAGAAAAAGGGGATGAAAATTACTATGAAATGTCATTTCTAATTACAGAAGAAAGCAGTCTGTGCAATGCTTGTTGCAGACAACTTATTTGAGCTGTAGAAGACTTCTTTAAGTAGGGCAAACCTCAGCACCCTAAAAATGGTTAACATAGAACTGATTCAAATGCTGTTTAAGCTAGTGGGAGATTTTAATTTTGAAAAAGTTCAGTTGGAGGTCGCAGGTGGGAATTACTGAATAACTGGACCAGAAAGATGAGGATGGAAAAGGATATATTACTGAAGAGAGAGGTGCATGGAAGTCTGCTTCAGAGCACCACAGCATTAAGAGTAGGATTCTCATGTTCAAAACATGAGAAGCAATAGATCAGAGGGAATGGAGCAGGGTAGCTGCAGAAGCAGAGCTTGGTTATGGTGCTTCAGTGGAGAAATGAAAGTCTTGCTGTGGCCATCCTGGGATCATTCACCACCTCCTTTCCCTAAAAGGACCAATGAGACCAACAAAGGGCTGTGATTAGCACTCACTGCTTTTCATATTCCCCAAATTCCCTCTATCCTCATTGTTTTGTAAGTTAGCTGTATCCAGGGGAAGTGGGGAAAACAGAACTGGCGGTCTGTTGTTCCAGAATCTCTGCTAGTTTCCACAGGATGAACGAGTACTCCATGCTCATACCCTCTACATGTGACACCTTCACCTGAACATTGCTGCCCAACTGCAGATCTCATGGCTTACAGGATTTTAAAGGATTGGAATTGCTTCATGAGGGTCAAAAACCCATGACTTCATATCACAAATGGCCAGATGAGGTGACTTTTCTTCAAATTATTGCTTTACATATATCCTCCTTCTCGACTCATTTCCTTGTGTTGTATTTTAAGTAAGATAAAACAAACAGCACCGACAGATGACACTTTTCAGTGGGTTCAGTCTTCCTTCACAGCAGGGTTAGTACCAAAAAAAATCACCTGTATCATGAATTATATACAAACTTTCAGTTTATACCAGTTTGTTTAGAGCAGGGTGCCGGATCGAAGATTTTCCCAGCCTGAGGAAGGTGGGTTTGTAACTACTAGGACGGCTGTCCCTAGAGCCTATTTACACATGCATGAGGGGAATGACTGTCTCATTTTAAGGAACATGAGGGGGAAGAGGAGGGGGAAGGGGGATTTAATCGTTTTTGTGCCAAGTCTTCAGGCAGGAGTGATTCAGCAAGGGGCTGATAGTGATGTTTTCACTTCACAGGGAGATGGAAGCTTCTTGGTCACCTAACACAAAACATGGAAGTTTCATCCAGTTAAGGTGGTATCTACCGCTTTTAATAGGACTGTGGCTCAGAGTGATAATGATGGCTGCTTCTTTCTGACTATAGAACTACATTCCTTATCGAAGGCATAAATAACTATTATTTTCTTACCAGATTGGACATCTTTCTTAAATATATGAAAGAAAAATTGTAGGTTGTCTAGTGAATTTTCTTCTTGGAAAAACTGCCTATTCTTAATATACAAGTTCAGTTAAAGTTCAAAAGTTTATCAGTACAAATAATTGTACTAATTTATTCTAATAATTTATCTGCCAGCTTCTCAGCTCATATTTTGATACTTTGAATTAAGAGGTATTTTTGTACTGCCTTAATGTAAAAGTAATCAAACAGCACTTTTCACAGACATATCACAATATCTATTGATTATAATCAAACTACAGATAGTATTAGTACTAGAGAGCTCCTGTATAACACAATTTATCAATCACCAAAGCAAACTGATACTGACAGCCACAGGACATTATTTTCCTCAGCCAATATAACTCCAACAGGTTTTACCCTATGAAGAATTGACATGAGGCAATGCTCATGAACAATAAGTTTGAAAGTAAATAAGATTCAGTTTTTTCAGGCAAATCAGGTGTTTTCACACTTCTGGGGCTCAGTGACCCTCATTCACGAGAAATAAGAAACCTATTGGCTGTAGTCTCATTACCATTGGTAGTATCATTAAACAGCCTGCTCTGGAAAATGTGAGAGAGCTGGGAAAAGCAAAGTAAGAGAGCAGGGAAGAGAAAGCTATGAACTGGGAAAAATAAGGAGTTCAGAACTATGAAGCTCCCAGGTTGTTCTCAGTTCTTGGAAACTGTTGAAAAAATTAACACAGGTCTTTAAGTATTGATGCATGGAAGGAAGCATAGATTTGTCAAGAGTAAACAGTGTCTGTTAGTCTTAGACTACTTGATAAAGAGTTCCAGGCAGAGAAACGGGAATAATACAGTATTTTCATTGGGGAGATTTTCGTGGCAGTTTGTATGACTTTTTTGTAGCTTGACTAAGTAAGAATGACCTGTGTGAGGCAGCCCATAAAATGGGAGCAATATTATCTGGGTGACAAGAAACAGCCAGGAGGTACTACTAAAACAAATTGTAGGTGATGAGGTTCTGCAGCAGTCAGTCCTTGGTCCAGTCCTCTTCAATATTTTCAATAACTACATGGGGGAAAATGAAGTGTGTTTAATTGATTTTCTGAAAGCACCACATTAGAACAGGTAACTTGGAAAGTAAAGCTAAAATTGAGTGTTATCCTGAAATCTGGGGAAGATGCTTTGAAAAATTAGAAAGTCAATGTAAAATGCAAGGTACTATTCTTTGGAAGGCTTCATCAAGCCCTTCTGGACAGAATGTCCAGCTCACATCAAGATAAACACACCATGTGATGAGTGAGCAGCTGGCTCATGGGTCAGGCACAAAGGGTTACAGTGACTGGGGAGACCTGTCACTGGGGGGTTCCACAGGGCTCCATCCTCAGCCCTGTGCTCTTCAACATTTCATTAAAAGGGAGACTCTCTTTTAAAAGAAAGACTGACCTATAAGGAAGGTCATCCCAGAAGGGGGATGCAAGCCTGTGCATCCGGCACACTCCCTATGGGCTGCTGGCTGGTGGAGTTGTGTGCTTCGAGACAGAAGGGATATGTCAAATAGTGCCAGCAGTTACTTCATAAAAAAAAAAAAAAGCCAGAACTTCCATTTTAAGTCTAATTATATTCCTTCCTACTTCAGCCTTACTGGTATCAGCCTTGGCAGTTTTTTTAAAGCCAGGTCTAGCCTATCCCCATAATCTGTGAAAAACCAAACACAGTATGCTGAACTGAACTTTCCTTTAACAAGTACATTAGATTGAAAGCCATACCTAGAGGTCAAACTTTTATTGGGTGAAACATTCACTGGACTTCTTGAGGTGTGACTTAATATACGGCACGAAAATTTATTTGATTATACAAGTTACTTTGGGGTTTTTTATTGAGAAAACATTGATATGAGGATGAGAGTTACTGCATGATGGATGGCTAAAAGAAAGCAAAACTTTGAGGTGTTGTTTAGGAGAGTGTGGTCTTGCAGAAACTGTGGAAGCTGACCAACCTCTGCTTCAGGACAATACCAGAGTCCCTGAAGCCAAAGGTGAGAGTGAAACAAAAAAGCCTCTCCTAGGGTCCTCTGTTTCTTTATGTAAATGCATCCCAATTCTATTCCCCAGTTGGCCCATTGTCTCTCCACCCCTTTTCACCCTTATATACTTCTGCCCTAGAACCTTCCCCCTTCCCTGCTCCATCATTGGGCCCTGCACTTCAGCCACTCACCTGCTCCTTCCCTACTGGTTCCCTGGCCCTAGTCTTGCCTTTGTACCACTGCCCAGCCCTCTGACCATTGGTCCCTGATGCTCTCTCTGCCCCAACCCCCTTCCCCATACTTAAACCCAGTCCCGTTCATTGCTCTTGGTTCTTGTCCCTTCATCTCCTCTTGAGTATGGCTGCAATAAACCTTCTTGTGGAACTCCACACAGGAACCCTTCCCTGCTCTTTGTCACCGACTCCCTCATTAGCTACCCAGCTGTCTGGTGTTAGCTCATGTGTAACAAACACCTTTTCTCAAGATGGATGTTTTGGAGTGACCTCAGCAGGCTGCAGACTTTGGGTGAGTGAGAGGTGTGTGACTTGCATTTGTTTCTCTAACCCATGTCAACAAAAAAGATTTTAATGTGCTGGTGGTATATTGCTCCCTTAAATGGAGTGTGAATTACGTTATTTTCTATATGGCCCCCCGTAGAAAAAGCCATTCAAAGAGACAGTTCTGAATTAAAAGGAAATGCATTTAAAATTAGGTTTCTTATTTTGAAGCATGGTAACTTGGTTCACCTTCTAGACTAATAACAGAAATGTAAACAAAGTAGGCATCATTACTTGGTTCAGCTCTTGTATATGGTGTAATAAACACTGCCATTTAGAGTGGAAAAAAACCAGTTCTGTTTTGCCATATGCAGTAACATGGAACAATATTATGGAGCAAGTTTATTACCTCTGAATTCATGCTCGCTAAACAGCATCCATAAATACTGAGGATGCCTGTGACATATTTTTGGTATCTCAGATTACACATTTCTAGAGTTTAGGGAATGCCTGACCAGGACTGAACATCTCGGGCACATCATCTGTTTTCCAGAACGTATTGTTCTTGGATCTATCCTAAAACATACACAGGGATGGTCCAACATTTCTGTTGACAGTCTTTTTCATTTCCTTGGGCAGTTCAACTTTTGTTTTGAGTGTAAAATTGATGATATCATAATCTGAGCATTTTTACTGTTTTGTGTTCATCTCTCAAGAAAAAGTAAAGAATGTTCTAGATAATTCCCATCAGTTGTAGTGAGTCAGATGATGTTAAGCCAACGTATTTGTTTTGGATACTTCTTTGTCCTTTCTATTTATTCAGATTTTTCATAAAATGGCAAGACACTGTTAAGAATATTCTTTTTCTGTGTTCCTCACTAATTTATTACCATCTCCTGAATGCACTGTCCTGTTATTCTTAAAGATAATTAAAAACTTGGCTTGAATATGAGCAGAAAATTACCCTATGTGAACAGTTTTATCAGTTGGAAATTACTTTTTTTTAAAGGGCTTAGTCCTGTAAATTACTGAATGTTGACAAGCAAGGACTGATGACATTCAGCTTCCACTGAGGGGCTGAGAACACTTAGTAACTTGCAGTACTCCATCAAAATTTGCAGAGAGAAGTAATTTCAAGTAAAGTGTAAAGTACAAAGTAATACCTTCTCTGGCATCTTCATTATTTTATCACTGTATAAAACTGGAATGCTGTGTGAAAATTATACCTTTCCAGATATATCAACTTTTTTCCAAAGTTTAGACACATTCTTACACTGTGAAATATTTGCCACATTCTATTCATGCTTGTAAGGTCGTGACTAAGAGGAATAGATTTTAGAGAAACATTAGAGTGGGAGTATGTGGGAGGAATTTCATTCTTATTTTAGCAGAGAGAGTTTTAAAATCTTGTTGAATTTTTTGCTCTATTCCATTAGAAGGGAATATGACAATGGATTTGGTAGAATATAAATTGTTATAGAACAGCACAATTAGAATTGGTATGAAATGGAAAGCTAGTGACTAACCTCTGAGGAAAACAACTTCAAATCCTGACATTTAGAAGCATGGCAAATTATGTTGATGGTGACAAGATTTTAAATAACTTTGAAAGGGTGTAAGACTTGGCCCAGTTTCTCTCTGAGCTAGTGACAGAACTCCCAGTGCATATTAATGAGAACTGGATGAGACACCAGATCCTGAAGATTTTATCTGGCACACCATGAATCCCCACTGTGGCACAGCTCTGCCAGAACTGTGTCCTGTGCTGTCTGTTCCTTCAAGACACTGCCACTCCCACTGACCTCTGCCAGGTTCAGAGACCTGTGGCTGAGCCAAAGCAAGACTATTTTATGTTTATTTCTGCTACAATGATAGATTTATTTTGAGGAAGGTGAAGATCATATTTAGAAGGCACAAATGAGATTTCCACAGGAGGGATGATGGAAGTCACTGTGAGTGAGAATGGACCAGGAAGAAATAGGCCATCCAGCTCATGCATTTAGGTCTTTGTCCAAGTGAGTCTTGTGTGAGTGATATAGATATAATCTGATCCAAAGACAAGCACATCTCTTGGTAAGATAGGAATGACTACTAGCATAGGAATAAATTATCTGAAGGGCGAACTCTTGAGGGACAGCAAGAGATCAATAGAGAAAGAAACTGGACAGGAGTCAAGGAGAGTAGTCAAGAAGTCCCAGGTCAGGGAATGCTTGAGGTGTTAGCAACAGCCATGGAAATCAAAAGGTATGAGAGGGTTTGGCAAAAAACATTTACCGGTTTATGTAACACTATCCTCTGTTGTTTACATTCTGTAGTGAAAGCGTAGAGCTGAATTTGGGACCTGACTGTAATGTTTAGTAGGCTATTATAGCCACAAGACAGTGACTTTACTGGAGAATGAATGCAGGAAGAAAGCCGTTATTCCAAACTGAATAACTACCTAATCAGAAAACCAAGAGAAATAAGCCTGCAAATAAGTTATACTTTTTAAACATTTGATTAGTTTTGCCAGGACAAGATAACTTCTAACCCTTGAAATTGTATTAATTGAGTTCCATAGGAGCCCTTGAGACATGAACCTCAGGGCTAGACACAGATTCAAAATTTGTACTTTTTCCATGGCTGCTGGTAGGTGCCCTACAAACTAAACCCCATGTGCAATGTATTGCACATTCATCTTATTTTTGGGCTGTCTCATTGACCTTTCTCTTCCCAAAAACACTTCCAGCTTTGCTCAGCCTGGGACTTCGTATCAATTGCAAAGGGGATACTTGAGATGATCCTTTGCAGCCATCTTTAGAGGCTGGGGTTCTCTTAGGATGAGGGCCCATTACACCATGCCCAGGAACTAGCTGTGCCACTCACTACTAGAGTAGTACATGCACTGGGCTCCCTTGATGGCTCACATGGCTTGGGCACTGCTGGAGTGGTAAGCTGAAAAGAGGAAAGGTGTCCTGTAGTACCTTAAGGCTGAGGTGACTGTTTCAAGCATGATGCTTAGTCCCTCTCTTCCCTCAGGCATGATCAAAGCAAGAGGTGTTGTAATGTTGCTTTATAGACATAAAGCATATATTTGACATGAAAAAGAGTGGTTTGTTGTTTAGTGCTAGTCATGTGACTAGTCAAGTCCTACTCAGAGGCTGCTGTCAAAGGTTTGCCCATGCAATCTGGAGCTGGAGCCAAGCTGCAATACTCAGGGGTGTTGAACCCATCTCTGCCATTCCTGTTTTTAATCTCCTGTGCCTTTAACTGGAATGATTGCCTTCCCTCTAAGATCACTAACTGAGAATACCTGTCAAGGAGTAATGAATATTTGCAGAGCAGCCATGTTAATCAGCTCATTTCAGTCTGCTGGTATACTTCCAGCAACATGATTGCACAACGTGTCTCACTTAGTATTCATGCATAAAGTGGCAGAAGCCACAGGGAGAACAGAAAAGCCTCTCGGGAATACCTGTGAAGTGCTGCAATGTAGGAAGGACAGTGTGCTGTGACCCCTGGGAGGCACAGGCACTTCCAGGAAGAAGGTTTCCTCTCTGGAGGGGTTATATTGGTTGTGTTGGCCTTGTTTGGTTAGATAGATATTGCATCTTCATGCTCGTAGATGGCGGTGACTCAGTGGAAAGGAAGGATTGACAAGTCAGGAAAGGGAGCAAAGAAGATCCACAGCAGGACATCTGCTATGCTCTGGCTCCTCTGCACTTAGGTTAAGTTTTTAATGCTTATGTTGAGCTTTTCCATTGCACATTCATTTCAAATACAGGCTTGGTGTTTTGAAGGGCATTTTGTAATGATTTTATCCAGATTCAGATTATTTGCAATCCAGAGGGAAAGCATGCATTCTTTGACAGGCAAATACAAAACATATCTGAGCACAGATTAAAAGAATGACTACAGCCTGCACGTTCTGTACCCATTACCGAATCCTCAAGGCTCTTTCTGTTTGTTTAGGTGCTTTTTCTTCTGCTGTCTCTGGTTGGACTGGGTGTAAACTCAGCAATAAATAAGAATGGTTAAAATGGATATGACAAATTCTTGACATAACATAATGTTCTTGAAAGATTCCATGTTTCAAACTTAGATTCAAGTGAAAGCTACCAAAGGAACACATTTTCTCAAGTGGATGTTTCTTCAGCATATCAGAGGTTTGCATGTCCAAACTCCATAGGTGCTCTTCTGATCTCATTTCAATCCCAGGCAAGCTCACATTCACTGTGTAATGAAAAATGGGGTGTTTGCACAAAGTGGAGACAAAAAATATTGTTTCTGCAGCACATTATGGTTTACACTGCTCAGGAGAGACCTTTTCATATCCCATAAAAAAGCATTATCTGAAACTTACTGTGCATGCTAGAAAAAGCAACATTGTGCCTTTAAAAGAGATGTCTTAGTCCTGAAAACATTTTCTCTCTCACATTTCCTTACCCACAAAGAAAATTGTGTTTATGAGCAAATCCACTCAGCCCCCTAATAATAATAAACCCCCTAATAAAGAGTAAACATCTGACATGCACCTCTTTGTTTAGGCATGAATTGTTCATTTCTGTGTCTTTTGTATACTGCCAAAAGGAAAGGCAAACAATACAAGGGATGTTTTACATTATCAATTGTGGCAGAGGTTAAGCCAGTGTTTATTTGATCCTCTTTTAATGCATTACGAACGATAAAATAAACTTCTGAGCATACAGTGGTCATTAATATCAGGACACATTTTCCCTCTGGATTTTTAATTTTAAATGTGTAAGATGCAAGATAGCCAGCTATCAAAGTTCCTAGTCACCTGTGGAAATCTCATGTAATAAAAAATTTCTTTCTAATATCACTGCTCAACTAATTTTAAAAGAGGAATGCCTACTCTGTTTGAGTTAGGTAAGAGCTGTTTTCCTGCCTGCCAGTTTCACAGTTCAATCACCTGTGCATTGGAGTGACCTATCTCATCAAGCAACCCCCAATTGCTACTTACCAGCGCCAAACATAAAAGCAACACTGAAAACTGTTAAATGTCAGACAACACAGGGGGAGTGGGGAAAAAATGTAAAAATAGAAAAAAATCCAGGTAGATATGTTCCTGTAAAATACATGTGTATCTGAGTGCACCTCTGTCCTTGTCACAATTTTCTGTCTTGGGAGAGCTTGACAAAATCAATATAGAACTTTGAAGGAGGAAAAAATAACATAGGGACTATGTGCCTTTTTTGTCCTGGACTTCAGATTTCTTTGCTGCATGACAGGACCTGCTGTCATATACACTACTTGCTTTATCTGACAGAAGAAGTTGAAGCTCCAAACATAAATATCTCAATGAAGCAACTTGCTGCCTTACCTTTCAGCTCTGGATCTTGCAAACAACAGTCAGATTTCAGAGCTTACTGAATAAGAAAAAGTGATCTGGGAAATGTTTGCAGCAGAGGCTGTGTCTCAGTCTAGTATCACCCCGAGAGCTGAAACATCAGCACAGCTGAGGTTGCTTAACACTTCCTAGCCAAGGTTTTCAGTCTCTCACAGCTGAAGACATGTAGGATGCCTTCATGTGCTCAGTCTGCAGCAGGTGAAGGGAAATATTTGAAGATGTTGTCTTTTTCTGGGCAGGCCTTTTCAATAATCTTGACTAGCACAGAACTGGCATGACATACAGCTGCATGGCCTCTTCAGGGGACCACTTCTGAATTGCCAAGAGTCATTTTTCCACTCCTCTGTGGGGTCACCTCGTTCTTCTCACCCAGAGACAGGGAGGGTTACCTCACTTCAATCACTACAGAACCAGATCAGTCTTTTCCACAGTAATTGTGCTTTTGTTCCAAATGGCCTGGTCATCTCTCCCCACTGCTCCCCACCTGGGATCTCCATCTGGTCCCTGGGGAGGTGGAGGGTGGGTGGTGGCAGAGACACCAGGGACCCAGGATTCCATGTTGCACAGCCATATTCTGCACGCCTTGTGTGTGGGAGAGGACGTAGCCACATATCCACAGTCAGCTTGGCAGCTCTGGGTGGGGCTTGAATGATTTTCATCTTACTCCTTTTAGCTTATGCAGTGCAGCTGGGCTGCTCCGCAGAGGATGAAAGACTGGTTCCATCCTGTGAGTGTAGAAGGACACTGGTGTTAAATACAGTGCAGGACATGGGAATTGTGTGGTGTGCAGACTCCAGGATGCTGCAAGACATAGTGCATTTAGCTTTTTTTGTTGCTTTCTGTGTCTGCACCAATCCTCACCAGCCTAGCTGCACAGCTCTCCAAGAAGGGAAATGATGACAGGCTGTTTGCAGGGCTGTATAGTGTTATCTTCAGCTCCAGTTCAGAACAGCACTTCCCTGGGTGTTACATCCCATTTCCAAGTCCCTCTCTCCCTTTTATCACATCCCTGTTCCCTGCAAGACTGTGTCAGCACCTGCTTGCCACTGTGTGTCACCTACACTACAACGCTGCATTCTTGTGCCCAGCTGTGTGTCTGACAGCAGCCCAATCTCATCCTCACAAAGCACAGTGCCTGCTGACTGTCCAGGTATTTGACCCACTGCCCTGACCAGTTTGGCATTCTGCACTTAACTTCCGGCTGTCCCATCTCAACTTTCCTGGTGGCCAGCTTGGAAGTGCCTGACTTACACAACAGGCCCAGCACCTGGTGTAGCTATACTACACCCATACTTCCTTGTAAAAAAGTCTAAAGCCACAATCAAAGAAAATTAACATCCAAAATAAGTTTCCTACTGTGGTAATTTCCTTCCAGCCCTTAAGCACCTTATTTTCCTCCAGGGTCCAGTGGTTTGTATGTTTATTGAAGGATGCCCAAGACTACAACCCCCTCCCCAAAGGTGCTCTGGCTGGGAGTGGGGGTTCTGCCAAATTCAGTTATCATCCTTATCTCCTTGTGCTCCCTCAATTGGTGTTCAGGCGAGGCAGTGATAGCTGGGCTGGTACTAGCTCCATCAAGCATCTAGAAATCTGCAATTTTCCCTCCTGAAAAACTCACTTCTTCCCTGAATATTAAGGTGAAACAACTTCAATTTTGGATGTCAACTCACACTAAACAACTGCTCTTCTTTCCAAATCAAATCTGAGCAAATATTTGGTGGTGAACAATTTGTTTGATCATTGTTGCTTCCTTTCTCCCCTCCTGAAGCTCAAAGTGAATCCAGTTGTTACTAGTGATGTACCTTAAACATACTCAGTGCCCATGGTGGGAGGCCCAGAGGCAAGTTGTTAAGCTGTGGAGGCAAATGCCTTGTCCCTTTACAGAGATGATTCACACCAAATTTATTTGCAGAGTTGTACTGCTTCATGAAAAAGTGAACCAGGGTCCTTTCAGCAGAAAAAATGCTCTTTTTCATGGCTACCTTCCCCATCTCCTGCCTCCCAGCTGCTGTTTCCAGCTGTATTAGGCAGGCTACGTTTTCTGTCCTAGAGGAATGTTTTGTAATGCTTTGCATCATTGCCGGATTCACCGCAAAGTGACCACACTTTAATAGGAGAGAAACCCAACCCTGCATAGGCTTGAAGTGTTGTGGTGGGTTTATAGAGAAAGCTGAGGTCCTTTGGGTAGAGAAACACCATGAAAACATAAAATCATAATCCTTGTCACTATTGAACACACAAAGCAAGAAAATTAATATTTCCCTCCATATAATAAAATCACTCTTTTGTGTCAGAGCAGCATATCTTCTAAAGAACACCACACTTATCAGTTTATTAGACAGGTGCAGGAGCAAGTGGTTAAGGAAGGAACAAAGAGGGAGACTTTTGTCTGTTGCATTCTTGGGAGGGCTGAAAAGTGGAGTGGGGCAAAAGGGAGAGAAGGAAGAGCTGTTCTCTTCCTGCACTGTGAAAATGTGCTTCTGAATATTGAAATACTTATCCTAAAGTACAGAGGGCTTACTGTCTTCTGTGTTTCCCCAGGGTAATTAAAGAGAACAAGTTTCCTCCCAGCTGCCTGCGTAGACTGGCAAGGTACAGGAAAGGTGGGAACAGAGGAGGAGGGCAGCTTCTCTGGCTGGTGCCTCCCAATCCCTACAAGCAGCAGTGACGGAGCTGAGGGAATAGGATTGTTTCTGGCAGCTTCAGTAGGCCCTACAAAAACACCCCAGAACATCAGATCCTAATTGTCTTGGGGCTTATTAGTCAAATGCATGACTGAAAATGAAAGAAAGGTTTCTGTTCCTCACTAATCTTTCTCTTCCCACTCTCAAATTTCTGAACTTCAGATATTTTTCTTTTACCTTATATTGTAAATTATGACTGACAACACCATGTAAGAATGAGAAGAAAAAAAATTTAGAAGAAAAAAATCACCCTAACATCAAAACCTGATGATAAAATAGCATTCTAAAAATCTATTTTTTCATGTATATGATTTAGAACACCAATGAAATGGTAGATATTAACTGAT
>VZTN01017081.1:82096-99644 GCA_013400515.1 Erpornis zantholeuca
TCTTATAATATAAATCACACACTACATAGTAATATCTATAATAGTATTTATTAATGAGATATGATAATTTGTTGTTGCTATTAGTATATTGTTCTAATTATTATCAAGAGTAATTATTACAGAATAATAGAATATTAAATTTTTCCAGTAATTCTTATTACACTGATATGAATTCCAAACATTTCCTATGAAGACAAAGGAAATAGGCCTGATGCCATGAATTAGCATTTTGTCAAAGAATTGGCTTTTAATTTCTTTGTTTTGTGCTAGTTCCTTTCTTGTGGCATGTGGAGTGCCAGGAGTTCGGTGGGGTCAAATGCCTTATCTTGCGGTCAGCTGCCTCGTTGGGTGCATATCAAATTCCCTGCCAAGGCTGGGGATGATTCTTCTGAGAAGGAACGGCTTTGTCAGTGACTGCATCAGAGCTGGAGGGTTTGGTCTGGATGACAGGCTGGTGTAACCTCAGATATATAAAATATGTACACATTCCTTCAATATTCCCAGGTCTTGCCATTTACAGCCTTTCCTGCTAAGCCTGTTAAGTCTCTATGCTTATGAAGTAATTGTCATTATACAAGGGATGCAACTCTGCAGTCAGTCTTCTCCTCTCACTGTCCTCTCAGTCTATGGACTGGCAGGTAGACAAAACAAATCCTCAAGATGAGAGGATGCAGATCACAGTCTCTGCCAGGCTCCTTTATACTGCAGCTATTCTTCCACCAAAGCAACGCCCCCGTGACATAGCAAGTGTTAAAAAAGTCTACCTGCCAGAAAGACTGAGAGACCTATCACAAAAGTGAGTGAGACCCAAGAATATTTCTCAGTTACTTTCAGTATTTGTGACCCCCAACAAGCAACATGGGTGGAGAACACAGCAAGGGTAAAAAGGCTTTTCTAGATGCCATTTTTCTACTCTCACAGAAGACAGGACTGCTCTTCAGGCTTCACATGCTCATCACCCAGTGGCAGATTTCATTGGTAGGCTATTACCAAAACTGAATCCCAGTGTTCCCCGTATCTGCCTGGATGGGGTGGCAGGTAACACAGGTGTGCTACTGCACATCTTATGTACTGTCTTATTTACTGTAAAAGCTGTGTAATTGGTTTCCATCTGCGTTGAGCTCTTTACTGGTGTTTCATCTCACCGCTGAAGCCCTTATGAGGGTTGCAGCAATATGTTTATTAGACATTTCAGGGATGCCTTTTTCTGCTTCTCTACACAGTCTTTTCTGATAATCTGCTTTCAGATTTCAAGACTTTCCCTCCCTTTGAATCACAGCTTTGTGTGCCATGTTTCAAGGCAAATGTTCAATTAACGCAAATTCTCATTAACTCAGTTGCTGCTGACAGGAGAGAGTGTTGGTTCATACATCTGTGCAAAATCGGGGACTAGGAGGCTTATTTTAGAAACTCAAGTGATCCAGGAGTCTCATTGTGAATTTTGTGTGAAGATTTCTGTTTTCCAGACTGTAGGCACTGTGCAATTGCAACACTGGACCAACCCTTTAAATAAAGTTGACTGAAACCAACTTTTGATTGTGTCTACATAATAAACAAAAAGAAGATCAATAGGTCTAAGTAGTGGTGCAAAATTTGCACAAGAGGTGTTTCAGAGGTTTTACTTTGAGCTGGGGACATGGGTGTAACTCACCTCTCCAAGATGCTGCTGCCCCAAGCCTAACAAGCAAATTTCAGTGGACCCTGTCCCAACCCCATGTCATTTCAGAACACATGCAAGTCTTCTGTAATGCCTTTATGTTCACTGTCCCCTGCTGAATTTATTCCTGGGAATTAACGTTTAGAGAGGTGATGCCATCACTTCACCCAGGTATTCCTGCATAATGTCAGCTCCCACTCTCATTTGACTGGTGGGCTTCTGCTTCCCATCAAAGACACTCTTTCCCATGAACCTCAGTTCTGTTGTCAACAAAATACTAATAAATAGGTAGGAATGTGCAAAAAATTAAAAAACTCTTATGCCAGATTTTCTAGGTTGTTCACATTTAAAGGTAGATGTAGTTTATTTCATGAATAAACATTTAGCCAGATTTTGAATAATTTTGAAGGTTACAGAATAATGAGATTAACAAAAAATGACATCTGCAGTGTACATGCAATTGTTTCTGCCATCCCCTGTATGATCCCTGTGCAATTGCCCAGGCACTTACACGGGTGCAAAGTAAGTCATGCTGTCAGGTTACTGCATTAGTTTTGGAACTGACTGGACTAGGTGATTTCTCGTCTTAAATAATTATAATTCTGTGCTATTCATCCTGTTCTCTGGTTATTTTTTCTTTTTTCTGCCAGTTTTCCCATGACACTTTGAGGAAGCTTCCTCTAAACTTCAAAAAGACACTATCATTATTATCCCATCTCTGGATGGCCTTAAGGATCTTTCCAACCTTAATGATTCTGTGCCTATGCATTTCTTACCTCCACTTTTCCACAGTGCCTATAGGAGCCCAGCAATGCTCAGGCTGATGATTTGCTCTAAGTGTTCCTACCCTGGTAAAACACAGCACTGGATGTGACAGCAGAGCTCAGCCTTCGAATGTATGAAAGCTGGTGGTATCTGAAATTTGGGCAGGCAAAACTTATTACTAATTTCTCAATACTGGCTTCCACAAAAACAATTTTTAAAATCCACATGATTTTCCTGCTCAGGAAACATATTTGATGTTAAGAATTATGTACTTTTTGTGGTAGGGGTGTCCCACAAAACTTCATACTGAAGCTAAGTGATAAACTCTAAAGGAGCAAGCCGTGTGGTTCAGTGCAAACCAATCATCAGCACCTTTAAGAAGGCTTAAAGAGAATAGGTTGAGCTGAAGCACTCATAACTGAAACTGGAAAATTTGGCTGAATGTTTATTAATGAAATATACTATATTTACCTTTAAATGTGAACAACCTAGAAAATCTGGCATAAGAGTTTTTGAATTTTATTGAATTATAATTAAAACAATAAAAAACCCACTAAAGAACAAAATGGAAATAAATTAGCACTTTTGTTCCAAACGGCAATGATGGCTGTCTAATCTTCTAAAATGTAGTAATAAATTCCTGTGAGATAAAAATTATTTGATAACTTTCAGTGAAGTCCACCAAGAGAAGCTACAAAAAAACAAAAAAAAGAGGCCAAGTACACATAGGAAAAACTCTTCAGTTTTGGAAGGGACACTGGTTAAGGGAAACTAAAGAAGAACAGGATGTATATAGCTGACATAGCAAAGCAGAAACTTTTAAAATGTTGTTCGTAGAACAGGTTTCTGCTGTAGAAACAGTAAAATGTCAATTAAAAGGCTTTAAGACAGATATTTTTTTTTTTAATGTAGTAATGAAAATCTTTGGACTTTGTGTCATTCTGGTGATGGTGGCAACAATCTAGTTTATACAAATTTATAACTATTAAATCAGTTTAGTGAATGCCCCTTGACAGAATGATAACTTTCAAAGGGTTCTGCAAACAGACTTTAAATTGTATAATAAAGTTAGGTTTTTTTTCATTTGAACCCAGTAAGTGTTTTCTGAGCGGGTAAGAATAAAGACCGATAGATGCTCTCTGAAACCAGCTTAACTGATTTAAACACTCCATGGAGAGGGCTTTATCCCATCCACAGTTCCTATTGGTGAGCTCATCATCACAAGTGTAGGTCTCTCACATCATGCCAGGAGGGGCTCCTGAGGCCTTGGGGTTTTGCCAAGGACATTTTTTCTGAAGAAGTGGGAGGGAACAGTGTCCAAGCAGCAGCCCTTGGAGGAGTCCATCTTTGGGTGGCTCTGGGATGGAGAAGAGGCCATGCCCCAGTCCAGCCCATGCCTGGTAGGAGGCAATGCTTCTTGCTTCTGCTGGCTCAGGTCTGCATCCCTGAGACCTCATCCTCTGGGTTTTTGGGATGAGCTTTACGCACACATCCCTGTTATGCACACTCTCTCTGTTTTTTAAAAAATCTTTTGCATGAGTTGAAAGTGGTTTTGTGCAACTAAACTGACCAATTCAAAGTTATGTGTAAAGAAGCTATGGCAAAATAAGACCCTCAGACACTTAGGAGTCTCCTCATCCCATTTGGTGACATTACTTTTAGAGTCATCTTTGATCTAATGTCTGGACAGCTCTATCTGTTTCCAAAAAATCCTGCCTTCTGCTTCATGAGTATCTTTTTATCTAGTTGAAAGTATTGCCGTGTTTGTTTTACTGAAATCAGTTATTTTGCAAATTACTCAGTATGCCTGGTGCAAATTTAGGCTCTTTACTGGCATATAAATATCTAAACCCACTGTTTCAATATTTCAGTTTTTTCTTCTGGGTTAGAAAAAACTTCACAACCTTTTTCTGTGAACAGAAAAAAAAAGTAATTTCTTCTACGCCACCATGTTCAGAACCTTTTTTCAGCATATGGTAGGTAGCTGTGTGATTTAAGTGAAGCTGATTATTTTTAATGCAATATTAAATATATCTTAATATAAATACATTCCATGTAGCCCTCTGTGGTAGTGTCTTGAAAATATTGTAATCATTAGTGGGAAGCCACAACAAAAACCCTGTTAATTCTGTGCTGCTATTCTCCTATTCCTCCCTTCTAGAATGGGTCACATCTTCAGTCTTATGTAGGTGTTTGTTTGATATACAGTACTGCATTACACACATATTCAAAATGGTAATAACACTAAAGTATGGAATAGCTTATTCTTGAAAATGTTCGTGGCAGGATGTAGGTGCAGCCTCTTGCTTCTGAGCCAGCATATATGTCTGGATCAATGACCTGAACTGGCAGGGTTCTGCTGGAAGGAATCCATTACCCAGGTCTGAAACAATGCAGTTTTGTGCAGAGAAGCTGTACAGTGGGATAGAAGCAATCAAAATACATATATAATAAATCACCAGTTAAATTTGCTATGTTCAGTTTCCATAATATCTTCCCTCTGCCATTACTTCTATTACAACTGATTTAGCAGAACAAGGATAAGGAAAATGTTTTGCTGAAGACTAGGCCTTTTCAATTGTGCTGCTGCCCTTGGAATCAATTTATTTTCTCTTAGCCTGACCTTGGTATCTATTTTCCTCAGTATTCAATTCAGCTGTAAAATCTTAAACTTCTTTAGACCTTCTCCCATCCCCCAGATACCCGCTGCAAGGGGCATTTGTACAAGGAAACTGGAGACTGAAAGGCTCTTGCAAAGAAAAAATCCTAACTAGATAAACAGAACCTGAATGCACTCTAACATGTGCCTCATTTACACAAAACGCCATTAGCCCAGTCCTGTTTGCTCAGAGTACAGGAGAGGCAACTTAGCTTGCATGTCTGAATAGGATGCTTCAGATAATATTATGTGTCTTTAGACTTGCAAGAATTATTTCCTTAATATATAAGGAAAAATTTAATCCATCACCAGTGGATTCATGGAGCATAAGCATTCGATTTTTTCACATTCTTACATCGCTGCCTGCATTAATATTAGGCTGGGGTGGAAGTGAAAATGAAGTGCCAATTTCAGCATACAAGCTAGGGAAGACAAGAGACAAATAAAACAGAAAAGGAACAATCTACCAGCCAGTGAAATAAAAACACATTTAATGAATAACAATGCAGAAACTCCTGCTGTCTCTCCGTGCAAGCCCTGCTGGGAATCCATCAGTGAGAAGCGGTCTGCTGCACTAGGGACGCTGGTCACTGGCAGAGAGGGGTGAGGAGGGTCAGAGTGGGCTGTGGCACTGTGACCAGTGTGCTCCTTCACAGGGGTGTGCAGCAAATGTATGGCAGCCAGCAGAACAGCCACAGCTCGTGAGCCTAACGCTGCTGTCCTTCTCCAGAGGGTTTGACCCTGCAAGCAATGGTGCTCCCAGAATAGCCATGCATTCCAGAAGTTGAGCAAAATGAGAAAAAAGCTACTAGTCAGGAAAGTAGTACAGGGAAGGTGCTGGTTTTCCCTGGCCAGCTCTGCTATGTCAGTGCAGAGCCTGGGTTGCAGCTTACCTACTTCAAGCAATCCAGTCTCTATGGAAGTCAGCTAAGAAGGGCTGTGAGCCTGTGTTTGGTACTTGTTGGTTCACAGATGTTCCAGCATGGGATGCTCTGCTACCATGTTAGCCTTCAGGTTTCCTCCTAGGCAGGTTGCTGTTGGGGCACATCCCATGGCTGATGGGTGGGTGCAGAAGGTGCCTTGGGTCCCTGTATGGAAAGAAATGTGCCCTCTGGAGTAGGACTGCAAAGTTTCTTGCATCTCTGTTTGGGTCTATGACGTAACTGCATCCACACATTTCCCAGGATGTCTCTTTCTCTCCAGAGCCCCAAGGCAGTATTGGCTGACCTCCTCCAACATATAGATGGCTTCCCCACTCTGGAGCAACTGTGGGGTAAAAAAATAATGAGTAAAGCTGTAGAAGCATGCACTTGTTTCATCTGGGATAGGGTTAATTTTCTTAAACCAAGACAAAGTGTAAGCAAAAGACTTAGAAATAAAAGAAATAGAACAGGTGTGGCAGGGAGCACAGGTGTACTAGTGATACAGAGAGGTTCCATGCCTGGCCAGGGCTTGCAGATGTCAGGATTGTGAGATGTTTCATTCTTGTTACCACAGTCAAGCAATCTGTCAGCAAATCAGTTTTGCTTTAGCTAACCATCAGGACAAACTTTGCAGAGGGGTTGTTCTCACTTGAAAGCTGCTCTTCTCTGTATGGCACTGCTGAGGCAGCCCTGGCCCCTCCAGGTGTGCTCTATGTCCCAGGATGGGATTGCTTCTCCCAGGAATACAGTGGTTTCACCCAAGTGGAGTGTGGTCACCTCGGGGCTGCCAAGCTATTCTCTGCCCACCAGGCTGCCTGGTCCCACTGCTGTCTCCATCCAAAGAGCAAATTAATAACCAGAAAATGAGACAGGAATGGGGAATGGAGGGGTCTTGACATTTGAATGTCACAAGGAGCACACGGTGTGGGAGAGTAAATGTTTCTTCCTGTCCCTGTGTTTACCCCTGCCTTGTTCCCTGACACATTGACTTGTTTCCTGACACATGAGCCATGACTTGAAAGGAATTCAGACTCCAGCAAATTTTTCATCACACTTTGATGTGGCCTCTGGGATTGAATAAGGGCAAATCTATTACACTGTTTCTATGGTGACCCTGGCAAAGGCCTGATGAAGAGTGCTGATGCCATCAGCCCTGCGCAAGGTGGTGGCACAGGCGCCACAGTCTGGCATGGTCACACCATGAGGGGTGCAGTGCCTGTGCACCTCACCTCACCTGCACCCTGCTAGGCTGCCCCTTGGACAGGGCCATGCCACCTGGATGGAACATCAGAAGACACCAAGTACCCTTCTGGGGTCTGTCAGAATTAGTCCTTACTTTATTTTGGAGGGAATCAGGCTCCTCTAGTAAAGAGGGGTGTCCTTTGTTTGGTACAGGTGTCTGGCTCTTGACGGATCAGTGGTGAGCCTGTAAGGACAGCCAGCACTTCCTAAAGAGGGCAATCATAGTGATGGATTTTAATCATTAAAATGATTTTGTAACAAAGAAACAAAGGAAGCTGATCTCTCTTTTCTTCTTCTTCTCTTGTGACCCATCTCAGCTTTGCAGATATTGATTCTTCTTGCTTGGGTGGACTTCATTTATTTTCTATCATGGAGATGAATATTTATTTTTAGTAAATTCTATTCTAGCCTTTTTGCCTTCATCTTTTCCCTTTTGAATGGTCAATGACGGAAGATCGTATTTCCCCTTTTTGCTTGAGCAACAACAGTACAGTTTGTTGTGAGCTGCAATCATGACAATAGTTCAATTCAAAACATCCCAGGTTCAATGTGCAGTAACTAAGCCCAGGACTGAAAAGTACAGACAGTGAGAGAGTAAAACCTGCCTCTGATACTTGATAAGATTATTATTATTATTATATGGAGCAAGAAGTCTTTGCTTTCTTTTCTATTGCTTTGCAGACCTCATAAGGCCCTGCTCAGATTTCTGCATAGTTAATTTGTCAGTTTATAAATTACCACATTACGTTAACACTGAATGCTTCAAAACACAAATATATGCACAGAGGGCTTGCGTATTTGAAGTGTTTTAGTACTGTAGGGAAATAATTTTGTTGTCAAGCTGTGGCAGATATAGAAGTGCTAGGGGATACATGACCATTTCATCAGGACGGTGTCGATGATGGCCTATGAACATCCAAGGGGAGAAATCATCCTTTATCACTATTGTGTACCACGCAGGTCCAGATGGAGGATAAAACATGCATGAGTTGCCTGCAGCTCTGAAAATAATTATACTCATTTGCCAGAAATGTAGAAAGTGCATCCAACCAAGTTACCACCCATCACAGTGTCACTCCATTTGCATACTGATGAAGTTTAAAGCCAGAGACAATGGCGTTGGTATCAATAGCAGAGGGGGCTGGGAATCACCAGTGCTATAGGATTAACAGCGCCATCACTTTATATTATGCAGCATTTCATGCAAGCTGCATATCAAAACACTCCTGATGCTGACACTCACGTAGCTGCTCACAAGATAGGTTTGGTTTAAGGCTCCAAACATTACAAGACATTCTGGGGAGCAGAGAATGAGGGCTACGATATCCACCTCCTGTGAAGAGCTGCTGTGCAATTACGTCTGATGTGCTGGGGATGTGCACACAGATCTGTGTGTGGGGCAGGGAGTCACACATGCTCTGCGCACTCGCAGTGTCTCCCCTCGTCTCCAGAAAGCTGCACTGCAATACGAGCAGAAAATACCTTGCACATGCTAAGCTCTGGTGCCAGCGCAGAGTAATTGATGAATGGCTTTTTAAAGTGTAGAATGAGAATGAATACAAGTAGGACCCAGGAGTATAATTCTTTATATTGCAATCAGCACTGCTTGCATGTAGTTGGTTTAATGACAGAAATCAGCAATAAAGAATACAGACTTTTTTATTTAATCCTTACAAACTAAAAAGGAAAATTATTTGGGAATTTCTTTTTCAATGATCAGTTATTTTATTTTTAAAATTTAATTACTTGAGGGCCACCTTACTTTAAACCACCATCAAGTAAAATTATCATTGTTAGCATGAAGTGATTTCTGCAATTTCTTTAAACAAATAATTTTAGTTATATATATATAAAAAGACACTATGATGTATGTCTAATATCACACATATGCCATTTTGGCAATTCCAGTACTCCTGGTACTCCTTAAAATAGTCAGGGGAAAGTACTATCCTAATATGCTTTTCCATATGTGTTTGTTAGCACATTTCTAGTTAAAGTATGCCTTAAAAAATAAAAGAAAATAAAGCCTGAAATAGTTACATCATTCACTGATTTATACAAGACCTTTTCCTATTATAATGAAGAACCTTAGGTACAGCGGCAAATATGTTGATCATTATTTAAAAAAATAACTAGATAACCAAATCTTATCAAACAATGTTAACATAGCACATACCCAGTTACCTATAAGGGACCACTCTATAGTGTCCACAAGCTAGAGGACACATCTAATAAAAACATATAAATCAGTTATGTTTTGTAAAATCGTAGTTTAGGCTTCCAACTTGATTTTGGTTCTAGTAGAACTAGTTCTGGTAGAACTAGTATGTAATCACCGTAATGACATGACCTGATCTCTGATGTAATTCTATAGGTAATTTACATGACACCAGTAATGGATCATGTCCGTTTGTTTTATAGTTTGATAGAATCCCAACAATTTTATACTTTATTATTTCAATTCTTTAAAAAATGCCTTTGAAGGAAAAATGGATGACCAAATAATAAAAGTGTGCCTGCTCAACAATGCAGCAGTTTGGCCTGGATCTAAGTGTACCACTAGGCAAAATTAATCCTTGTCTTATGAAAACAAAAAAGAGGATTTATGGCCTTTTCAGTCTCACGGCTTGTGGGTCCATTTCCTTTGTGACACATTTTACTGAGCAATATGCAGTTTTTATAAAGTCCAGGTGTCATCAGAGGCCTCAGGACAGCATACACTAATGTTGCTATTAGTGTATACTGTCTTACTGACATGCACTGTATGCCAGATACAGGGACACTCCTGGCATTCGGCTGGGGAGTAATGAATCAGAAGAAAACCTTGCAATTCATTGGCCAGGAAAAAGCAATGATGGTGATTTGAGTAAGGAAAAAATATAGGAATTGAGATGCATCCAGATCAGTCCTGAAAAGTAAATTCCAGGGCCAAAAAGATTTAAAAAAATACTTGATGGAACTAAGGATGAAGTAAGCAAAACTTTATAATGAAGACATTGTTCTATCAGAGAAGCAGAAAAAAGCCATGAGATTATTTTCAGCCTTAATTTGTCAACATAACTCTCTTAAATGAAAGAAAGCAAAAGGAAAAAATACCAATACCTGCTGGAAAAAAAGAAAAAGGTTAAATTACCCCAAATGTAAAACATGACCTTACACAGAATTTCTGCAGCCATAATAAGGGAGATACTCAGTACTCAAGTAGGTAACTAAGCATAAGGGCAAGGCAAAGGTAGTTGGAACCAGGTTTGACAAGGAAACCTTCTGAAGCAGAGGATGAATGCACAAGTCTCATCCCTGGAGGCTTCTTGTGTGCTGCAGAAGCTTGGCTGTCAGGGGACCTTTCCAGTTGTCAGCTTATTAATAACTCCTTAACATACAAACAACCATTGCAGTGTTGGCAAAAGGGCAAGGTCAGCTACCATCTAACTTGCAAGCGTACTTTCAGTAGTAAGCAGTACCTCTGGGGAGTTCTGAAATGCACCAGTGGGGCAATCTCCTGCATCATTCACTGGGACAAATGAAGCAGAAGTTTGCAGAAACCTTGATTCTGGCCAGCTACTGAAAAATACCTGACACTACCTATAAAGCAAAACTGAGAAAAATTCAGGAGTGTCAGTTAAAAACTGTGTCATGAAAATGCTGAATGTGGCACGAACAACAGGAGGTGGTTTAACCAGGACTTTCCCCTGTGTCTACAAGCTGTAACCACCACCAAGGTGGTAAATTAACAGAAAGTAGCTTTATTTCTGGCAATGAATGGTTCTCAGACACTTGATCTCAGCCGGTTTCACTTAACTGATGCAGAGGGGGCAAACTATGAAGATGTCTTACATAAATCTGAGAAATCCTGAACTCGGTATAAGTGTATTTGCTTTCATACGAATTTTCAGCATATGGTTTACATGTTTTTAGATAGAGACAAGATGAAGAAAGGGAGAAAACAGAAGTCTTCTGAATTATTGAACCCCAAGGGATCAATCTTCTTGTCAGGCTGGAGAGGTTAACTGTGCCCCTGACTGGGCATGAGGTCCTTGTGCCAGACAATCTGGGAAACAAACAGAGGACCCAGAAATAACTTTTGACAAGATAGTCAGAATTTGCCAGGCAAATGTAGTTGACTGCTGTAAAGTGTGTGCACTGGGGGATCTGAAGCAGCATGAAAACAGTCAAGTGCCAAGAAGAGTCACATGGATCAAAGCTGGAACTGATAAAAACTAGCACTGATATGAATACACTATGGCAAAATACACAAGTCCAGAGAGGGTTTAGCGTTTAAAAGAGGAATAATTCCAAAGGATAACACAGCTTCAAAACACTTCCAAAATTGAGCATAGTGCTTAATTTAGAGACCATGAAAACAGCACCATTAGCTCACAGGAAGCCCTTTGCAAAGCCTTCACCAGGATTATAGCTCAGAGTGAATGTACAATTAACACGATGGACATAAAAGAATGCTGGTCAGGAGGTGACAACTAGTCCAGCCTTCTGCTGGGAGCAGCACAGTAACCAGTACCACATCAGTCTGACATGGCTTTTTCTATTTCAGTCTGGAAAACCTGCCAGGTTGAGGATTCACAAGTAACTTTCAGTAACCCACCTCAGGTCTATGCTGCCCACCCTGACAAGTGGTTCTCCAGTGGCCATTCAGTAAGAACAGGAAGGGAATATGTGCCCACAGTGCTACAGCCTGTGATGTGAGCATGGCAAGGGAAGCACAAACAGAAGAGGTGACTAATACAACTGAAAACTTACAAAGTAGTCTGTTTTTAAAAAAGGAATTCTTGGTCAAGGATATCAAATACACATGAAGAAAACCTTAAGTATTGAAATAACTATTGAGGTCCCACTCTGAGCAAACGTCTGTCTTACACACATGTGCCTCCAAAGACTGTACTGATGCTGTGCTCACATATCTGGTAGGTCTTATGTGGAGAGTTTTAATGTATATGCCATAGGTACCAGTAAAAACTGGAAATCAGTACTCTTACATAGGCCAGGATACTTAGCCTTACATGTAAAAGGTTTCAGAACTTTATATCTGAGAGGTCAATGTTAGTGCAGAGTGATTGTATAACATTCATCATGACGACCAAAATGAAAGCTATTCAAAAATAAAAGGATTTCATTTTCTGTTAAGGTTCATTATTTGCTTCTTGAATGTAATACTGGGAGAGATGTGGCTCTTGCAAAAGCACTTGGTGGAGCACTTAACAATAGCAGTAAAATGAAATCCAGGAGATTTCATATATTTATCAATGAGCTCAAAAAAGATCTCAAATGAAAAAAATATTCTGATTGCCATTGACACAGCTNATTCTGTGAAATGAGATCAGGCTTGTGGTGTGACACGAAAAGCGGAATCATTGTAGTTGTGTTTATACTCTTGGATAAAGCCAAGTAATGTAGACATGTGACAGATGATTGTTTCCAACACAAAAGGCAATACAACTACAAATGTGATCATGCATATCACAGCTATTATTACCAGATGTAGAAACCTTTGCATTGTGTGTCTGAAAAAGGCTGCATATATTTGTTGAGCATGACTTTCAAGCATGGAAGCCTTGTTTAGACAAGATAGTGCTGTTATCTTTCATGTGGTTTGGTTGAAAATGCCACCAAGTAGTAAACTTGGTTTTGTTTACCATGACTATTTACTGCTTCTATTATAGAACATCATGCAGAAAGGAAAATTTTTGCATGTTGCCATTCTAGTAAACAAAAATCTGAAAAAAACCCGAAAAACAACCCCTGAAAAACAGAATAGAAAGAAAAGTTCCTGTCATGTGAGGAACTGTCAAGTTCCTGCCTCTTAACATGGCCACAAAGTACAAACAGTAGCTGAGCTGTTCTCTCTCTCTCAGAAGTCATGTAGTGATGGGGTAGAGAATAAAGTATTTTGTCAAGGAAAGGTGTCACACAAGCTTCAATCCTTGCTCGAAGCAGCTGAAAACAGAAGGGTTTGGACATGAAAAGAGAGTTATCACTATGCAGAAGTTAGTTATTTTAGCTAATACATGGGTTATAAGAATTTGAAACATTGTGTCAGAATAATTGTTAGCTGTTATTGATTACATTTTTCGTTGGAAGGGGTTAATAGGGAGACTTGAATCTTGAAAGGGTCCAATAGCACCTGGTTGAGACGGGACTGAGACATTTGTATTGCACAGACTTAATGTGCTAGGGCTTAGACTGGCGGTGGGCTTGGTCAGACTCTTGATGCTGAGGCAATAATGGATATCTAACTGCTGCAGAGATAAAAGCTGAGCTTCCTGGCAGATGTGATACTTCCAACAAAGGTATAAATGGCTAATATCTCTCTGGTGTTAAAACCAGCACCAAGGACCAGTGTCAGCCAGGGTATTCAGAGGGCCCTGGTAATACCAAGTCCACATCTCTGTCCAAATGTATACACTAGTTCTGGTCTCACAGTTGATCAAAGAGATGATGTTTTTGTAACGACCTCTTTCTTCCCACTCAGAAATAGGAGTGCAACCCTGGGAAGGTGAAACTTAAATATAATTTAATTAGAAAAACAAACAAATAGAAATTACTTGACTAAATGTATCTCACAGAATAAAACCATAAAAGAAAGCTTACATCCGTAAAAAATATAGTGTTGGCTTCCTTTTGGAGGAGTAAAATACTAGAATTTCCCAATCTAAGGAAAACATGCATGAGCTTTAGTAGAATTTATAATTATTACTATATGCTGTAAATTATGTACCAGTGTTACAAGTTATGTATCAATGTTACTCATTCCAAGAAATGGTGGGAAAAGGCTTGCTGGATAAAGGCAACCACAATTAGGGAGATGTCTTTAGGTGGGATTGCAGGGGTGGGGATTCCTTTTGTCTTTCTACCTCAGTAATATGTATGTGTGTAGGTGTTGCAATAATGCACATAGGTATCAGTGTATTTCTGTTTTTATTATTCCAATTCTGGGTAAATAAATAATTACATAATTGATAGACCAAACCTTCAGACCATTGCTCTTTTAGACATATGTTTTTCCATATGCATGGAATGAGTGGTTTACCAAAGAAATTGGAAACCATTGAACAGAAAATTCTCGAGAAACACTAGAAAATATACTATGCTCAGACTTCAATGCAGATTTTGCACTCAGGCTTCTGCATGCAGATGAAGCCCTCACTTGAAAAATATTCTCTCCAATAAGGAACATAGTGAGAAAACATGATATCCATTTTAAAACTGTTCATCCAAGGCTATGTCTGCACAATTTACTTCAAAGAGTCTCCAAACAAGAACACACACACAAATACACACTAAATATCCACCCGTGAAAAACTAAATGTCCACCTGTGGAATACTCATTCATCCCAACAACTTGATAATTAGTTTCAAATATTTACAAGCATTTTTCAAGTCTTAGTCAACTGTCCCAAGTCTCCAGACACTTAACAGCCAGAGAAACGGGGGTCCATTAGAAAGCTGTAAATGCATGAGGAGTAGGAGCGTCCCCACTGGTCCCATCAGGGACTGGATGTGCACACCTGGGGAGAGACACTTCTTTCAATGACCCTGGTGTGGCTGAATGCCCAGAGAGGAATTTGAGCAGATGCAAATCGATATCACAGCTAGGCACCAGTATATCCTGTAGCAGTCCTTTCCCTGGATGAGACATAAATAACTGGCTATTCCTACACTGACAGATCATCCCACTCTCAGATGCTGGAAAGTTTCTTAACAAACCTTCTATCCACACCTTTAAGCCCCTGGTCTAATTTCACAGCTGGAACTTTAGCTTTCTGAGTGTAAGGTGCAAGAGGTTAAGAGCAGGTACCCTGACATCATCACAAGGTCCAAAAGGCAGCCCAGCCAGGACTTAAGTCTTGCACAGAAGCAGCTCCTAAACACACAAAGCTCATGTGAGCACCTACACCAGAACACATACCACTGACTTGCTCCACCAGTCCCCGTTAGCATTGCTACCTTGCCCAGCTTTAGCGGTGAATCAGACTTACAGGTCAAACCAAAGTGCTCTTTGTTCTGCCTGCCTCTACCTCCACGTCTACTGAGAAATCCTCTTTTCACAGTTACCTATCTAGAGCAGAACCTAAAAATGCAAAGGCATGTATTAGCACTTGGACAGCAAACAACAACTCCTTGTGCAGTCTCAGTGCACTGGCACGTGAGGAGGACCTGAGAAACATTCCTTCCTGGGAGGCCTGGCTGGGAATATATGCTTTTCAGTATCTCTGACATGTAACAGGGGAAAGATAAAATAAAAAGTCACGTGGAAGGATTTCTTTATTTTGATTCAGCCCAAAAGTCATCTAAATTGATGCTTAAAGGAGTTAGGAAGGCTGATTGAGTGTAACAGGTGGAGAGAAATTTTCATTTGTCTTGGTGGAGACTGTTGACCAGGCTTTAGTGTGGTACTGCAACATTGCTGTTAGCACTAGAGATGTCTCTTGCCATGTGTTTTGGCTTAACATGGAAAGAGCCATATGGTCTGGACACAAATCTAGCGTATTTAAAAAAAAAAAGTCAGTTGATATGAAATATTTCTACATAGCTGTAGCTGATGTCTCTGCTATTAAAAAAAGTCCTAAATATCACCCTACCAATAAGGTATTCCTGATAAAAATGTCTCCAAGAAAGCAAAGGATCTCTGGGCTTTGGAAACTCTATGCTTATAGCTTTACTACCCTCTCAAAATCCTCACGCTGGTCTGGACAGCAGTCTAGGTAAAATTTCGGGAAGAGAAAAAAAATATATAGTTACTTATTGTTGAGTGCACAATAAAAAGACCTCTGTGGAACTGAGAAATCTTTGTGATCTGGAATATTATGGAAAAGCAAAAAAAAAAATTGCAATTCCTTTTTTTTTTCCCCAGGTGTTCAGTGGAACACTGGAGCAAGTAAAGCCTCTAGCAATTGTCTCCTATGGAACCAGTGAGGCACATCCCAGTCACAGGGAGACAGGGCTGAGGAGGGGGCTTTGTTCAGATCAGGTGTAACTATGTCACATTGAGTTGTTGAGACCATGTCAAAAAGAATTCTTTCTCTATCCTTTTTCTGCCACCCTGTTCCTATGTGGTCATGCTCTTTGGAGCCTGAAATATCCTGATACAGAAATATCGATGACTAATTTTAAACTAGTTAACTGTGCCCAAATCTGACCTTTCAGGTTCCTCAGCTCCCCATTTCTTAATAGTGTTTTCCTCTTTTTTTTCTTTTGTTTTAATACATTTCTGGTATATAAGTAGTTTGTATAAAAGGTCTGCAATATTGCACATTCCTAGTGCTGTGCTATCACTTTTCGTGTTATGGCTGGTAGACACATTTGGTAACACACATTTGATCTGCCTTACTTTTGTTTAATATTTTTGGTCTTTTGGTTACAAATGGAGATATTTCTGTATATTGTTTTCCTCAAAATAAAAGACTAAGAAGATTGATGGTTCCATCCTTTCCCTCACCTGAGGCCACCCTGTGCCACTGCACTGGGGAGCATTTGTGGCCCCAGGAGCCTAGCATAAAACCAGGAACTGATGGTGCACGACAGGCAGGTGAGCAAATAAAAAGGAAACACTACAGAGGGCAGGCCAAGCCCAGATGTGGACTGGAGAGAGCAGGGGACTGTGGGACACAGCAGCCTCAGCTGTCTCACAGGAGCTGGGCATGCACAGAGCCAAGGTCAGCAGCACAAGGAAGGGTTTGGCTCCAGGCTCGCCCCTGTACCTACATGACTGACCAGCTGACATGGGTCTTCACAGACATTCTCAGCATGACCTTCAACAAGTACAGGTCAGGGCAAAGGAGAGGAGGGAGCAAGACTCCAAGGAGAAAAATGGATATTTAAGGGGAGTTTCTTCAACTAAGTTCACAATTACAAGAAATTACTGGGTGTTTGTTTTAAAATACAAAGATGGATGACTGCAGAAGGCAGATCACCAGAGACAGGGTCAAGATCACTGTTTTTGTAGAGGAGACAGGGAGAGGAAAGTTTGCTATGGTGGAGGAAGGTCGGGCAGTGGATGCACACAAAGTGCCTCTGCAAGATAATCCCTTGAGTGTACAAAACGTGTCAGAAGAAACCACAGTGTCCTCTCTGACACCCACACCAAGGATTTTTGTCATCCCTTCCCACTGTTAGAGCTAGTAAAGCATCACATTCATTTAATTATTTTTTAATGTGGGAACTCTTTCATTGGGTTTTTTTTGTATTTGTTTACCTCACTTGATTTCTCTGGAGCACCTCTCCACCAAGTAGTTGCTGGTAGTGGCTAATCCAAATTGAAGTACATTTTTCCCAGTATAAAAGAAATAC
>VZTN01017083.1:9525-22556 GCA_013400515.1 Erpornis zantholeuca
GGAAAAAAAAAAAAAAAAAAGAGAGAGAGATTAAGAAAGCAAAGTGTGTGGGAAGGAGAAGATCTTTTATTTCCAAGCTTGCAACATTAGGAAGCACAGCCTTGCATTTAGCTAACTCCACCTGAATCCAAATCCTTATCCTGTAAGCCTGGAGTTCCATATGGAGACATGCTAAAATATGTCTTCTGACGTGGTGACAAAATTTCTGTAATGGCTTAAGGAATCAAGTATTCATATTTCCAGATTACTGCAGCAGCTCTCAAAATGGGGCTACAGAGGTGAGGCTGAGCACCTGAAGCAGCTGAGGCTTACTGCTTCGCTGGTGAGCTCTGAAATATGATGTATAATACCCAAAATAAATAAATCCCCTTTAAAGAGCAGCTGGTAGGTGTGAAAAGTCTATTTTATTTTCTTTTTCAGAACTACATCTGTTACTGGAGCAGGCTTGAAGCTGAGGATTCAGCCACAATACTTAAGGCAAGTTTACATGCCCTGTGAGGACATGCCTGTAGTTTGAATCCAGCCTAAGGTCCCAGAAGGGCTGAGATTTTGACAGCCTTCTTGATTCTAGCAGTACCCTCCAGGGCCCTCTGACTGCCACAGCTTAGCAACTGCCTCTCAGTGATTCTTGATGTTCGGAATTATTACCTCCCCTTCCTCTCCTTGGAAGATCAGAACTTCCCCACAGATTGCAAAATGGCTTATAGAACTGCATGAAGCCTGTTCTAAATATTGTCAGGCTCTTCAATTTTCCAAGCTCAAGCTTATGCAGAAATGTTTTCTATGCATGATGCTCTTTGAATCTGTCTAATAAGGAGAGAACTCTAGATGATCACTTCTTGTCATAAATAATTTTTATATATTAAAAAATGTATTAGGTACTGTATTCTATTTATTTTTCTACCTTGAATTTGCAGTTCCAGGCACTCTACTTCATTACCTAGTGTAAAATCCAAAAATGCAGACACTAACTATTTCTCGCACTGTGCCCTCTGTTCAAATGATAAGGCAAAAGGAAATACATACTTTCATCTCCTTCTGTTCTAGGCCATGCTGAATTGGAACATCCCATGAAAAGACTCTGAGAGACTTCTCAGTCCTGAATTCCAGTCCCCACCTATATGTTGAAGTGAGGTTAGTAAAAGTATTATGGCACATGCTGACTCTATGATAGCTTTTCTTTGAATTTCTTCATTATCTGAACAGTTCTGTTTACCAAACCTATTATCCTTCCCCTTTGGTTTTCAAGCTGAGAAAGCAAAAGCAACTTCTTTAATGGCTCACAGATTGATAATTAACAATTTATGTGTCCCTTGTAAGGCTGGTAAGCAAAAGAACTGCTTTTGGACAGTGAAAATACTGGAGAGAAGGAAGTGGGAGTCAAGTTATTAAGTTGTACTGCTTCATTAATCACAATCTATCTTTTATCGCATTGCTCAAAGCCAAATCCATTCTATTTCTTGGGAATGAGTTAGATTAAAATCAAGTGTTCTTAATGCATCTTTGACATCTGGCCCAGCAGCTGGCTATCACTAATATTGCTCTTTAGAAATGTCAGGAGCCACATTTACTGTGACCATTCTAGCCCTTCTGATTTAAGCTACTATAGAGGGCAATGAATTACCTTAAAGGAGCTCCTCTGGAAAGTCCTAAGTTTTATGCTGGATCCCCCGCCAGCCTCACCACTTCCTGAGTATGAACAATCATACAATTGAACTGATTTGACTTAGCTGCTCCTGGAGTTTCATTGCCTTTAACCTTGGGATGTAATGATGGTAATGCCATGCTAAGTGCCTCTCCTACCTGGGTTTGTCTGCTCAAGTAGGGTACCCATTCTTCTTAGCTGAAAACTGCACTGATTTGCAGTGAGAGGGGAAATAGTTGAGCATGATTAATGCCACCACTATGAATGCCACCTATTTTCTTGTAAGGCTTTTGAAGGTGGTAGTCATCCAGACATATTTATTCCTTTATTAATTGTAAGCTTATGACTAAAAAAGGCTGGGATTTTTTTTCCCCTCTCAATAACATCAGGCTTAAGTCCCTGTTCCCTCCTGTCTCCAGACAGACTTACTTGAATATGGACTGCATTAAATTTGGAGACAATTGTTACCCTCTAATGAAGGTGCAGTGAGAGTTTTCTTTTCCTAGCAGTGAAGGGTAAAAATCTAGATGTTGAAAGTGAAACTGTCCATCCCATAACTGGAAGGATAAATTAGAGTCCTCAGCTTTCCAGATACTCTGTTGCCTACCTTATTTCCAAGCTGTTTTCCAGTGCCCTCTCTAGATATCTGCTTCTGACTCTCTGACTTGGAAAGAATCTAAGGAAATTGGATGAGTACGAAACAGAATAGCACTTTAAGAGTCTTTATTATGACTTGGCCATTCTCAGACTGAAGGCTATTAACAGAGGCATCAACTTCCTCCACAGATGTTTTGGTCAGAAAAGGCCATTGTTCAGACCCACAAGCACCCATTATTATGCCCTGGTTTTCAGCAGAAGTGCTGCTCACTGGCACCTGCAAGGACATGACATACTCTAGGAGGGGCCTCTCTCAACACAGTGCAACCTAAAAGCTGGTCTTTCCTAGCAAATATCAGGGGGAGAGATGAGGAGGGCTTTGCTTTGTCAGCCTGTGAACTATAGCTTAAGATCCAGGTATTAAAAGTATTAGAGAGATGTCTGCCCAAATTGAAGTGCAAATGAGACCATATGCTGAGTCAATAGGATTTATATTTAGCAATAAATATGAGGTAGAGAATGAGACATAGAAAGAAAATGAGAGGGCGGGGGAGAGAAAGATAGTGACAGAGACAGAAGACGAAAAAATCACCACTCCGTGGATCCTGATGGTGTCAGTCTTGATCCTTTGGGGCTGGGGGAAGCCGAAGAAACACAGAGTCCACCAGGCTTACATTTGATCACATTCAGGTGAAAAAGTCCAGGTACCTCCTGTGGGGCAGGGAGTTTTACAGTGGATGATGTTAATACTTTGGATCATAGTACACTTCAGGAACCTTTGATGGTTTATGACATCTTCATGCCTTTTACATCAGCAAAGTTGAGTCAATTACAGCTCATTAGCAGGGATGAATACCTTCAGGCTACATATGAATGTTACAGTACTTCTTCGCAGGGGAGTTTTCACAGCTGAGCTACTTGTGGAAAAACTTGAAAAAAAGGTCCATCCCACCTTGCAGGATTTGCCTGTCATCAGCCTCTTGTCTTGTTCGACATCCAGCTGTAGCCTCCAGGGAAGGGTGTGCACCCCCTTTGCACCGGGGCAGTTGAGTGGTTGATTGTTTGAGCCATTAACAGTCCAGTCTCCCACACCATATGTTATAGGGACCATCATGTGTTCACCACCACATTCCCACAATTAATAACACCCAGCAGTGGATGCTGGCAACCCAAGAGATTCGAATGCATGCAGCTGCCTTTGTCAAAAGGCTATGACCAGAAACAAAATTCTCCCATTAAAGAGAAGACTAAAAGACATGTTGATCCGAAAAATGCAAATTCACCTTTCCCCACTGAGAGAGCAGGCAATATTGGACAACTTAAAATCACAGAATCATTAAGGTTGAAAAAGACTTCAGATAACTGAGTCCAGCCAATAACCCAGCACCACTGTGCTTACCACTAAACGACGTCCTCAAGTGCCACATCCACACACTTTTTAAGCACTTCCAGGGAAAATGACTTCACCACTTGCCTGTGCAGCCAATGTCTGATCCCCCTTTCATTGAAAAACTTTTTCCTGGTATCAATTCTAAACCTCCCATGGCACAGCTAATCATCATTTTTTCTCATCACTTCATCTTTTACTTGGGAGAGGAGACTAACCCCCACCTTGCCACAAGTTCCTTTCAGAAGGTTGTAGGGAACGATAAGGCCCCACATGATCCTCCTTTTCTCCAGGCTAAACAACTCCCCAAGCTCCCGAAGCTACTCCTCAGTGAACTGAAAAACATAGGGGAGGAAGAATGGTGTAGTGACTTGTTCAGGAATGTTCAGTCTCCCAGTGGCACCAAGGAGCTGCTAAGCCTGTAGCTAACTTAGCTCCATGGCTATGACAGCAAAATGTTAATTCTTGAATTTACCCAGATGTTTCCAAGGGGATCCACCCATATATTCTAACTGCTTTGGCTGCAGCATGGGCATGCAGGTATTCAGCTAGATGGGGGTCAATGTTTCTTCCAATGTTTCTTTTAGTTTCAGGTGAATGGTGCTACACAACCCTATCTTTATGGGCTATGAGGGCAGCAGTAGGTGACTACGAAAACTGCTTACTGATGTAATCTAAATTTCATAAATAGTAAAACTTAATCCAGGGTCAGTGAATGCTATCTCAAGGCCTTCTGTTTACTGCTCCCTTCCAAGGCTTAAAAGCACTTGCCCCCCCACGAGGGCAGCAACACAAGCCAGCACTCTAAAAGGCTTGTGTTTGATCCATAGGCTGGAAATTCCTGCTTAATCCACAGTTCTCAATAGCTAAAACCTGTGACAAAGGACCAGCATATGTGAACAATCTGCTGCAGAAGGAGAGAGTTCTTGCAGCATATTAGAGAAAATTACACTGAATGATCAGTTTTTGTAGATATACATGTACGGCTTGTTGTAGAACAATTCAGTTGCAAATGAAAACAGGTATTTAGCAGTTTGGGTTATCGTTACCTATAGTAATATTACCACATGGAAGCAATATGAAAGTGTAATAACACTACCCAGGGGCATGCACATGGGAAAAGAAAGAAAGAGAGAGAGAAAAAGGACAAGAGTACAAAGGCCTCACCCCCTGCAGCTCCCACGAAAAGACTCGGTTACTGTGCAGTCTTGGTCAAAGTGGTGCTCACAGGCTGTATCTATCAGGTGGAAGTCTGTAAGAGACGGTCTGAAGATCCCTTTGTCTGCCTCACGTTTATCGCAAGACCCTCCAAAAACCTCCAGCAGACCCTGACTGGAGTGCTGGCCTGGCTGAGGTGGGATGTCTGCCAAAGTGTTGCCTGCAGGGTGTGCCTCACTGAGAACTGGTATGGATTCCTAAGGAAATCACTGCAGGTCATCATGGACTGCATTTGTTCTGGCTCCCAAGGCGGAACGGGACTGCGCTGAAGCGAAAAGGACCGATTTTGTCCAGTACACCTGTCCTGTTCCTCGCTATCTGTCCAGTACATCTGTCCTGCACAGAACGACAGACCCCTCACAACAATGGCAGTAGATTTCCCCACTTTTTGGCCAGCTGCCCCTCGCCTACAAAAAGACTATAAAGGGACTCTTTGCAGAAACCACGATGAGATCTCCCCACGGAAGACGGACCTATTGGCTGGACCACGAGGGTTCTCGTCTCTCTGTTGGTAGCTATATTCCCCTTCCCCCTCTTTTTCCTCACTGTCCTTTTTACATCTTCTCTCTCTCTCCCCTCTATCGCATAAAACTGATGTTGGCACAATAAAAGTGCATTGCTGTTTTGAGTAAAACTTGTGTCCCATTGCTGTTTTTCTTTTGCACCTGGGGATCAAAAGAACCTAATCACGAATCCTGCATTGCGGATCGTGACAAAGTCCCAAAGGAGTGGTGGGGAAAAATCCCAGGGAAAATCTGCAGAACACACCACCTTATTGGGTATATACTACCCTGGGTTCAGGTGGGAAGGCCCAGGTAGCTGCCCACTACGGGGGGCTTCACAGTGGGTGATGTAATGTTGTGGATCATGGGACACCTCATGAGTCCTTTATACCTTCTAAGACAGCACAGCTGCCCATCACACCACCTCAGCTGTGTCAATTACGGCCCACTCTGGCCCCATCAGCAGAGATGAACACCCTCAGGCCACAGGCAAAGGTCCCAGTAAGTTGAGAGGGGAGGAGGAAGAGCCCCACGACAGAGTGGTTCGTGCAAGACAGGATAACTTAGCATGACAAGACCATCCTGTCTCCACAGGATCCATCTTTTATCTCAATCATAGGCCATCCCTCACCCGCTGTCTTACCAGATCAGAGATAAGCCATTAAACACCCAGAAGCTCACCTCCTCCATTTTAACAAAGCACACATGCTGCATAAATGGGAGAATGTTTTGAGTTGTTATCCCTCAGCAGCTCAGTCTCTCACAGTGATGAGGGAAGATCATGGGGTAAAAAGTTTTACCCCTGCTCTGAATGATTCTTTGGCATCACACCAATCTTCAAGGTGTTTGGCCAAAGGCACATGAGTAATAAAATTCGTTAAACAACCTTCATAAGATAGAGATGTCCTTTTGTTCACTCTGTGGGTTTGTGCAACCAATATCTGGAGACTGGGCTTCAGTAGGAGGATTTTAGCTTTAAAAATTTGAATTTATGCAGAAAATCTTGAATGTTTGGTAGCAGATATAAATATGTTTTAGCCTGCCATTATTTTAATTTACAGTTATATAGTTTCAGTATGCATTTACTTATGTAGACTTATATTCATGATGATTTGCTGCCCCTAGTTCCATCACTGTCCATTAAATCTCTTAATTTCAGAGTAAATATGGGTTAGTACTCCTGTAGAAAGATAGCTCTTGACTCAAATATATAAATCTTTCCTTGTTTTTCTGCCATTTCTATTATTCTGCAGTTTACTTACAAATGTTTTCTAAGGGAATCCAAGTAAAACTAAATTGTTATTATTTTTAAAACTCAAGAAACTCCACGGTGATGACGTTTGAGGCATATTATGGAATGGGTACTTTTTCTACTTAATACTGGAAAACCACAATTCGTAATGGAATAAAATGGATCTGTTCAATGTGAAGCACTCCTACCTCCATTGCTTTGCTGGACACAGGATGAAATAAACATTTTTCCTGTGAGTTGAGAGTAATGTGTCAGCAACTTTCTATGTTGCAACACTGCTCCGTACTGAAAGGAACACTATGGCAGCTCAGAGATCCCAGTTCAACACAGTATTGGAAACAGAATCTCTTGGAAAGCAGTCTAGAAAGATATTGACAAAAGTTTTTAATGCCCCAAAGCCGGCTAACAGAGACCAGTCTTTAGTTCAAGTATGAAAATTGAAAATAGAATCAGAATTACTGCCTGTGCTTTAGAGCAGGCACTTGATGGACACATTTTGGTTCCCATTTGGTAGTAAATAATGAGTTGTACACAGTCATCAAGTGCCTGAAGAATTTTAAACAGAACCTCTTGTATTTGTCTTCTGTGGTATGTGCTGATTCCTCCCACTCTGTTTTCTTTTAAATTTAACACAGTAATGCATTGTATTTATATAATTTTCTTTTACTTTCCAAGGCACTATTCCTCATCGGAAAACTATGCCCCCAGGAGAATTCTGAATGCTAGATCCAATACTAATTGAATTTTAAAAAATCTTTTCATTGTATACACTTTTACTAGCTTCTGTCACAAATGATCTCAGGCACGTTTTGGTGGATAATACCTTGCCTAGGGGGCTTAAGGCTCAACACATCTAAAAGTGCAAAGCACATTTTTATTGCACTCACTGAATGTGATCAAATTAAAAGAAAATTAACAGATTTAGATTTCCTATTTCACATAAATATTTTTAAATTTATTGATTTGGTTCACTGATGTGTAAAAGGTGTGATATCTCTGCTGGTGTTTGGAGAAGGTGTCAATGGTGCACATTTCAGAACAGCTGGGTATCCTTTAGCATGCAGCATTGAAAGCTAGGAGTGAGGACTTTAAATCCTGATTTGCAAACAGCCATAGCTTCTCAGCATCTTGTGTCAGTGACATGGGATTGCTGGATTTTCCCTTAATGATGTAAAGGTTCCCACAGTTCAGACTAACCTGCACAGAACAAGTCACTGACACACTGGAACAATTACAGTCCTTGGAGAGAAGAGTGGATTTCATTAATAATCCAGATGAAACTAAGAGAACGAGGTAGTAATTGCCAAGACAATGTGTGTTTATGTGATAACACGTGAAAACCTTCCAATAAAGATTAAATCAGTGCTTATTCCTCAAAAGTGACAAGAAATAGCTAAATATATACACAGGTGTCAAATTATATGTTTGCCTAGACATGAGTAATCCATGATTGTAGTCAGCATCCCCAAAACATAGTGTTTAAAATTGGTGGTGTTGTCATTTCCCAGTAGGCTTTTCAATTATCTATATAAAGTTATTTTGATTTAGTTTTTGGACATAAAATAGAAGTTCCTTACGGCATCATTTTTCTGCACAGCTTTTGGCTGCTAAAATGTTCTGCACTTGCAGAAGGTGCACAAGTAGCTACATTCAGAGAGTTACTTAAGCACACATCTTTATTTTCATGGAGGGGGTAGTGATTTCTTTTTATATGGGATGAACTTAAAAAGCATACACAAGCTAATACCACTAGCTTTTCAGGACATGATTTGATGACCTTCCATTTGATATAACTGTGGTCCTGAAAACATTGCTGCAAGAAAAATCGGGAGAGGGGCAGAAGTTACAAGCCCAGCAAACAACAGACCTAACTTCCAAGCCAACAGTAAATTTTCATTGGTAAAAATGGAATACTAGGGTGTATTTGCTAAAACTCTTTAGTGTTTGGTCATCAGCTGTCACAAAGCAGAAAAGGATATATTAAACCTTGCCTGTGTGAAACACAAAGTCATTTAGAGGAACGATGCAAAGCTGATCAACTACAACTGCAATTTTAGTGATGCTTTCTTAATAATTGAATGCATTTTTGAATGCCAAATGCAACAACACCAGCAGGAGAGAGGAAGCAATTTTTAAAGCCCCCTGATAAGGCTCCTTTTATTAGTCTGAGGAAACTCCAGACTAATTCAGCATTTGCTCAAACTTGCTATTGTTTAATCAGCAGAACTATAAACATGTTACAAGACACTTTACTAGAACTGGGCTGAATCTACTGATCATGGAAGTGCTCTCTTAAGCTCTGTAATGCAGTTACTGTTGTGAGGATTTTGAAGGGAAATCAGAGCAGTTATTTCTAAGTCACTGATAGTGTCCAGTCTGTTTACTTTCATACATGCAAAATCCCAGGCATTCATATTAAGTATGGATGTTGAGCACCTAAACTTTCTATGGTCCCCTGAACACTGATATACAGCTACACTGGAGTGGCCCTACATTACTCAAAATGTTCATGTACTGGAGAAAGCTACGGGGAGCAGCAGGAGAATGACCCAAGAGCAATGCAAACACGACCAATGCACCTCTCTGGCCAAATGAATTGAGCCCTTACAGGTAGAATGCACCCTTACAGGTGAAAGGCTTGCTACGATTTTTTATGAATCATAGCACGCTTTTAATGCATATCTGTAGGGGCAGATAATGTTTTTATTAGACTGTTCACAATAAACGGAATAGAACCCTTTCAGGATCAGAGTCCCTTCATCAGGACTAACTGAAGCTCTTATGTCTCCTATAAACTTCACTTGTCTCATACAAGTGGATCATCAAAACCACAATTAAACTCCTGCATGCTTAGGAAGGTAAACAACACTTTTCAGAAACAGAAGCATGGCCTTTAACAGAAGCATGGCCTTTAACACCAACATTACAGCTACACCTGCACCAGAACAAGTCAGAGTTTGTCCTCCCAAGGCAATCTGTAGTTCAGTTTTCAAAGCATTTTTTCAAAATTTCTCCTGGGTACAAGGCTGGGAATTGAGATGAACAATAAAGCAGTAAGAAGGAAGAGAGGCAGAAAAATCGTTTAGCCAGATTTTGATTTATCCAGTACAAATTCTGGACTGTTTTTAGGGTGTTGATCACATTTCATGAGACAGTTTCTGTTACAAAGATGTTGCTTGAAGTGCATGGTAACTTATGACTGAATACATTTACGGTACATCATGATCCAGAAGGCTGCATAGGATTTATAACTAACTGAACACTTGTAAGCACATAGTTTTTCTGGGACTGACAACTATCATTATTTCATGTTGTTTTGTGTAATACATTTCACCACTGTCATTCTAGAAAGCCTATGTTCATCCATTTACTTTCAAGAACCTACAATGTGCAAAATGTATACAATAGTTCATTCTTCTAGGAGTAGATCTGTTGTGGGCCTGCACACACTGAAATTTACAACAAGATTTAACCAGTAGTAAGTTATGCCCTGTAGGACTTTCATATAACTGTGTCTCAATATAATGTGTGTAAATACAACACACCATTTATTTCCCCATTACACATGTCTGAAATTTTTTCAGATTGATGTGAAACCTCCAAATAAGCCTTAAATATCTTAAATAATCAAGCTAAGCTGCACTTGCTGCACCTCATAACCCAAACTTGCTTACCTGTATTATGAGGCTGTCACACGGGAAGGGGAGGTTTACTTAAACCCTTAGTACGTGATTATCTGTCAGTGCCCTTGTGCCTGACCAGTCTGTCAGCATCTTCTTATGGGAGCCCTTCCCTGAGCAGTTTACTAGATCAGGGGGTGGCTCAGGGTCCCAGGCCAACAGAGAGACCCCTCCTGGATCTTCACATCTTTACCCATTGCTGGCTATCGTACAACTTACTCAGTGAGGGGTGGTTGTGCCTTGAGGGCAGATATCTCAGGATAGCACCAGAGATAACTCTGGCATGGGGACATGTGTCAGTGATTTTCCCCACAGCTGCTCATACAGGAGCAGGAGACTTTCCTTTATCTCTCCTGGTTTTGAGCTGCTTGAGTGTTATCAGCTGGAACACTGAGTTCCCTCCTCTGCAAGGGTTTTGACGGAGCCATGGTGTCTCCACTCTGCTGCATCCTCCATTGAGACCCCCCCAGACTCTGTGTGTCTGGGAGGTCGGGTGTGCTGACTGCATTCCACCTGGGAACACCAACTGTATTTCCCCTGTAATTTCTGTACTGTTAGCTTTATACTCTCAGTCATTTTTGCACAGATGTAAAAAACATTTAAACAAAGCTGGCTTTAAGTAAGCATTGCACTAAGCCTGCTGAAGTCAGTACACTAATAAACGTGTGCCTAACAGTTTGCAAAATGAGGCCTTTTGATATTGTCTTTTTATATTTACTTCTGATTTAAATTTAGGGTCCTAAAAAGGAGAAGTTATTATCATTGAAAGGTACTGCTTACAGCTTTGACAACTAGACATACACAGACTTAAAAAATATTTGACATATGTATGCTTTTAAACACAGCATCTTCTTTTAAATAAGCATCTTCTGTTACACTACTGTGCAGTTTGCTATCACACAGTTGTTTCTATGCTGTTTTGCTTTTCTACTAGCTGAGGCTTTCCCCAAAATGAACAGAGAAATAAATTAATACCAATTTCCATATTCAAAAGTCACAGCTCTAACTTAAATCGCAAAACAGAGCCACTGTTATTATCAGTTGATGTCACAACATGCTGTATACCTCAAACTACTGGTCAAGAAATAACCTGAAAATAAATACTGACCACAGAATCTTAGAATGGTTATGGCTGGAAGGAGATCTCGAAGTTGATCTAGTTAAAACTCCTCTGCTGTGGGTAGGGATACATGATGTTAAGGATTATTTTCTCTTCTGAAAATGCACACACTGTACCTTTTCCTGACAGATACAGGTAATTTAAAGGGACAGGAAAAAAAAAATAAAGGCCGAAACCAAACCCCACAACAGAACTTATTTTCTTATACTTTTTTTTTTTTTTTAATTTTGCATTAAAGAAAGGAACTTCATCAACATTGATTGTCATTTACAGAAAACATTCAAAAATCATGTGTGCATTATTATGAAATGCTAACAGTGTTTAACTAATAATTTAAAGGTCATAAAGTAAGACAAAAATCTATTACATTCTAAAGTAATATAGAACCTTTCCATTTGACAAGGATGATGGTCCTACTAGATTCATAATAAAAAACCCCTCAGTGGTCACTTTCTAAATGAATCAGGCTGTCTGTTTACTCACATACACATAAATTAGGTCAATTATATTAAACAAGGGAGAAAGATCAGAAGACAATTGCAGATGTAAAAATGCTGGATGAACTCCTGGCACTGTTGAAATCAGTGAAGGGTTTGCTGCTGGTTTCAATGGAGCCAGATTTTTACTCAGTAAGTAATGATTCATTTGCAGTTTTGCTTTTTGCAACTAGAAGCCAGTTAAGATACATCACAGTTATTACACAATTAAGATTCCCAAAAAAAAAAAAATCACTGTTGACTCTATCAGGCATTTGATTTTAGAAAGGAATTTTTATTCGTCTCTTGAGAGTGATTAATTTTGAGTGTTACTCATTATTTTATTAGATTGTTTATTATCATACTTCTTGACAGGCAATGCAACTCTTGTGTGTTACCAACAGTGGTAAACATGCTTACCAAATAAAAAACAACACACTCCTAAAATTCAAATTCAATTGATTTACAACAATATAACTACAGCCAAGCACCAAATAGCTCAGGGCTTGGATCCTGGGTCTTAACATCTCATTTCACTATAACAAAATGAACTGGAAATAGGATAAAAACATTAGATATTTGAAAGTGGGAAGTATATGAAAAATCATTTCTTCTCATAATCCTAAAAGCATTTTCAGGGATATTTCAAAAATATTAGAAAGCTTCATTTAAATCTAAATCTCTATCTTAATTATGTTTTTATTTTTCTATAAATTGGTAATCACAAAATACTAGCCATTAAAGTCACATTTGGATGCCAGAAAAGCATCTAAATATTTTGCTCATTATTTATGCTCCTGCCTGTATTACATTACAGCTGTTGATAAACTGGACATAGGTTTTTTTTTTCCATTATGATCTTTAAAATGTGCATTTGGTGAAGATCAGTTATGGCTTCATATTACAGCTAATGAGTGACCTGACCTCAAATTTGAGGAAGAAATTAAAAGCATACAAAAATATTTTGCTCATTGGAAAGAGAGAGATGTTAATGTAAGTCATGTCAGAAGGATTCATAAAAGCCGTATGCTAAGGAAGCATTATTATTTGCTTGAACAACTTTTCTTCAGATCACATTAGCCAAATGCAGTCTGTTGGAATTACTATAGTACTCATTGTACAGACTCGCTGGGATCATTTTTCACTGACAATC
>VZTN01017084.1:1240-12116 GCA_013400515.1 Erpornis zantholeuca
GTTTACATCCACTGTACAGAGAGAGCAAAAGACACAGAGGAACCTACTATCCCTCAGGAGTTTGTACTCCATTTATTTCTGGGTGTTATTAGAGTAGTCAGCATAGCCTTGTCAGCCCACATTTTGGAGGGAGAAGAGACAGGCAACTCACCGAAGAAAGCATCAAAAACCAACCAACCAACCAACCAACCAACCAACCAACCAAAAAAAAACCCACCAAAAACAAACCAACCAACAACAACAAAAAAAACCCCAAACAAAATAAAAACCAAAGGCTCCATGGCTGCTCCCCAGCAAAATTCCCATTCTGCCTGCAAACACTACAAACTGAAGCATGATACAAAGCATGTGCTGAGGGAAAGGAGACTCCATTATTTCTGATAGTCATACTGATTATATAGTAACTAAATCTAATTTTCATTCATCTGGCTGTTCTAACAATGAAATCAATTTAAAAGTCACAATTGTCAGCAACTTGGCAGAACAACAGTAAACATCTAAGCAAGATTGGCAAGGAGCTTTGAGATATTAAGAAAATGTGCACTTAAACAACATTAATCCTCACTTTCCTTATAAGCTCTTCCCCTTCCAGGCTCCTTGGAATTTAATTTGGCTCTGGTTTAAAGGAGTTATGAATGGAAGTAATTTAAAGATGGATGGATGTTAATTTAAAGATGCCATCATTTTCTGACAGAGCCGGGTACTGAGGTGTAAGAAAATGCATAAAGAAGATAGTGTGTAATCAGGAAATGCCAGTCAGACAACAATTTGATAAATTGATGGGAAGGAGACATGATGCTTCTAATGGCCTTTAGTCTCTACCAAATACAACATATTTGATGAGCTAATTTCTGCTATGGCACACAAAGCAGATTTCCTAAATTGTGCTACACAATTGTGTATGTTTATACCATAAATGGAGATACATTTTTTTTTAAGTAAGAGTAATATCAATATTACCTCCACCAAGCAGTAATGTAAATTGTTTAATATATAAACATTAGTGTGAATTGGAAAATTAATTAAAAGAACAAGTCACTATAATTATGATAAATAAAGCTTATCTTTATTGCTAGCATGCTTCTCCAGCAATCTGTCTAAATGAGAGGAAATTATATGCCATCAACTTCCCAAGAGCTAAAGTCTCATTTTAAGGATCAGGTATGCTACACTGAAATTAGAAAAATATCTGCTTAATCGGTATCACATCTTAAGGAGGATTAGAGAGAGAGGCTGGCCCTGTTTTGCCACCTGTTCTGCTCCTACAGAACACAATTCTTGTCCCATTTAAGTGACTTTTGACACTGAGTTTCACTCATTGTGGCTAATTTAGTTAGATTTTGATGCCAGCGAAGTTGGTCATTAGACTCTAAGGATAAAGTACATGTAACCATTAAATACACAATGCTTTTCAAATTGGGACACTGGAATTTGTTCACTGCTGTGGTATTTGCTTAGCCTAGCCTTCCCCATCTCCAGTATTTTTTGTATTCATCAGATGCTAGTCCCCACTTTGAGAGGAAAAAAAAAGTCAACGGAAAGTCCTTACAACTTTGCTGAGATATTAGAAAATATATCATCAATCTTTCTTTTCTGGCTGGTCTTGTACACTTCTTCTCAGTAATTTGTTTAAATATTTCATTGCCTCTCAATGTACTGTGTAATTTTTATTGATGAAGGAAATACTGTGTTGAAATACACATGCTGTGTGTTGTTGAGTTCTTTACCATTGCTTTAACCTAATAACACCTTCTACAGCTTCTGAATTCAAATGTAGAGAAAAACAAAGTAGATCAGAAGATGTTTTGGGATATGTGGGATAAAATGAGAGGAAGTAGAAATAAGCAAAGCAATCTCTGGACTCTTTTCAGTACAGTCCAAATCTGGTGCGGTGATGGACAACTTCTCCTCTTCTTCCTTCTCCTCTTCCTCTTTCTCCTCCTCCTGAGCCTGGCACTGGGCCAGTCTGGATGTTCTTGGTCAGGATCTCAGATTGTATTGTGCTCTGGCATCATGGCAGACAGCTGCTGCCAGAGGAACCAGCAATACATGCAAACGAGGTTCAGCTTGTTACTTCTTATGTCATCTCTGTTGCATAATCATGTAAAAAAATTATGTGTTAAGTTAACTAGAACTTGTGCTTGCAGTTATCTTTGCATACCAGAACAGCTGCATCAGCCAGGATGCAGCTGAATTTTCAAAATGACATCAAGCTTCCTATAGTTTATAAATCACCATCTGGATGTGCCCCTAGAAAAATGGCTTTATCTCCTGTTGCTGGAAAAAACTTGGCTCCAAGCTTTATGCAGGGCCATAAATAGAGTAAGATGCTGATTTATTATTTACTTGTCTAGTCTGGATGTTCACATATGTACATGTGGCCTGTTGAAAATGTTGCTATTCCTGATTTTTGAAACCCTTCATGCTCATTTTTTTCTAATATTCAACTATTTACACTACTCAAAAGAAAGTCACTTTAATTGGAAGATGTATTCCCAACCAGCTTTAATGAGAAAAATGTGATTTTCCTCCTAAAACCACTTGCAGACCATACACTATAAAATTAATTGTATACATTTTACTTCTTGCCTCATTTCACTGTACAAATGAGATACTGAACATATATAAAATTCTTGTATTAGTGCCTGCAAAACTTTATTTGACAGAAGTTGCATTACTGGTTGAAAAACAGTCTCTTTCTTAGTCTTCATTGCAGCAGTATGGAAGTTGGTCAGCCAAGACTTGCTAATTATCTGTCTAAAACCCACTGTGCCTAAATTGATAATGTGCCACAGTGTTAAAGATTTTTGTATCTGGGAGAATTTTTAGCACCTACTGTTTTTATTCTGACTTCTTCTAATTGCAGTATTCCCATCAAAAAAACACAAGACATAACATTTTCCACAAAAATAAGAAAAAAACAGCTATAAATTAATTATAATTACTAAGCAAAGACTTTGTTAAGGATGTTTACGGTATTTAAACTAAGAATTCACTTTTTTGCCTCTGAAGTTTTTTGTGATTTTTTTTTTTTTTTTTTTTTTTTTTTAAGTTTTGGGGGTTTTTTGGGGAAAAAAAAAAGACCAGATTATTTTTATTTTTTCTGGAAAAATTAATAAGCCTCTGTAAGATTTGGGTCATTTGCTTTTGAATTCACTTCATAGGTAAGATATGCTTGGCTTAATTGGTTCTTGCAATGAATTCCCAGTAAAGCTTTCAGGAACAAATTTTGTTTACCACCAAATTCTATGCATGAGTGTTGTGATTCTGTTATATTAATGAAATAAGAACCAAAGACCAAATTCCCACCTGAACTAATAAAGAATCAGCTTCTCACGAGACCTTTTCCACTGGGGACCCAATCCTTTAAAGTGGAGGTGAAATCTGAGGTCCTCATAAAATTTGTGGTCATTTAAAAATCTTGCATGTGCCAAGTTAAAGGTGTTAGCCCCAGTGTCTTGGTGAAATTCCAAATTAAATATTTATGTTCTGTGTGCCTGAGATCTCTGTCTAATTTCATTTAAATATTATTACTTTTCCCTAATGGCACCATTCCAGCATAGTTGCTGTATTTCATGAGTGCTTTCATGCTTCATGATGGCAGCCTAAACTTTTGTGAAGATTCAGCATATGCGAGTGTATTTAAAGGAATTGAGACATTTCTGTCTCCTTTGACAAGTTCTTTGCACCCAGTTAAACTGTTACATAAAGGAACAAAGAGGATTAAAAAAGGAGATAAGCTCTGTTATTATCTGTGATCATTGGGGTTGTTCAGCCTGGAGAAGAGGTTTTGGGGAGACCTCATTACAGCCTTCAGTACCCTAACGGGGATTATAAAAAGGGGGACGTTTTATACAGGAAAACAGTGACAGGATGTGGGGCAATGGTTTTAAATTAAAAGAGAATAAGTTTAGATGTTAGGAAGAAATTCTTTACTGTGAGTGTGGTGAGGCACCGACACAGGCTGCCCAGAGAAGCTGTGGATGCCCCATCCCTGAAAGTGTTCAAATCCAGGTTGGATGGAGCTCTGATCCACCTGGTCTAGTGGAAAGTGTCTCTGCCCATGGGGGAGGGTTCAGATGAGATGATCTCTAAGGACCCTTCCAACCTAAACCATTCTACAATTATATTTCATGGAGGAGCAGCTACCTATGTGGATTCCCTGGAAATACTACCAGCAGCATGGACAGTGCCAGCAGGACAGAACCACTCATTAAGAGTTCTTGGGAGAAAAAGCTAAGATTCAGGCTACATCCAAGCTATCTGACAGGAATGAACATCTTTAAGAAAAAGGGGATTTTTGCCACATCCCACCAGAGAGTGCCCAGTGGCAGGTTTTCCCAGGCACAAGGACCATACAGGTTGGGAGGTACAGGAGAGAATGTTTCATGTTTCCAGTGATATGTGGGTTCTGTCGTGTTCCCTCAGAGACCAGTGGTCTGTTTAAGCTCCAGTGGATGCATGTTTCCACCATTTGTGTGTTTGTAGGCTTCTGGATCAAAGGCTGGAGCCTGCAGCTGCACTGCAGGCCGTGAGCATCTGAGGCTGGGAGAGAGTGGGTTCACATCCTCATCCCAGCTCCAGCAGCGCTTCTTGGCAATGCCACAGCATGAGGTATTTAGCTACCTACCTTTGGGTTTACCACCTTTAAAATAAATGCAATAAATATAATAATACTTTTTTTCCCCCCTTCTCATTTCAAACCTTGAAGTTGCTCAGATATGGAGCTCTAGTGTGAAAAGTGGTATGTACAAGTCTTCCTATGTCTGAGAATGATGATTTTCAATTTCGGCTGCACTTGGGACTTTCTGAGTAGTTACGGTAACATATATATGTGTATATTGTTAAAGAATCATTCCTCTAAGCTAACTGGGGGGGATTCTGAGTTGCTTTACCTTTTCAAAGTGCATACCTAAACAGCCTGGATCATTCCCTCCTGGCCTTATGTGGAGAAATGCTTCCCTTGGTCCCAAGCACCCCAGATGCTGAACATAAATGAACATCCAAAGTAGAGATATACAGGAGAATGATCAGAGCAAAGGATGAAGGCAATTAATATATTTTTGCTCTAAACCTCAAAACAATTCTCATGTTCCCCATTTTTTTTCTGGAGTTCACATAGAAGCAGTCAATAAAAAGCTGTTATAACTGGTTATCTCCATAGATTCTTCTTGTGCTGAAAAAAATCTGCCAAAATGCTGACAAGGAAATAAATGTATTAACTTCAGATTTATACCACTTTAACAATGAGAAAAATTTTACTTCTGCTCTCACAATTTATTCATCTTAGCAGGGAGGTCAAGAGTAAATACAGATATTAATTTTATAAAAATAATATAGGTATTCTCATAGTAAGATAATCATTAGGGGCAATGTTTCCCTTGAATATAGTAACATAGTGCTGGCTCATTTTGGCTCAATCTAAAACAGAGCACAATGACATAGAAAAAAATAATACTTTTTAAACTGAAAAAACAGTTGCTAATTTTACAATAAATGTCTGGAATATGGAGTTTTATTATTTTGAATTTCTTTTAGTAACATAAATATATATAAGCCTGGTAAATAATCTCAATAAATTAATAATTTTGAATGTGAGGAGACTTCAAAAAAGGGTTTAGATGAAAGTGTGTAGAATACACATTCATTCCTGAATACAATTTAATAAAAATATAGCAATTTTGTACTTCTCTGTATTTAATATATAATTTTTTCAAACTATCCAGCATAGAAGCAGAATCTCTGGAATACTCACAGGCTATTGTTTATACTGTCTTACAAACAACAATCTGAGAGTAGGAAAGACAAAGACCTCAGTGCTTTCTATCCCTTACTCTGAATTTCTGAGCATGCTGATGTGGCTCATCTGCAGCACAGAGCAATGTGATTTCAGTGGCCTAGAAACAGCCCAAGATCAGGGACTGAAGGGGGAAGAAGGGATGTAGGATTTAAAAATGAAAAGCACCTAAAATTAAAAAAAAAGAGAAAGATCCTCTTTCAGAATAAATAAGAGTTTTTTACAGTGAATTCGAAGTTTGTCTTGAAATTGGCTTAATTACTTTCTCTGGGCTGACAATTACATGCAATGTTTGTGAGGTACACAGCTGAAATGTGATGCAGGCCCTACCACACTTTAAGTAGCAAAAGATGCTTTGGGAGAGTGTTACTGCATGTAATTTGTGGAGTTGTGCCAGGAAATGTGCTGTGGAAACTTTAAAACGGTGCCTTTTTCCTTCATGTGTTATTTCCGCTGCCTAGAAGAGCACAACTCAGAGTAATTCTAAAAAGGGCAACAGGGATAATTGGGTTCCTGCTGCTACACGTGTTTATCAGTGAGCTACTGCCAGATGTAGGACATATGCTACAAATGACCTCCCTATCCCCAAAAGAAAAAAACTCCACCCAACCCAAACCCCCTCAGTTTTCCCCATCTCCATGCAGACACAGAGCACTGAGAGTAAAGCCAGGAAGGTCTTTTTAGCTTTGATACCCATACCTCTTAAATTAATTCTTTTAGTCAACTGATGGTTACAGATGAGGGATTGTTTTAATTTTGAACATTGAATAAAAAGCCAAAGCTTTTAATGAGAAATTTAGAGACTGTGTGCAGTTTTAGATGTGTACATTAAAGTTCATACAGCTCATGCTTTGTATGTGGCTGGTGAGGATTGGATTATGGCTCAAATTTCAGTATTGGGTATTTTTTACATTGGGAGGTGTTGTTTGACTGGATGCTTTTGCTCAACATGTGAAAATCAAAGCTTACTTTTGACTTTGTTCAAAATGAAAACAGTTGCACGGAGAACCATAGAATCATGTTTAATTCAGATTCTTTTGAGTAAAGAATTTCATTGGACTCAAAGGAGAAAGAAAAGGATCTTTTTAAAAGGTATTTCATGAAACTTTAAAATAAATTTAAACTTTAAGTTATTAAAAATTAGTGAAATTATTTAAGTTCTTTAAAATATAATTTTAGAAACTATTGTCTTCTAAGAAACTCACTGAGCTGGAACACAGAATCTCTACCATTCCAGCAACTCTACAGACACTATTTAATCTCACCATGTGCCTTTCTTCTTTATCTGCAGAAGCAAAAATCCTGTTGAGCTGTGGAATTATTGAAGTAGTCCAAAATTATTACAAGACTTTTGCTACACATACAAAACACATGATGGGAAATACGAAATTCTCAGATTCATATATGTGAACTAGCTTGAGCCCCACTAGATTTTGCTCCCTGTTAACAGACTGTAGTCAGTGCTCAACTATCACCTGGAAAAAAACAGTGGATAATATGAATCTTTTTAGTACAGGTCTCTGAACAGCCTCAGGGGTGATGCTAAACTTTTGTAGCAAGAAAAATTATATTCAAGGCATAGAAATGCTTACAGTCTGTGGAATGAGGAGTGATATGTAGGTAAAGCTGAGGCAAAAGTAGTCAGTGGTGATTAGCAAGTAAGGAATGAGTGTTTTAAAAAAAGATATGAACAACTAAAAGGAAATGTATGTTGAAGGGACTGCTGTAGTAAAATGGAGCTGTTGGAGGTTGGGAGGAGATAGACCCTGCATAGCTCCAGGGCAATGGGATAATGCAACAAGAAATGTTGCTTCATTTTTTGTTTTATTATCATTTGCCTCTAGATGACATTCTGAATAGATGGTTTGTGCTTCGAGTGCACTGGAATATTACTTTTGTTAACTCAAGTGCTAGACAAAATAATGTTTTGAAAATGTCAAGCCATTTTTAAATGGCATAGTAGTGTATAGACACAATGTATCTCTCAAAATGCATAAAATTTGCAAATATAGACCTTTCTCATAGATATGCATTGAGAGGGCAATAAGGTGTTATTTAGAGACAAAATGAAGGTTATTTATAGAATCACAGAATTATGGAATGATTTGGGTTGGAAGGGATCTTTTATAGATCGTTTTGTCTAGTCCATCCCCCTGCAATGAGCAGGGACACCTTCAACCACATCAGATTACTCAGAGCTGTCCAACCTGACCTGAATGTTACCAGGAATGAGGCATCCATTACCTTTCTGGGCAACCCATTCCAGTGTCTCACTATCCTCATCATAAAAAATTTCTTCCTTACATTCAGTGTAAATCTGCCATCTTTAATTTAAAACCATTACCTCTTGTCCTATTGCAGCAGGCCCTACTAAAAGGTTTGCACCCATCTTTCTTATAGACACTCTTTAAACACTGAAAGTCTTCAATCAGGTCACCCCAGAGCCTCCTCTCCTCTCCTCTCCTCTCCTCTCCTCTCCTCTCCCTGTACAATAAGGGATTTATTTTCACTTTAAATATTATATTTTAGAATACTGTTTTTAAAATAACAGAAAGAATTTGTTGTCTAAGTAAAGAATAACACAGCTCTGGGAAGAATGTCACCTCCAGTATTAGAAATGTTTTAGAAATCAATTGAAACTGAGGAGCGGGAGGTTGAAAACCTAAAAAGCAACGTTTTCCTGAAAAAGCCTTTTTTGTTGGTGATTTTGTATCCATTCTTTTGAATGTTAGAATGAATCTTGGAAAAACTATTTTTAAAGCTCTGACATCATAGAATTAATTTGACTACAAAAGAAAAATAATTTTAGCATCAGGAATGTTCCCCATCACTTTTCCTTTCTCCAAGATGAATGACTATATGGAAACCTTGTCAACAGCTTGAACTATGTCCAGAAACAACTAGGAAGTGAGTGCTGCTCCTGGAAAAATTATATCCTGCAGGTAGCACCACTCACCAAGGAGAAAAAGTGCACCTGGCACAAAGTAATGGATTCTTTTCTTCTGGGCAAATGAAATGCCTCAATGAATATCCTGGATTTTTGTTGGTAATTCAGCACATGAGTTCCAGCAGTTGATTAGAAATCAAGGAGTAAGGAATGTTTATCCTTAAGAAAACCCATCCTAGGGCCTTCTAGGTTTTCAGAAACATGACATGAAGTCATATCGCCATAGTGTTAAAACAAAACAGCAGAGGTATGTTACAGATTTGTAATTCATCCAGACAAAATTATTGGCCATAATTTGTTGTTATTGTGCATTGGTAGCAGCATTCGTGTTGTGCTCAAGATTCCTCACCTTCCTACTTTGTATTTTGTCACTGTGGTGTCAGCATTGATCACATTCAGATTATTATGGTGTATTTGTTGGGCTGTTTCTCTGGTGCCCTTTTCTGGAAGATTTATTCCTTTATAGACAAGGTTCATTAGCTCTCTAAGACAAAAAAAGCTGAGGCACAGCAGTGGAGACCTGGGTTATAACCTTCATCTAAACTGGAAACTAAACTTAAACCCTGTAATTTTAGTGTGTTATTTGGAGGCCATTGAGGCCAATGGCACCATTTTCATTGCTCCCCCAGGATGATTAGATAAGATTCCCTTAAAAGAAAGGCAAACACACACCATGGGTCTGCTGGAAATAAGGCAAAGTGTTCCACATACAGGTAGAAGTTCCCTTTTGATCTATCCAAAACCATTAGTAGTAAGTGAGTATATAAGTCATTAGCAGTGACAAAATTCTTTAAAGACAGAGCATGAAAAAACACCCTAAAGTTTCAAGAGGCTTAGAAAGAGAACTGAGTAGGTCAGGAAAACAACCCCAAATATAAAGATTGGTTTGTTTTTCACCAAGGCATGAATGGTGTGGGTCATTATACATTAGTTACAAACTCTCTCTACAGGCTGGCCTTAGAACTTGCAAATACTTTTTTTCATCAGCATATTTAGTACAACATGAATATTTTGCTATTTATTATCTGTACAGAACTAGTGACCACCTCAACACGAAACACAAAATTACCTTTTTGGATGAAAAAAAGTTCTATTTCTTGTGAGTTTGGTTAATTTTTTTTTAGCAAAGTGTAAGTACAAAATTCTCTTTGAAGAAACTTGTATTTTGACAACAAGATGTACAATTTAATGCCAAGAAATACTGTGCAGATTTCTTCTTGGAACATGTCATAATTTCTATATCCATGCTTTGAGTCTTAAAATAAATGACTAGGAAGTACATTTACAATTCTACATCTGAGTTAATTCTAGAGGAATGCTTTGATTTTTGATCTCTTATGCTCTATTGATGATCCCTTTTTTGACTGCCCAGAAAGGACCGTGTTACCTAAAATGCAGGATAGTTGCTGGAATCCATTTTAGTTACCTCCTCTTGCTCCCTCTGAGCAGAAATTGCCAGCTGAGCACTCTAATGAATTCTTATGTGTTTTGTAGTGTGAACTGCCATCAATTAGGAACTAGGCTGAGACCATCAAACTCATTTTAATTAGAACCTCTGATTGGATTTATGCCAAGATCCCAAAGGTAAAAAACTAGTCCAGACATTTGCCATCTTTTCCAAGTCAAAATTTGAATTCTAGCCATCTCTCCTTCCTCAGTTTAGCATTTGCTTTCTTGGTGTATGTGCTTATGTATGAGGTTAAATTTTATTTTCCTTGGCAGGTAGTGGAGATGTTCCTGCATGAACTGAGCTGAGAGCATCCCATTATTCCATCCTTGTCATACACCATTCCATTTATACTGGCAGGCTGAAAAGCAATTTTATCTCTCACACTTTCATTCTATATATTTAATTTCTAATGAGTCTCAGGGATGCTCCATTCCCAAGGCACATTATCTTCCATTATAACCACAATACACTATAATATTTAAAATAATAATAGAGAATAATAATAATAGCTAATGTGTAATCATCAGGCTCATTCTGACTTGAATCTGTTCTTACAAAGTCTGACAATTGTATCCTGGTAATAGGAAGATCTAGCCTCTGGATATTTCAGCTTGGAAAGATAATTTTTTTTATGTTTCTTTATTATTATTATTATTTTAACCTTCACAATCTGTGATTTGAA
>VZTN01017086.1:0-10247 GCA_013400515.1 Erpornis zantholeuca
CCACTGGTTTGTTTTCAAACTATGTTGAAATGCAGAAGTTGGTAGCTATATGTGTGCTTTTCTATATCTTTTCTGTCTTTCTGTCTTTCTTCTTCTTTTTGGAATTCCTCTTCTTGGAATTCCTGAGTAACTTAAAATCAAACAGGCATAAAGTTTGCTAAGTTGAATGAGCCAAGTTAACGCTTTAAGAAGTGTTTCTTTCAGAATGTTGCACTAAACCTTTTGCCAAAAGTTCTCTGATATTCTAAAGTTGCCAGTAAAGTCTTTTTGTTGTTTTGACCTCTTGAAAATATCTTCTCTGTATTTGTCCCATGTGTCTAACTCAAGAGTACATAAACAACCTTAAGCCCTTTTAAAATCTCATTAAGCAACGTTGTCTGGGACCTTAGAGATAGAGATACTAACTCAGGGCCTGCTGCTGTTTCCACTCTGTTTCTCTCCCACAAGTGAACATGTCCATAAATTCACACAATTTCTCAAGTTTCAAATAATGGTCACAGGGGTTTTCTAAGATTAAATTTGTCACGTTGCTAAAACATTGTTTATTTTGAGATATGTCGACTTCCAATCTCATAACATTCAAACTTTGATAGAATCAGATTAAATTTCTGTACAAGCTTACCACAAAGGCTGTTTGACTGATAAGACCAGTCCTTCTCTGCAACAATAAGACAACTAAGCATATATATTCCAGGTCAAAATAAAGCATGGAGCAAAACATCTCCACTCTCTCCCTTTTCCAAAGCTATTGTTTGTGGCCCACCCTAATTTAACCACAACTTTGGCTGAGCGCTTTAGTCTTCAGCTGCAAAATAAACCTGTTGGAACAGTTTATGAGTTTATCTCTGTACATTTTAGCCTAGCTAAAATGTAGATACATTTTGCTGGATCTTAAGGAAAAGGATCCTGTAGATGTGAAGTAACAGTCAGCCACACAGTTTTAACAAGGCATCACTAACAAGTAGAATTCATTGCAATTATTGTATGGGAAAAGTGCATGTCTCAGCTACAGAACTTATTAAAGATACACCACCACTGAAGAAAATCAAAAATTATGCTTCAGGGAAAGGATGCATTTAATAATTCAGATCAATAGAATAAGGATTCAAATACCATATATAAAGGCCTAATAGCAACACTTCAAAAATAATTGCCATTACTTCATGAAAGCAAGAGAGTTTTTTAAAAAACACAACAACCAATGCAGGATCATTAGAGCCAGTCTTGATTGTTTAATGTAAATGAGCACATCATTATGATTATAAAAGTGAATGTATTTCTTTCTTCCTAACCCTGACATACTTTTGTAAACACTCAACCAAAGCAATTTGGTGAACAGAATTTTTACTTAGTATATACTCATTATTCTTTAGACCAAGAAAGTACTTGAAGCTGTTTGGTTACTAATTCTTTTGAATGGGATTTGTGAGGAATAGTAAATCTGCCTGTCATCAGTAATGACAGTTCAGACCAAGAGCTGGTTTTAGGCCAAGTGATGATAAAACAGGTTTTCTCTCAGTCCAGTTTTGGGTAAACAGACTATGAATTTTGAGTTTTCATTTACTCTTTGGGGTGGCCTTCAGCATCAGAAATAGGTTTACATAAAATGTTAGAAACTGGTCCAATGATGGGAGTGAGTATTTTTGTTTCTGGCAGAGCCAAGATTCAGTCACACAACACTCTAGACTTGGTGCCTTGGAAGTGTTTGTAGAAACCGAAAATAATTCTCAACTTGATCTAACAATGAAAGAATTTTATTTTCCAGAGTACAAGAGAAGACAGCTTAGAGAAAGTCCACACATTACTTTTGGCAGACAAAACATCATTACAATTCTAATTAATAATGAGTTACTTTATTTTATAAACGCAAAGGAAATTTCAAGTGTCTTAGTTTCAGTGTATCTGCAAAACTGCACCTTTCCAGAGAGGTTCATTTGATTTATTAAATAAAATATGAATATCAATCTAATATTGATATTCAACTCATAACAGACAAAACTCTCCAACAGTTAAAGTTAGAAAGTGATATGTTTATTATGGTACCGGGCAGCGAGGGAATAGCTTCCAAAGCAAGCTGCGAATCTCTAAAGCATTGACTTTCCTTATATTCACAAAGGTCTTACATATTCATCTAAGTCACCTGAGACGCCTATACATATGCATCACCTATTCCCGCTCCGTATTAAAATGAGCTGAATGTTCATTATGGTTGCGCAGTTCTTCCTTTAATTTGAGTTGGTGGTCTCTTGAAGATGAAGTCAGACATCTTCCTCTTTACTTTGTCCCACTGCCAGGTCTTCCTGACCCTTGGTTATGATCCAGGCCTCGTCTCTTGGCTCCAACTATCTTGGAGGCAGGTGTGTTCTTCGGTTCCTGCTCTTGTACAATGCTGAATGTCCTCCCTGTTGCTTCTAAGAACATAACTGAGTCGAATACACGATAGATTGTCTTTGCTCCAACTGCTTCAACTATACCTATATGCTAATAATTAAACCTTAGTTTCTTGCTTCTACCTTGCTAGCTACAACATCAACTTTTAATTCTTTTTAACCCTTGATTCACCATCAGCCCTATACACCTTGCTGTTCACTTTGTTGCCCACTGACCTGTCTCAAGCTAGTGCTCTGTAGCACCACATAACCTTCAAATTTACAAGACACTTCCTTTTATTAATCTTAAAACACTCTTGGATAGCTTTAGAATCATCTCACGATTAACAAAGCTAAGGACCAGGTAAACAGAATCATAGATTCATTTAAGACTGGAGAAGACCTCTAATATCATTGAATCCAACCAATAATCCAACACTGCCAGGTCCACCATTAACTATGTCCCTAAGCAGCACATCTACACATCTTTTAAGTAGCTTCTGTGCTTTTGGCTGTTACTTTGGAGAAGAGACCGATCCCCACCATGCTAAAACTTCCTTTCAGGTAACTGTAGAGAGTTACATGGTCTCCCACAATAGTCCTTTTTTTTTCCAGATTAAACAACCCTCAGCTGCTCCTCATCGAACTTGTGCTCTAGATCCTTAGATTTGATAGCACTACGGTTTGAGATACTTTCCAGAGAAAAGCAGCTTGCTGAGATCACTCAGTAAACCAATAGCAAAACTGATGTCAAGCTCTTGATATTTTCCCTCCTAGCTTCCTGTTCTAAAAAACTCCAGTGTCACTATCATATTTCAACAACCAATCTGACGCAAATTGATTTTGACTTTTAAACATGAAGAAAGGTTCTGTTATAATGAGTGAACAGTCATTAACTGATTTTCTGTCCAGATTGAGACTGTTTGGACAAATAAGAACATAGATTCCTACAAATTTTGATTAAATTAGTAATTACAGGAAGCTTTTGCTAATAATTAGATTTAACAGAGTACATTATTTAATATCTTATTATCATAGCCTATGAAACAACCATTAAAGTACTTTTGAATCCCATCAACACCATTGCCAGTGTAAAAAAAGATGGAAACATCAAATTCTCATAGAAATAAAGAAAAACTCTCACTCAAAAGTATAAGATGCAATGAGAGTGGGAAAGAGGAGGTATTTGTAATTATCCAGTGGGTCCTAAGTCAATTAGGCCTACTGCATTTGATGGGTTAGATGCTACTTCACTCATCTCTATAGGATATATTCCTCCTACCTAACTCTAGTGACTCTGCAGAGTCTACTGAATTGAGTGTATTAATATTTTAACATTCCCGTTGTAAACAATGGAGAAAAATTTTAAGCCTTTGGAGCATTTTATTTAGCTGAAACAGGACTGAGAAGTCAACTCTATATGTGCTTGTCTTCATTAGCTGTCAAACCATCCTTGGGATTATAGGCTAGAATAATTAAATGGCCAGGCAATTTCAAAGGAAGCAAAAACAAATCTTAAGTACAAGCTATAACAGTGAAATCAATTTAAGAAAGTTGTCAAAAAACAGGTTGAACAATTTTGTTTGCTATCATGATTAATAAAATAGTGAAAATATAAATTTTGAGAAAGAAGATGAGAATCTTCTTTCTTCACATTGCTAAGAAGATCTTAGCAATGTGAAGAGTGAATTAAAAATACTATTTTATATTGTGTTCATCTCTGTGTCTGACTTCTGACATGATGAATATCTGTTAGTCTGGCTGGAGGGTTTGAGAATTATATACTGCTGTTCAATAAAACAAATCAAAGGGCTCTCGCTTTTTAGATTTTTGCTAGAGTAAAAATAAAAATATCCTACTGACCAGCTAAGGGGTTTGAATCCACAGACTACTAATATATTGCTGAGACGATCAAAGTCCTTTTCATTAACCAGGAAAATAATATACATGCAGGGAAAAATCTTTATTGTACATGTTCATATATTCTTGCATTTTCTATTTATGTACTCTTTAAAAGAATGCTTATTCTTATACTCATTGTCATTCTCTGTTTCTAAATATATATTAGTTATACATATGTTGAATGAAGAACATAATAGACAATGTTATAAACATTTTTGTCCAGCACCTGGTCTACAATCCTAAACTGAATAGCACTCCAGACTAAATATCGCAGGAGTTCACATCTTTAAAGCATTCCATAAGAAAAAGCTCCTTTTCTAGTCTCTGAGCAGCTCACAGGATTAGATGTACTTTAGGTTTTTAACAACTTGCTTTCCAGATGTTAAATGGCTCTAAGGATTAGATGCATTTTATTAAAACCAACATGCCCCAGCTTTGAGATGGAGTTATCTACATGAAACACTGTGTATTCCGCAAATCATCAGAGAACAGAAGGGCACCACTGAAATCACCAGATTAAGGCAAGTGTAAGCACAGATTTAACGTAACATTTTTCTTTCTCTAAATTCCATACAAATATCTCCTTTAGAGAGATACCTGCTTTCCTATTTCAATTCAGTTTTGCAGTGTTGAACAAAAATTACCAACTCATTTAAAAACAAACAAAAAATAAGGTGGAAAAAATTCTTCTCTATACACACTACTGTTAGTTGTGTTTTACATCAAGCCAATCACTTAGTACTTTTGATTATGCCGTAGAGCAGGCTTACCACTCTCTGGCCCCCAACTGCTTCCAGTTGCAATTCCCTAGGCTGATGAACAAATCCTTTCACCTTCCAGGACCGTTTGGTCCCAGCTGCCCCTGAACCAGGTGGATAAGCATAGAAAGAAGAGGCAGCACTGATCTCATTGAGACAGCCCTGGTGAGTAAATCTTCCACAGAGAAGAGAGTCGGCAAATTACTTTCCTGGGTCAAGGAGCAGGTCCCAGGATTAAAAACAAATCTCAAAATAAATCTTTAGACCTCTTTACTTTTTGAAAAAACTATTAGGTTCCTGTATTTTTTCCTGTATTCCATGCACCTCCCTAAGCATGGAAGATGACAGAGAATGCAGTACAAAGGTGATTTTTAATTATCTTAGAAATACAGAATGGGGATCTGTAGAAATGATGTTGCCCTATCTCTAGGGCCTGGTCCACAGATGACTCCATGTTCATAGATTTTTCAGAAGGCTTATTTATTCATATCAAGAAAACAGAGCAAATCTTTCTCCCTCCAGCCAGGTTAGCTGCAGGGGTCATCTGTGTCTGACCGTGTCTGTGTCTCCACAGCACAGTCAGTCCAAGAATGAAAACAAAGAAAGATAAAACTATTTCATTGGTCAAGGAAAGCACCTTGCCAAAACATCTCATCATATTTACATTCTTCTCAAGGATTTCTCCTGGGAATCTACAGAAGTTTCCTTTAGAAATGGAGTTAACCATTTACAATTCGAGACAAGTTAAAAAGGAACTTGCCCTTCTCAAGCCTTTTGCTGAGACCTCTCAAAACCCGCTGAGGAGGCAGCACCACAGGGATCTAGGTCCCCATCCCCTCAGCTGCAGAGAGACCATAATCTATGAATATTACTAAGGAATTAGCTGTCTCATAGTGACGTTATTAATTTCTTGGCATATTTGAGGTTTGTGTTCAGTTTTTGTGGCTACATTTTTTAATTAAAAAGATGCCTGAGCAGAAGTTGAGTCATAACCTAACCTGTGACAGCAGCAAAAACTTTTAAGTGTGAACCATTACTTATTCAACTAATACCTAAATCTTACTATGCACTCTAGTAACCTATGCTTTCTTGAGAATTACTGGACTTAAATTTCATGTCAAGTAAACAGCAGGATGTGTGTGAGTCAAACTGTAATCCCCAGTGACAAGTAACACAAAAGCAATTACCACTGCTAACAAGTTCATTAGCTCTCCGAAGAATGAATTCCCACTACTGTGATACTGAACACTGACTGCATTTGTTACTCCAGTTTGAAAAATATGTACTAGACAAAGATGACTGCAACAAGATATAAAACACTGGTACTATATAAACTGAGGGTTCCTTTTCTTGAACTTTTTGAGCTGTACAGAATAACGCTGGTCAATTACTGAGAGTTGAAACTACTCCAGTACCTGTAGCTCCAGTCAGCCAATGGTCTAGTCCCTGGACATGTCAGCATGTATTTTGAGAGACACCTTAGAGGATGATACCTAATTGATCAACCTGACAGTGTAGAGGGAACAGACCTGTCTAAAGTCTTTGAAAAAGCAGCCAAAATGAGACTCTTTGAGATCTCCTGGACCGCAGCAAGCTGTGACCAGCAATCTGCCTCTAAGTGGGATACTTCTCAGAGCTAGTGATCTCTCAAGTTTTTTGTACTCAGAGGATCGATGAACAACGACAAATCGTGTACTGTTGCATATAGGTAAAGCCTTATAAAATGAAAGCCTTGTTGCCTTTGTAAAAATCATGGCTCAGGCCTGTTACTTCAGCTAAGTAGAAAAGAGTGATGGGAAAGAGACACAAATGAATTAGGAGTAGAAAAACACATTGTGTGACTATTGCGTGTTCACATCATGGCGTATGATAGTTGGTTGAATTATGTTTGTTGTGCTCTAAAACTACGTAAACAGATAACTGGCTAACTGCTTAAAAAGGCTGGGTTTCTGCAATAAAGTGTTGATGCTTGCCACCATCTTCAGCATCAGTCTTTTGTCCACCATCAAATTGTGACCCTGACATGATGGGATCGTGACTGCAGATCTGAGAGCAGCTGGCAGTGGAGCCCAGTCAAGCAAGGAGACAGGGGGACAGTGAGAGCGTGGAAGTCTGGATGATTTATGAAAGCAGAAAGAGACACCTGACCCAAGGTGAGTGACTGGGAACATAGACATGGGGACTCCGTGGGCACAGAGCAGAGCTCAGACCCTGCTACAATAGGGGACTTTTTTACTGACCACAATCTGACAGAGAGCAAGATGCCGGCACAGCCTATCAGGTTAGGTCAGTGGTGTTCACTGGACGAAGGACCACAGGACTGTGAGTATCCTCACAGTGGTGTCCAGATGAGGAGTATCCAGTGGTGTCCCAGGAGCATGGGTGCAGCTTACAGATATTGCTGCATATTCTCCACATTGGAGCAACTTTCATTATGGGTTAAAAAACCCTGTAACTCTTTCCTAAATGAGAACGGCCTTGATGATAAAAACTCCTGCGTATATCTGCAGCAGTGACTGCTGGAAAGGCCACCAATGATGAACCCAGGCACGGATCCAGGGAACGGATCCAGGGAACTAATCGACCCTTATCTTAGGGTAACGGACTCAATACGCACAATTTGCAGGCACTACCAGTGCCCCCCCCACCAACCCCCGGAACAGCTCAGCTGGCTTTAGAAGCTGACTCGCCCAGGCTGTCAGACTCTCTGGTGCTAGCTCCCCGAGGCAGGTCCCCTCCCCCCCACAGCGGCTGCTCTGCATGGCCCTCTCCTGCCAAGAGCTACTCAGAAGTGAAGAGATAAAGTAATCTACAAGAAGACCGTGTGTTTGCATCCCACTTCATAGTTGGGAAGGCTTCTATCTCATTTTGAGCTTCTGGGAAACACTTAATTTGTCCTAAACTCAGCCAGTGTCTTTATGAATGCAAACGACTCATGTTAAAAAATACATTTTACTGCATCACGAGAGCATTTTCGGCTTTTGTTAAAAGTAACTTTGTATTTTCAGTAAGCTGTGAATTCTGACAGGATTGTTTATTGAGAGATTCAAGGCTAGCAGTGTAAATGCAGCATCTTTCTGCATGACAGTAGCATTACGTAATTCTTTGCTTTGAGGCTGCTTAGTAAGGTCCAAAATTCTTCAGCAGAAATGCTTATATATTGCATGATTGGTACAACTTAACATATATCTTGGTTTTGGAGACAAAGTTTTAGGAGGAAATGCTCTGAAATGAGTGTCTCCTCCCAAGGGAAAAGGTCTCCCTCCTTCCTCCACTAATGAGGCAAATCAGTAACAGCAGGTGAAAATGGAAGGAAAAAATACGTTTATTTACACCAAAAACTAAAACAGGGTAGAACAGGAAAAACCCCTCAAAATACAACAAATGCTGGAGAAGGAGAAGAAGACGTGGGCTGACAACTGGTCCCCCCAGTTTCTGGGAAGGGGGAGGAGAAGTCCACACAACAGCCTGGAGTAGGACAGATGGAAGAAAACCTGCTGGTCCTCTGGTGCCGATCCTCCTACTCCCAGCAGGCGAAATGGTTCAGCATTCCTCAGGCCTTGACCAGCCAGGGCCACCCTGCAGGCCCCCTGGATCAGAGAGAAGGGAAGGAGGGCAAAGAGACCAGGGAGAAGGAAGGGAAAAACTTTTCCTCAACTAGCAGGAACACACGAAAGGAAAAAAAGAAAACCAAAGGAGCAGTGCAGTGTCCCTGGCACACTCCCTCCAGAGCACGGCCCAGACCATTTCCCCAGCCCGTTGGACCAAGCTGTCCATCTGACCTGCCCTCAGGTCCCACGGCCCCGGCCCCGGCTCAGGTTCATCTTAAAGGTACAGCATCCTTGGGCATTAAGCAGATGGTTAAGGAATTAAGCAGCTTCACAACATCATCCCAGGACAACATGTATACTGCCTTTCCAAGAATTTTGATTGGACTTGGACTAAATTGATACTGATTCTTTGCTCAGTTACAATGATGTTAGCTGTTACCACAAAAATTAGAAACTAGTATACCTGGAAAAATATTTACAATCTTGGTGCCCTCAGAGCATCACTTATCATTATGCAAGCCCCTTAGCAATTAACTTTAAAGCCTGATATCAAAACCTTGAATGATTTACAAAAGTTGCTGGGAGCAATTAGCTGGGGGAGGCCCATCAAAGTATTCCTTTCCTCACTCCCTCATCAATGTTATCTGCAAAAGCTATTCAAGTTATAGATCTAATTGCCTCATGATTCTCCACTGCAAAAGCAGGCGGACTTGTGCCAGCTTTACCACTTCACTGGCTTTTTTGCCCCACAGCTCTAATAACATAATTTTACTGTGAATATTTTGCCATGAACAAACACACAACAGCTTTTCAAATAGGTGCAGCTATTTAGTGGTTCAAGTGTAGTTATTCTTCCTTTCCACTTAAGAATTGAAATTGGACTTGATATCATAACAGTTTAACTACAGTGATGGACCATACAAGTGACTAAAAGTGACACCACCTTACAAAACAGACTTGGTTTTTGAGTATGTGTTATCTGCTCAGTGGCTGAGTTTCTAATATTCTTTATTCTTATGGAAAAAGGAGAACAGTGGAGTAAACAGTAGCATAGTCCTTTAGAACCTTCTGAAACCATGGCTTTGTAGCTGTTTATATATACATGCCAGTCTTATACATCTACTGACCTAACAGAGTTACACGTGCAAAACTCAGGCCAGTATTATATGACTAGGTCCTCGTTTTTTTATCCTTGTGTATTCATATCCCATTACCTTTAATAGACCAAGGTCAATTCTTCTGTACTGACAATCACAAAAGGCTGTCTTACCATCTGCAAACTGAGCAGGTTTAAACACAATTTGCCAATATATAGGCTGTTGTCATTTTTCTGACTAAAGCTGCACCTTAAAAGACCCTAGCAAACTCATGCTTGTACCAGAAAAACACTGAAAGACGTACAATGTTGTCTTTTTTTTAAAAAAATACAGCCGCAAATTGGAAAATCCTGTAAAATTGTGCTTATACCAGAAAAGTTCTGACTGTGAATTGATATTTTCAATAATGTGATTAGTTACCATGAGCTATTCTCTAAATTATGTAGAATCACAGTGTATTTGCCACATCTTTGTAATGTCTCCAGTAAATCCTTGTTGCTGCTCTTTTATCTACAAATCAGTTGTTTGCTTGCTTATTGCTCATTGATGTGTAACTGATGCCTTAGGTTT
>VZTN01017090.1:236-15108 GCA_013400515.1 Erpornis zantholeuca
ACTATTCCTCACCCAAACTTCTAAAATCAGAATGACATCCTATTTCCCTGAAAATAGTGAGAATTCTTGCTTTTCATGAGAAGGCAGCTTTTAACCTAAAACTTTATTTTAACAGCCCTTGTTAAATAATGGTTAATTTTTTGACAGAGCATTATCCAGTAACTTAGGCAACTAATAAAATCCTCCTCCCTCTTTCACAAGGTCATGTGTTAGTTCTTAAAAATAAAACCCTAAGATGCATCTCCATTACTCCAAGTTTATGAGAGATTTACCAGAGTAAAAATGGACCCATCCCCTTGAGGCAAAATACTTCCCTTGTGTCCTTCAAGCAATTTTTATCTCAGCATCAATTTGTTTTCAATTCACTTGACAAAACCACTTTTCTCTATTTTACATGCATATATAGTGCATGTACAATTTTAAAAGCATACATACATTTCTGAGTAGAATGCTAATAAAGATATTGCTGTGTTCAGACCTAATTTGATTATTTTTCAAAGCTACTGGTCATTTAATGTAATACTTGACCCTGTACACTTCTAACATTTTAGTAACATTTTCAGTGGTAAATTGATCTTTGTCAATGTCTTCTATTGAGCTACCTTTGTCATGGAACTCGTGACAAGAATTCTTCCCTAGCAATGTGAGTTGGGTTTTCATTGTATGTACCAAAAAAACCCCCAAAGAATAATAGTATCAATACTAAGTATGATGCTTCCCTAATTCCTGTTCTTTGAAAACTCAGATCAGAGACAGTGCAACATATTCTGCCACTTGAAAAACCTTTGTTGGCTTCTTTGAAGTAAAAGAAAAACATGGAAATGTTAACCAATAAACCTGTCTAAAAAACTTTCCCCAACTTGTTTGCTTATAGTTTGATCATAGACTGCCATTATTATTGCTGTGACAAATGTAATTTGGAATATTTGTACAAAATCTTATCTAAAGTGAGGACTGTAAGGATCATCATCAATATTCATAAAGGTTTCAAATTATAGGTATATCTAGATGAAGAGTCCCAGAGAGAAGTCACATCCATCAATTTTCACCACTAAGTCTTCCTGAGTTACACTGTACTGGAGAGTAGTTCCAAGAGCAGTGACCATATGAAACCACGGGGTCTAAGTACCAAAACTTTCCCAGTTATGACATATTACATTTTGTAATTTGATTGTGTGCTGAGTAAATATCCAAAAGAAAAAAATCAAACTGCTTTCATGACATACAGTCTGCCTACTATTTTGTATGGTATTATATTTGCATTATATTTTGCTCAGAGAATCGTGAGAAGACTATTCAAACAATTAAAGCTTACTGGAACAATTCAGTAAAAGTTTTAGCATTTATCATGCCTAAAATTCCCATTGGTTTTTTTTTTTAGATTTTAATTGAAGAATCTAACATTCAAAATAGTTTTAACTCTAGGCAATCAAAACTCATTTTAATAGTTACTGAAAATAAAATTCCTCTACCAAACATTCAGTTTGTATTACCAAAAATATCCAAAAAGGTACCTCTAACAGACCATTCAAACCCTTCTCCACCTAGGAGAGCAGCACAACACTCAATGTTCTGCCTTTACATGATAAGAAACCACCAATTTATTGAAAATTTCTGCACTGCAAAAGGGGTTCTGTGTATTCAGCCCCTACCCAGACCTCCTCTATAGTGAGTGTTTCTGCCTGTTACAGAATTAGGCAGTCACCTAATCTGCAGAGCCCAAGCAGAAGCATCACAAGCAGCCAAAGGGCAAGATGTGCCTTTCAGCTTCTTTTGTCAAGAGAAGAGAAAGGAAAAAATTCAAAAATAGCCCAAAAGAGATAAATACCAGCTGAAGTGATAAGCAGTGCATTAGTATTTTATTGAAAAAGAAACAAATTACCTGATTAGTTTCTCATGTACTGCCTTCCTCTAGAGGAATCAGAATCAATGGAAAAACTAAATCCTAAAAAAAGGACATAAAGAACACCACAGTAAAGGAAAGGGAAATAAAAATGTCATAGAAGAAACTGAAAAATTAGTGGAAGAGAAATAGGTGAAAACAGATCTGATTGTCTTAATTTTCAAGACTTGCTCAATGAATAAGCAAATTCCTCGTGGCCAAGGCTTTAGAAGGTCTGACTTAAGTTCTAAGGAATTCTTAGGCAAGGAGTTAAACAAATCCCTGATTTTTCAAAGATGATGTAGTACTCAGAAAACAAAGAGGATGGCATTGTGACAATGTCAGAGCACACGAAATTCATAGATTAGCTGATCTTAAAACAAACTGTAGCTCCTTCATAGAGGATTCTTTTAGTAGGGATTGTGTGTATCTGATGCTCTGAGAAGCCAATCAGAAAGAAAGGAGGGGAATAACCCCTCAGGGAATAACCAGGGCAGCAGGATTCACTCCTGGAGTGTCCCCGTGCCTTGCCGTGGGTTGGGTAACAGGTACAGCTATGATGGATTCCCTGCTCTAACTCATCCTGCTCCACAAGCCTCACAACCTGTTGGAATACATGAAATTACAAGTTTGTCTGAACACAGGTATTATGAACCTGAAAATGCAGACACTCCTTTGAAAGAGCATGGGATTTATGTATCTTTACAAAACAGTCACAGAGCCAGCTAAGCTTCCTGTGATTAGCAGGAAGCAGCAGGATTTACTCCAACAAAGAGTCCAACTGAACCAGCTGTAAGCATTTATTTTGCTGCTTAAGGGCTATAATGTGCTTGTACTACAAAATAAGTACTTAGGAGCCAATACTATAGGAAAATATAAACAGATATAAGATGACAAAAGCAGCTGGCTGTCTTGACATGCTCTGTCAGCAGATTGATGAAAATGTTATGTGCCCGCGGCTCCTCACTGAGAAGTTTTCCTTCATTCAGGATTTACATACTTGTTTACTTTATGGAGATAAAATCTGAGGAATTAATATGTATATTTACTAAATTTTAGATTGTGCTTTGCCTGGGTTGCCTGCATGACCCTGTTATGTAATATGACTCCAGTAAATTTATATTTACTGCACTTTCATTTTGCTGCCATTTATAGCTTATAAAAAATCAACCCTGGAATAATTTCTTTTATCCTTTCATTGTATTTCTTCAAAATAATTTTTATACAAGGGAGCAAGGGACTGTAGATTAGCTGCTAAGACAGCTACTATTACATAACAGTATGAAAATGTTGATAATGACATCTCAAAAATGTTCCTGTCAAACAAATCACCCTGAGCATGTGTTTAGGCTCTGAAGCCTCACCAGTAATTTCTGAACACTGCATTTTGCAAATGTCCATTTCAGGTTGTTACTTAGCTTTTTGAGCTATAGTGATGCCATGAGAGGAAAAGCATACAGCACTTTTCAGCATGTAGTTCAACAGTGAAAACTGACTGTATACTAATTTCTTACTGGGAAAATGACAGGTCAGTCAGTCCTTCCTGCATGGTTTAACAGAGGAAAACACTTGACCAGAATGAAGTAACAAGGTGAAATGGGGAAAGAGGGAAAGAAAATATATGTTTTCAAGATTGATTAAGCAAAGAAAGATGAAGTTGTCCTATGTGGCAGAAGTATTATAGAATGAGCCTCTGACACTCTACAAGAAAATCCTTGGAAAAATCTGGAGAGTGTGCCTGTGTTAAGAATATATCTCAGTAATGATCAAGAAAAGTTCGAACAAGTTATTAAAAGTCTTAATTTAAGTTAATAAACTGTACTTAGACATTTCTGTTGATACCTTCCTTCATAACTAAGTGGCCTTAATTCAATTTAGCTGAATTCATTTCTAAATTAATTCAATTCAGCTGAACTGAGTCAAAACTACTTTGATTCTGGATAAGGGTGCCTATTTAGAGTTTCACTCATACACTTTCAGAATTCATTCAGATTAATTTTCCTCTGTGTCTGGATGTAGACAAAACCCTTAAACTGATTACAAGGGGAACTGAAGAAATGATGCATGGAGTGCCACTAGAAACTTATTTCCAAGACAATATCTTCAGCAGCTCAGAACTTATTACTTTTCAACACATTTTTAGAAGTTATATCAATTTTGAGGCATTATTTCAATAAATACATGTTGACACCTACAGCAGAGAGAGGCTTGTGCTCTTTCAAACCCTTTCAACTGCTTAGTAAAACAGAGTTTGTATCATTAGCTCTTTGCAAATCAGCATGGTATGCTTTCTCAGCAGCACAAAAGAACCTACTAGCAAAGCTAATGACAACAGGAGAAGAACAGCTCTAGTCTGAGAAGAGTTTTCCTACACTTTCTTCTTCATAGGTGCATGAAGACATCACCACAGCTGTATGTGAAAGCTGCAGCCTGTTCCTTTCCAGCACTGATGATGTTTAATTTAGTGTCCTAAAGTTCTGAATCTCACTCCAGTACTTGTTCACTGAGCTGAATAAACATCTCCTCCTTTACTCTTCAGGTTATGTAACAACTTCACATGACACATCTGCACATTTTGCCTACAGAAGATATATTTCATTTTTGATTCTCCTACCCATTTGCCAATTGCAGAAGACCCATTTCATTTTAAAGGAAGCTTATTCTCAGATCCTAATAATTACTAAAAACTTCCATTATCCATCAGACTGAAATATAAGGCTGAAATAAAACCAGTTTCACTCTTGTACCATTTTCAAGGATAATGAGAAATCAGAAAATACATGGTAGCTCTTACTGACCTTACAAATGTCCTGAAAACAGAAGGCATATTGGAAAAAAAAATCAGCATCATCCATGTATCTTATTCTTCCTAGTGGCAATAGTGTTTTAGATCAAATAGAATTGCCAGAGCATACCTACTATGTAGACCAGCTGGTACTAGCATAAACCTGAATATGTTACCTTGATCTTCTATCAAGGATAAGAAGATAATTACAAAACACAAGTGGTTACCAGTTCATGCTTACAATGTCTGAATTATCTTATTTTTGCTAATGGTTTGATTTATATTAAAGTATCCCCAAGCTTAATGCTAAATGGAAAAGATAACCTATAAGAATTTTTTAAATGAAAATAGAAAATAGTGCCCTAGTTGCTTTAAGTTTGCCTTTTTTTTTTTTTTTTTCTTTTTAAGTGCTAACAAACTGGATAAGATATTTTCAGGAATACACCTATTGTTAGCCAAAATAAATACAGATTTCAGTGCAGTGATTTCATTGAGATTATACAATGGTACATCAGGCCCAAGTGGTACAGCAGTAGGTCTGAGTATTTACTGCAGACAGTTAGTTATCAATAGATTCTAATATTCACTGCTACTTTTCAACTATGTCTAGAGTGATGTTCCACACATTAATGAATTCCCAAGAACCAAGACACAGAGAAGCACTGTAGCAAAAGGTACCCAGTGAGTCTGATTCTCTTTAAAAGTTCCTTGCTTACAGAAATTCAAGAAGTTGCACTGTGGAGGACAACTTAATACTGGAACTTGATGCCACCATTTGATTTTATTTGTTATTTGACAGAATTAAACTAAACTCTAAAGGCATAGATGCACTTTATTTAAGTACACTACATACATTCTGACACATACTCCTGTTAGACATTTGTTTATTCAAGACTTCACTAAAATCAGACATTAAATTTCTGAAGAGTAAGGATTAAAATATAAATGCCCAATGAGTTGAGTACACTGAAAGCCCAGAAGACTGAAAACCGTAGTTCTCATGAACAGGAACTATTACAATAGTTTGGAATACATATTTAATTCTATTCCATGTGGAAATTAGGAATTTACAAATTTAAATGATCAGTACCACTTAAATAGTATATTTGATATTCTGTGGCATTTCTGTAGATGACTGCTATCATCAGAAGTGCACCAATAAAGGCTGAAGAAACACAACATAGCTGTAAATAACTCTTCAGTTCAATGACTCTGATAATTATATGCAACTTTGCTAGACTATATTTAGTAAGAGTTTTGAATCTGTTAAGACACTTTACACAGTACTGATCAAAAGGAGCTTATGAAATAGAGGGCACTTTCTGCAAATAAAATGTCACAGAAATGCAATTTTTTTCTTTAAGTGTCAAGTCCTAAGACTACTTTTTTTCTTTTAAAGTAGTAGCATATGCTGGTCAGTGAAGCATGCACTACACAGCTGTTACAGCTACTGTATGACCTGTACATATCGAATCAGACATTGTGCTTTTAATTCTGGTTCATCAGAGTTCTGGTCTGAAGGGCTTTAACCTACATTTAGGAGAAGAACACAATTCAGTATTATCTTATCCATCCAAATTCATAGCCTACAGCCTGTTTTGATCTAAAACAATTGGCCAGTTTATTTTTTCCTCTTGTTTTTCTTCTTACCAGTAATATATGCTAAGCAGTGTGTATGAGAAAAAGTCAGCACAAGGATTAATGGCAGAAAAGCTCCAGGACTGTAGTTTGATATTGTAGAAATATGTATTCCCATGAACACAGAGACCACGTGGACTTTTTAACAACCATCATCACTCTTGTTCTCAGGTTTGTACATTTGCATTCTTGGTACATTAAGAAAAAGAACTATTTCTACATATAATAAAAAATATAATATAGCTTAGTGAATACATAAATCCAAGTGTGGTACTCTAAGACCTAAACCATTAAGATGTCTCAAAAGTTCAGATAATTTTTTTCCAAAAAAAGGGACCAGTTTCCTGCATTGACCATCTTCTGGATGCAGTCTGTTCTTGAGGAAATCCGTAAGGCATAGGAGGTGCCTGTATGAGAGATGTACTACTGCATTTCTGTTCCTCTATACATTTCTCTCCCAAAGCTTCCAGCCTACTAGACTCCTACCAAAGTTAAGAAACAAGTCAAAATATAATTCTGGACTGACCCCTTGCACTTTTCTTATATCCCTAAATTCAACACTTTGCACCAGCATTTGAAACAACATTAGAGTCAAGATCCTTACTGAAGTACTGAATATTTCTAACTATTTTAAGTACAATTGTAACTTCTGATTAGTTTTATTTTAAATTATGTTTTAGTCACTCATTGATGCCAAGAGAAGAAAGCAGTAAAAGGCCTGGATGAAGATTCATTTAAATCCATTTGTTTTTCTCAAATTCATTAAGGAATTTCCTCTTTAGTTCATAATGAGGTTTTCTCAGAAACTAAAGAAATCTGTATATGAGTTTCATTCACTAAAACAAGATTATGAAGCCAATTAACTTCACAAAGAATGGCTGTCCATGTATGAAGTCAAACAATGAATATCTGTGTTGAACTCCTTTCTCTGTAAAGCAGAGCTTAAGTGCTTCATTACAAATTAATCTGGCATTAAAAATACTAAGTTCCTTCACTAACGATTTGGAAACTCAATTAACACCTGTAAACTCCTTCACTCTCTGGGACATTATGGGAGCACGATAACAATAATTTAGAACAATGAACAAACTCTTATGTAGAACTATGGAAGTTTAAAAATGGGATTCTTATAACTCACAGTCAGGAAATCATGGTATGATCCCATCTGTACTATATTCAACTACAGTTCAACAAATTTGCAAGCTTTCCTTGATATATTTGATATATATTATGCCAACCATACATAAATCAATAATGCAGAAAGATCTAACAGCATAAACACACATCAGCATATCAATATTAATTTAGCTAAAAAAAAAAGTTTTTCATTGAGATGGGTTCAAGAAATACTATGCACATCTCTGTGAGATGCCCACTGGAACAGTAGCCATGCGCTTTTACACCCTGTTTTCAAAGTGTACACATGACATTCACTCTAAAATGACTGACAAGAATGAATCATTACAGTCACAGTCAACTCTCCTAGTATCACAAGTCTCATCAAAGTTTTTTGTGTTAAAAAAATCCAAGTAAACAACTCTCTCCTCCTCCCCTCACCAAAATCTCTCCCTCTTCCCACACACTCCAACACTAGATGTCAGAGCAGAGAATGATCATAAGAACTGTAAACTCAGGAAACTGATTCTACAAAGTTCACTATCTTCTCCTCCCTCACCTCACTCTCTTCTACTTAATTTTCCCTCTGTAGTACTTTTCAGAGACATTTCCGAAGTTCAGTAAATAGATTAAAAAAATAGCTTATAGGCACCATAAACACATACTATTACCTGTCCATGTGCACTATCCTTCCAGAATAATTGTTGCTAAGCCCATACACACAGATTGCTAACCCCATACATAGGATTGCAGTCCTCAAAACCATGAAACTTAGAAACATTGAATTGTTAAGTTTGGAAAAGGCCTCTGAAATCACCAAGTCTATCAGTTAACCCAGCACTGCCATGTTCACTGCTAAACCATTTCCCCAGTGTCATGTCCACATGTGTTTTGAACTCTTTTTGAATGTCTTGAACACATTTTTTGAGTCACTTGATTGACTTCACCACTTCCCTAGGCAGCCTGTTCCAATGTGTAACAACCCTCTCTGTGAGGAAATTTTTCCTACTATCTAATCTAAACCTCCCCTGCTGCAACTTGAGGCCATTTCCTCTTGTCCTGGCACTTGTTGCCTGAGAGAAAAGGCTGAATTCCACCTGACTACAATCTCCTTTCAAGTGTTGCAAAGCAATAAGATCCTCCCAAGTGCCCTTTTCTCCAGGCTAAACAATCCCAGCTCCCTCAGGTGGTCCTCACAGGACTTGCTCTCCAGATCCTTCCCCAGCCCCACTGCCCTTCTCTGGACACACTCCAGCACCTCAACATCTTGTAGCAAAGGGCCCAAAACTGAACACTGAGGCTCACCAGTGCCAAGTACAGCAGGACAATCCCTGCTCTGCTCCTGCTGGCTGCACTATTTCTGATACCAGCCAGGTACAATCCCATAATAAAGTTATTTCACAGACTCACAAAACATGCTGAGTTCAAAGGGACCCACAAGGATCATTGAGCCCAATTCTGAGCCCTGTACAGGACACCCCAAGAGTCACCCCATGTGCCTGAGAGCATTGTCCAAACACTTGAACTCTCTCAGGCTCCTCCCTGGAGTTTGTTCCAGTGCCCAAACACCCTCTGGGTGAAGAACTTTTTCTTAATATCCATCTTAAACTTCCCCTGACACAGCTTCAGGCCATTCCCTCATTTGTATAAATACAGGTGTATGTGCATGTATGGTCATAGATGAGTACAAATTTATCATTCTTTTCATACAGTAGAAAATGCCAGAATTTTACATTGGTTTTTAAAACGATAAAAAAAAATAATTTTTATAAATAAATAATCTGTTTATGTTTAGTGATCATTACTTTAATACATCAACAACAAGCTTTTTTACCTCACAGAATTTTATATCTATTTTTAGAGACAAGTCAGACAATGAAAACTACTCCCAAATTCACCCTGACTCAGAACATCTCACAACATCTCTACAAAGTGGTAACAGTCAATTAAATAAGGAAATATTAAATCCTTCAACCCACAAAGAAATGTTAACGATTTCTACTAGTATGTACTTTTTTTGTCAGTAAAAAAGAAATCAGCGTGAACTCCTTCCCACCAAAACCACACAAAACAACACTGACCAATTAAAGAATTTCTTCATAAACAGCAAACAACAAGGCAATATTGGCAGAAATATTTTAACTGAAATTTCAGTTCCTGTGTCACAAAGACATCTCTGAAACACTGCAGACCTTTCATGAATCAGCTCATTGGTACAGTCATCTCCATAAGTCACTTTAGGAGAGGTATTCTACATAACTGCACCCCCAGGCCTACACTGTGCATAAAACAGGGAGGTAACACACCCACTTCCCAGACTGAACACTTGCACTCCACTGCTGACTTCCACTACACACTCAGGAATGACTATCTGTCTGGAGATACACACACACACACATATATATATATATATATATTCTTTGTAAAGTTCCTACAACAGAGCAATTATAGTGCCCTAACTACTACACAGAAAATCACACAGATTAATTCTTCCATGTACATAAAACCAAAACTCACACAAAAATCCTTGACACCTGACCTCATATACTGCTGCATTTTCTTGAAGAGAAGTTCCAGCCAATATGGTCACTTTCATAAGGAGAAAGGCTCTCCCCTTCCATGAGCACCTTTACACCACATGCAGGGTTTGACTCCTCCAAAGCAGCCTCCTCACCTCTGCACTATTGACCATTTCCTCAGATTATCACCTACAGCTGGAGACTAAAAGGTCAGGAAACAATAAAGAATTTCTAGGAGAAGAACCCATGTTCAGAAAAAAAAATCCAGCCATATCACCTCCTAATAATCAAAGAAATCTTTTTTAGTGAACTCTTTGTTACCACTAGTCTATTTGTGGCCCAACATAAGCCATCAAACAAACACTGAAAAGAGAAAAAAGGTAGAAGAAAGCAGAAAAACTAAAAACTTCTCAGCACACTTCCACAGTTACTAAAATTATTGATTTAGAAATTGGAAATGCCTTCTCTAAAATAGGCAACAATCAATTACCTAAGCAACCATGTAGTGAAAAAGATTTGGAGAAACAAACTGTAATTATTTATTGGATACTGATGTATGTTCTCTAATGTGGCATCGATCATTCTCTGAGAAAATTATAAAATAAACATTAAAAAGTTTCGAAAAAAATAGTTGAAAATATTTAACTTACACAGGGAGTTCTACAAAAATGTTAAACGTTTATTGTTCATACCAGAAGAAAATTATAGGTATTTTATTTTATATAATGAGAAAATTGGAGTGTAAACCCTCAAAATTCAGTGCAGAACTAGGACGTGTACTTGTACTCAGTATTGTAGTTGGTCATTACTACCTTTGTACCATCAAGTTAACTTAAAATATGTTCCAACAACTGATGTTCTGTGCTATTAATTGTTATGGTGTCAATGGGTTTTTGTTATGTGGTTTATCTTAATTAGTGTACAAACTATGATTTAACAGCAGAATGCACATGAAGGAGTCTGATAGTTTATAACAAAAGAAACTAATCCTGTAATGCCCTTTGGGAAATCCCAAAGAGAACTTTTCTGTAACAAGAGCAATGGTGCTGAAAATCAGAGGACAGTTTTTTACGCAGCCATTGAGGAGTAGAGAGTGGCAGCACATCTCTCAGATACAAGTGAGAGCATATACAAAATCATGTGTATGTATAATCCATGTGTTCAGGAACAGAAGGTTGTTTCGCAGCAAAGCAAATGTGAGTTCAAATAATGGAATTTTACATCAAATACAAGTCTCTAATTCTCCCAGTCCCTTTCTCCTTCTATTTATTCTCTTCAAGCTATTCATATTTCTTTTCACTTCTTCAGATATACAAGTTTGGGCTTCAAACTGTACATAGCATCAAGGGAGAATTCCTGAATGGCTAGATGAATTTCAGTTTTAAACAAAATACGTTTCTGACACATCAATGGAATTTAGAAAACATGCAGGTGGGTGTTTTTATTTGCAGAGTAAGTTTTTTTTCTGCTAAAAGAGAAATGGCAAAGGACATTAAAAAAAAAAAGAAAGCATGAGCTTGTAATTTCACATTTTTAAGTTCTTTCTAAACACCTATGAAACAGAAAGAAGTGGTAATTTTTTCCCACTTCCAAAAAACATAATGTACATTAATTTTTATATGCTAGAACATCTGATGAACCCATACAAGAATTGCAGAAACACCTCTATATACCTAAGGTAACTGACATTTTTCACATGGCCATTAACAGTATTTTGGCACTGTTTCATTCTTCTCAATCTTTAGAAAGATCTGTAAGTGCAGGATGACCATTCACCTTGTAAAAGGACACAGAAGCGTGTACAGAGAAAAGAACAAAATAAGGTATATTGAACACAGAACACCAAACTACAAACATTGCAGGTGTCACAGAAGGCATAAATACATAAAGCCATTATTTGAGAAGGAATAGAAGTAAGGGCTATCAATATAAAAAATGTAATTTGAGCACACTGGAAAGAGAGGTTCAGTTTGTCTTGTCTGGTTTTGATTTTGAAATTAAACCCTCTAATTACCTGAACAACAAACATCTCATCCTTTTCCATAGCTAATACTCAGTATACAATCTGAACCCACCTGCAAGCAAATTAATGCCTCCACAGAAAGTTTATATACTAGTTTATATACCATATTGCTAGATGTTAGTGCTTATTTTTAATTTTATTTTAAAACAAGTATTCCAGGTCTGTAACAAGAGAGATACCAACAGCTACTTTTTGATACCTCTTATGTCTAAGAGTAAGGATGAATATAAAGTATCCTTTTTTGAATGCAAAAAACAGAATGAAGGTGATTATTTAGAATATTGAATACATAGATATTATATGTCTGGATATATCCTAAATCACTGTAAAAACCACTAAAGGATTAACTTACAACTACATATTCAGCCCAGTGTTTCTCTGTAATATGCCATAAATATAAAACTGACAAATTAATTTTTGTTTGCTGGTGTCCTGCTTACTTGGCAACTTTTGCTTTCTTGTTTTCTTGTATGTTTTCTGCAGTTGTAACAATCACAGAATGAGAAAAAAAGGAAAACTACAACCTTGTGCTAACATGTATGATACAGACATACTCCAAGTCCACCACAGTGGATGAGGAAAGTGCTGCAGTACTCTCTAAGAAGCAATGTGTGCTGGGAAACCAGAGGCAATCACGATGGAAATGATGATGCCAACATAATTCAGGCTACATTTATGATGTCTATCAACCTAGTAGCTATTAAATAATACAGAAAAAATACAAAATTACCCTAACAACATACTGTGACATACTGTAGTATAACAGTATTTTGTAGACTGTATTGGATAGTATTTTCTTAATATGATGCATGTGGTTATTGAATATTTCAACATGAATTTTCTCAACAGAAGATTGAAATTATTTGGTTTCAATGTAGTATGGACTGAAAGAATATCTGGAGTGGGGAATATTAAGTCTGATAGACTGAACCAGGAAAATCAATAATAGCTATCTTCTGAGCAAGGATATTAATTTTGTATTACCTTTTTCACAAATTCTGAACATTATTTGAATTCTCAATTTCCTGAGTTCATCTTTATGTATTGAAAATATTCTGTATAAATGCATCCTGAAACTGGAAAAATGTATCCTAAAATGGATGAGCAACTTAATGGTATCAGCAACAATAACTTTCCCCTTAACAATTCCTCTTTGGATTTTTAATTCTGTGCTTTACCCTCCTCTCTTGCCACTTGGTGGAAATCTTGAAGTTTTTTTCTCCATTCCTGGTGACTTTTACCTATGAATTTATCATTATGTATGCTTTACATCTATGGTCTGACAATCAAAATTTATTTTATGCAAGAAAAAACCTTTTCTTGCATAGATTGTGCATTTCCCAGTATGTATCTCAAACAAGAATACTTCTAAAATTGTGTAACATCTCAACATGGTATATGCCAGTAATCACAGGATTTTGTCATAACACTCTAGGATTTGTTTTTGTGGTTAGCATGGCACTGATTTAACTTTTAGCATTTTATCACACGGACACTACCTGTAATACAACCTGACAAATCAAAAGGTCAGTCTGGCTCAGGGCAGAGAGGAAATACATAGACTTGAAAAGCTGAATGGAATGCATGGAGAATATTATGAGGAATTCAGAAATCAGGGATTACATGCGAAATGCAAATTACTGAAATTTCAAAACCTCACTTCCAATTCATTTGTGTGTCAGGAGAATAATTAAAGATAGGAACAGACTTCTCATTGTCCTACCAGACAAAACTTCTGATCTGCAACAGTGATGAAATATTATTTTCAAATTTGCATCTGGCTAGAGAGTCAAAATTAGATTTAAAGATAAAAACTTGTGTATCAAACTGCAATATTTCGATTTAGGGTATCTGAATACACTGCAAATTAGTCTATAAAAGACCTACAACATATATGAACTCTAAGTGTATACAGTTATATTTTAACAGCTATCTCCCAAACTTCTCTGAATGGTAGACCTCTTTAAGTGTCTTTTAAATTATTTAATTTTCAAAATCTATTCTTTTTAAACTGATTTTTACTTATTTATTTAAAATTTGATATTTCTTAACCTTTTCTGGGGCTTGTCATCCCGTAATAACCAGATCAGGCTATGTACAGAAAACCACTGTCTAAATATGTATCAATTTCCTACCATTGACAGGAAATACCACCATGGATTGCTACAAAAGCTTTGATTGTATTCACAAGAAAGCTTCTGCTCAGCTATTTCAGCCTCCTCCCCTCAACTGCCCACAATTTTTTGTGAGTATTCACTTTTTTAATTGATTCATGCAATTTCTTAAAAACAGACAACATAAACAATTGTTTTCCTTAGAGAGAAGGTGATTTACAGTATTGTAATTTGAAGAGGGCTACACTTTCTAGCACAAAAACATATAAACATTCTCTTTTAATATATTTCTAAAGCAATTTTTCTCTTTTTTATTAGAAGTAAATTAAATTTGTGATTACCACTTCTACTGGGTGATTTTAATTAGATGTTTTTTCTTCTTCATTATTAATCCTATGGTAAATAGAGGAAGATTCTAAGAATCATCTCAGCATCTAAGATGAAGTTCTAAAAGTCAGAGATAATAAAAGAAACAATCCTGACCTCTATCACAAATTCTCTATTTTCCCAAGCTTTGCATTGCACAATCAATTAGGTTTATCTCTGATGAGCAAATAAAGAAAGAATTTTGCTAGTGGATGATGATAAAGAATCCCATTTTCTGTTATCAGTTACAATTCTAGATATCCTTCTCTTCAGCTCTGAAGATGTAACCAATTTCAGAATGAATTAAGGGATTGCTTAGCCTAAAACTTTCAGAGAGCAGTGATTGAAAACTTCTTGCTTTTCAGGATTAAGTTAAAGGGATATATCCAGTCTGCTTATTCACATACTGCATTTAAAGCCTGAGTACAC
>VZTN01017108.1:272-33288 GCA_013400515.1 Erpornis zantholeuca
ATCCCCCCCACCTTGCCAACTTCCATGGCTCCCTTAGGGTTCCCCACCCCTTTCCTGAAGCTTCCCCCCCGCAGGGCTCTCTCCTCCTGCCCCCATCCCACATGGATCCTGCTCCGGGACACTTTCCACCTCCCCTGGTCCTGCTCTGGGCATCCACCTCCCTCCTGAGCCCTGTCCTGGGCTTCCCTCTCTCCCACAAATACCTTTGTGTTCCTTCCATGTCCTTCCTGCCTTCCTTCTCCCATCCCAGCCCTGTTCCTTCACCCTCATCCTCTCTTTTCTGTCTCCCATGTGCTGCAGTCTCTGGGCTCTGCCCCTCCTCTCCCCTTCCCATAACCTCAGCCACAGTTGCTCCATTTTCCTGCTCTCTTAACTCCTCTAATCCCATTATTCCCACAGTTTCTCCCTTGTGTGGCTCCTGTTTTGTCCTGGCCCCCTCAGGTCTCAATGACCCTCCTGGGTTTTGTTTGTTGATTTTGTGTCATTCCCATTTCTGCAATCACCTGCTTTATGATCCTTCCCTCCTTCAGATTCCTGGGATTCCTGCAAACCATTGCCAGTCCCCCCCCATGTAAATTATTCAACCCTTTGATTTTGTAGCCCTGGCTACATTTTTTTTTGATCACCACGTGCTGGAGCCTCACTCAAGTAGCTTTTCCCATACGTATGTGAAGCTCCCTATGATTTCTCTTCTCTGTCAGTGCTGAGGTTTAGCAGATAAAACAAAAATCGGGGGACAACTAATTATCAAAATGGGTTTGAGTTAGAAATTTGGCAATTTTTTCCTGTGCAAAATGTGAATTAAAGGAGTGGCTGCCAAAGAGGGTTGCAGTTCCATTAAGGATAACTGGGCTCTGATAGAAATCCAGGTGATGCTCACCTGTGCTGTACCTACCTGCAGTGTTGCATTTCTTCCTTTTAAAGCAAATCCCAAATTTCCTTTGCAGGCAGTGTGAAAACCTGGAGCAAGATGTGGGAACCAAGAATGGATTACACAGATCAGCATCTTCGGAGTCCACAGACTCAGGTGGGGCTCCCTCAATTAATCCAGGATGATTAAGGATTGGAAAACATTGCATTTTTAGATGGCTCCCAGGGTTTGGAGAGGGAGCTGTCCCTGCAGCCCCTTCATTCCTGTGCTCTTGGAAGGAGGGAGGCAGGTGGGAAATCCCTCAGGAAGCCTCTGCAGCTCATGGTTTGGACTGTGGGTAGTTTGATTTTTTTGGTTTTTTGTTTTTTGTGGTTTTTTTTTTTTTTGCTTTAATTGTCCTGGAGACTGTGAGCAGTAGAGAGAGAAAACTAGTTCTGCCCCTCTGGGGACTCCAACAGAGCTTTCCCCCCTTTTTCTCCCCACTTTCCTCCCCCTTTTTTTTTTCCCTTTCCTTCTTTTTCTTTCCTTTCCTTTATCCCTCATGGCCTGGATCTCCCAGAGCTCCTGCCCTTGGAGAGTGAGGAGGGCAAGTTCTTGCTGTGTTTTCTCTCTTTAAGCCCAGACTGTGCCAGTGAGTGGCTTTGTCCTGTGTTCTCCTGTTACCCAGAGCTGGTTGATGCTCTGAAACCCCTCAGTTCTGGCACTTCCTGGAAGGATTTTCTGGTTTTCACACGAGGTTTTATCAGTGAAAATGAAATAAATTCTCACCCCATAACTTGTAGATTCCCCCTGGTGCTTCATTGCTCCAGCTCAGGGAAATCACTGCTTCCACCTGAATTTATGCCCCATTTTGAGGGCACTTTCAGCCTAAAAAAGAACTTTATGAAGTGCTAAAACCTGAGTACAGCTCACAGAGCAGGGCAGAGCAACCAGCCTTGCTAAATCCTCGCTTTCTGTGGCTCCTCAGGAGTCTCTGTTGGATGTGGCTGTGCTGAAATGCTCTGGGGCTCTAAAGCTTTGCTTGCTCTGTGCTTGTGAAGTGCTTCCTGTTAATTCCAATACATTCAGAAGGGCTTTTTGACTGCTTGTTTTTTGGAACAAGCCCAAAGTTTCTTCATAGGAAGAGGTGTAACTAAAACCATGGCTTAAAAAAACCCTAAAGGCCTAAATAGTTGATTAAAGTGTGAGTGAGAGGATAAACAGAGTATTCCATGCTGAGTGCCAGCACTCTGTTCCATGTGACAGCCCAGGCAGGGCCTGGGGGGCTTTTTTTAATTATCCCTGGTTTTCCCCAAGCACTGGGACTTGATGATCCATGGCCAAACCCCAAGGGAGGGAGTGTCTGTAACTCTTACTTATCCAACACCGAGGTGAGGCTGCAGGTGGGACTTCCTCTGGAAATCTGCAGCAGTGTCTGCTAATCCCTGGATAGAAATCAGTGGGAAATCTGTGTTTCCTCTGCAGGTTTGGCTTTGGATTCTCCTGGCCCCACGACCTCACACGACACCATGGAGGACACGTGAGTAAAACCCTCGTGTTAAACCTGGCTCGTGGCATCGTTAACAAACGTGGGCTAATGAGGCTCGGGGAGGGATTTCCTCTGCTGGCACATGTGCAGTGAGGCTTCCCTGCTGCAGCTCTCCATGTGCTCCACAGCTGGAATGCTGGGATTGGCCCTGCCTGTGCCCTGGGCACTGAAATGCTGGCTCTGAGCGAGGGTGTTGTGCCAACCTCATGGCACTGGCACCTTCCTGCAGTCTGGGGCTGCACTGAGGTGGACCTAGGTTGTATTTTTTAGCACTTAATTTCTGCTTGTCTGTGCCTTAAGAACCACAGAATCATTGAATTTGATTAAACTTTTAAGATCTTCAATTCCAACCTTTGATCTTTTGCTTTTAGGTTTGAGAAAGCAATCAAATCCAGCAGGCTGAAGTAAGTATAATTCTCTTTTAAATTCTTCCTCAGATTGTGGAATTGGGGGGTGATTTCTGTTCATGTCACTGCCTTTCAAAACAAAATGTTGAAATAAATTTTGGTTCTTTTTTGTTGTAGCCTTCGAATACCTTTCAGAAGAATCCATTCCCTGCCAGTAAGTGAGAGTGGTATTGATGTCTTATACATGTTAAAGGATTTAGCATGGTTTTAGTTGAATACACTTAGTTGAATACTTGTTAATTTTCTGGCTTCAACACCAGCTGCTGGGGGCCTTAATGTCAAAATTGCAGCTTGTAAATTGCAAATCTCACTTAATTTAGTGTGAAATTTCTGTGAGGTGGTTCCATCACTGGTGCACTGAAGCGTTTTGGTCCCTGTACCAAGATGTCAGCAGAGGATTCCTGCACGGGGTGTGCACAGATTTGTAGTCAAAAGATTTTCCAGTGTTTATTAACCTCTTCAGTGCTTAAAATGTGCTGGTGCAAGGGCTGATGCCCAGTCCTGAACTATCCCTTCTGTGTTGTAGCAAAGCCTGCTGGGCTCCAGCCCTGCTCTGAAGAGAAACCACTCTGACTCTCTGGACACTGATGCTTTCCAGCCTTTGGAACAGGATGAAAACAAGGAAAATGTGAGTGTTGTTTCCTGTTGCCTGTGATGATCCCATGGGAGGGGAGGGACAGCTGGGTTAGCACATCCCTGCTCAGGGAATGTGCTGGGAAAGGCTTCAGGCACTCCCTGCCAGCTGCACTTGAGGCACAAGCACCTTTTGCTCAGTTTTCCTGAAGGGAGCTTGCAGCTCTGAGAGTGGCTGCAGGCTGTTGGGAGGTTGATAAAAATTGGGAAGGCTTTGCCCAGTTGTGCCTTCGTGCTGCTGACCCTGACTCCTTTCTGGCTGTGGAAAGGAAAATGTATTCCCACATTTTGGGAGCTGCTGGGCTGACTCCAGAAGGTGTTAGGGGAGATCACCCCCTCTCTTCCCACTGTTGCCATGGGGAGCTCTGGTTCCTCATGGATTCAGTGTTCTGGGCCTGCCCTGGCTGCTGGGAATCCCACTGGGGATGAGGTGTCAGGACACAGCCTTGGCTGCCCCCAAAAATGATTTATTCTGTAGAGAAGGTGACTGACAGAAATAGAAAAGCCCTGAAGCCTATAGGTGATGCCAAGAGGATAAATGCTGGATTATGTTAACTGAAACACTCCTGTAGCATCTTTAATTTGAGAACATTCATCTTCAGACTACTCCTATTGGCAGCAGGGAGCTTAGATCCAAAATGTCAGGCAGAAAAAAGAAAAAGATAAAAGGATCCAAGCAACTTCACACAGTTGGTAATTTTGGTAAAATGATCATTTTGCTGCTTTTTATTTCAGGAGTCATTTGAGTTTAAGAAGCCAACCAAACCAGCTTCTCGTTGCTTCCGAGATGGAAGAGGTGTTCCTGGAGCAAGGCAGAATTCATCTCCAGCTCAGGTACTTGATTCTTTTCAACTAATTCTCACCTAATTCTCTGGGATAAAAAAAACCCATATCAGGGTTCTAATGTGGTGATATCACTCAAGTGCCAAACAGAAAAACTCATTTATCTGCAGATAAGAAAATTGTTGTCACCTTTGGCTCATCAGGTGGCATGGAGCTCAGGAGAAATTTGAAATTGTTCTGGGAAAGATGAGTCAGCACAGAGCTGAGGTTGTGCTCAGCAGCTGAAGGGAGTGTGGACATGGATGTGGGATTGAAGTGATGAGTAAAGTTGATACTTAATGTTCAGGCAGATGTTTTTGGAACAACAAACCCAACTGTGTAAATGCAGTTGGATTTTGTGTGCAGATGTGACATCCAGAGAGAAAATTCACCTTTTTTGTACCCTGTTGTTTAGAAAAAACAACTGAAAAATCATTGTACAGAAACAGAGCTGGGGGGCCAAGGCTTGTCTCTGCTCCCTGGATCCAGCAGCCCTTCATGCTGCTGCTTCCTGCCTGTGCTGTGCTCACCACCTGCAGCTCAGGATTGGCAGTAACCACAGTGTTCCCCTCCATGGCTACAGGGAGCACAGGGATTGTTGGTAAAACTCCCTCTGTCTTCTCTCAGCTGCCCTTGGGTGAAACAGCCTCGGGGGAGCAGGAAAGCTGCAGGGCAGTGTTCCTGCAGCAGCACTCCCTGCCCTCCTCGGAGAGCGAGGATGATGATGGGTTCCTGGAGCTGCTGGATGACCAGGACTTGAAGGTACAGAGGGAATAGGATGGGGATCCCCAAATCAGCTCTACCTGATGTGGCAGGACTGCAACAAGCTGAGTTTTTGGGAATCACAAAATCCCAGATTGGTCTGGGTTGGAAGTCACCTTAAAGCTCATCCAATTCTGACCGCCTGCCATGGATAGGGACAACTCCCAGAAGGAAATTAGTTTTCATCTTCTTTTTCAGCTCACACTGGGGTGTCTTTATCTTATAAATGCTCTTCCCTGGTGCAGACAGTGGGATTTGTTTGGGGTGTGAACAAGTGAATTATTTTTAGTTTGAGAACTGAGGGAATTATTTGAACAGTTGGCATTTTTCTTTAGAAACTTGCTGAAAAAGTCAGAGGTGGCGATTGCTTTGAGCTACTTAAATACAATACTCTTTCCAAGTGAATCTGAAATGTTTAAAGCCCTGGAGGCTCATCTTTGTTAATCAATCAGTGAATTGATAAGTTCACCTTCTCCAACATGGCTCGGCTCAGTTCTGTTATTTTCTTAAGAACTGGACTGATGATGGAGTTAAATCCCTGAAGCTGCTCTGACAGCTGAATCCAGCTGGAGTGCTTACCTGAGCCACGCAGGAGCTGTACTTGCAGTGTCTCCTGTGGTGAGGTGGATGAGAATGAGCTTCCTTCTCTTCCCAGAACGACGAGGAGATGCCCTCGGACGTGTCCAGTCTGTGGACGGCGCCGCTGGTCATGAGGAGAGCAGACAGTCGGGTGAGTGTCCCCACACAGGGACAGGGCCTGCCCTGGCAGCTGGGACAAGTGATGCCACTGTCCCCTGCATCCCTAAGAACAGCCAAACAAGCCCTGGCATAATCCCCTGCAGAATTCCCTTATCTCTGGAGCAGCTCGCCCCAGAGACTTCTTCAGTGTGGAACAATTGGTGTTTATAGGCATAAAATTTCTTCTTGCACTTCATAAATATGAGAAGATCTTGACTTCCCTTATCAGAATCCTGGCATATCTGGAATTCAGTCTGCACAGACTCACCTGGAATACTGTAACCTGATCCTCTGATAACAGACTGGGAAAGGAGTTTAGACTCCAGCAGAAAGCTCCTTAATCTGCTGATAAATTGGCTGCTAATTGGTGTAGAGCACTTTGCTGGCTCTTTATCTTGCTTATGGTGCTCCAAGCTCCCCCAGTAACAAGTGTTACTGGAAATGTAAAGCCTGGATAATTCAGATTAACAGCCCCCTGGTGCTGTGCAGGGGTGGTGTCTTAAATAAGGCCGAGTTTGGAATAATCTGAGAGCCTGAGTTGTGTTCATTATCTTTTTTAAGTCTTTGCTGGACAACTCAACTCCTCTCCTCCCTCATAGGCCAAGCGGTGCCGATTGTTTGGCTCTTCATCCATGTCAAGCATTGCAGGGAGAACCACCCAGAAAAGGATGGAGAGATCCCAGGAGGAGAATTCTCCAGGGAAAAGCAAGAAGAGGAAAAGCCTGCCCGGAACTTCTGAGGACTCGACGGTCGGTGGCTCTCACCCAGTTTGGGACAGGGAGCTCATGAGGGCACATGCACTGTTGGGGTCTGGTTTGTGAAGGTTGCTGGGAGCTTTTCCAGGTGGATCCTTGGGGCAGCACTTGCACAGTCCTGAAGCTGAGCTTTGCCCTGATCCAGCAGGGAAGATGAGGAGCCATTTCAGGGCTTGGGAGCACACTTGGAGCAGTTCACCTGTGGGAAACAGGGAATGGGATGTGTCTGCCCTTGGTGCTCATGGATCTCTGCCCTGTGTCCTGCAGAGTCTGAAGCTGGTGAGGACCCAGCCCTCCACAGCAGAGATTGAGAGCATTTTGGACAGTGACCAGAGGGACCTTATCGGGGACTTCTCCAAGGTAATTCCAGAGATTGCATGGCCAAGTGTTGAATGAAGTGTTTTAAGGGCCTCTCTTGGTGGGGATGTCTCAAACCAGCCCAGAAAAACACTTCCCTTTACAGAGGCTTTTCTGTTCTCTCATAAACCTACCTTGCTTCTTTGGACTTGATCTTGGAGGTCTTTTCCAACCTTAACAATTCTCTGATCTTCAAATGACAAGGAGAGGCTGTTGTTGAGAAGGGGATGTCCCAGGCTAGGCACAGAGTGATGCATTTGTGGTTAAAGTCCTGTAAAATCCCTGTAGTGTAGGAGCCAAAAATTAAATTCTTTGCCTGATTTTAGAATTCTTAGGAGTTTTAACTCCTGCAGAGATTCTGGTCAGCAGAATATCTGCTAGAGAGTGAACTGCTGGATGCTGTGCTGTCACCCACGTGACTCACAGCTGGAATTTTCTCCATCCTGTCTCTTCCAGAGTTATTTATTTGACACTGTCGATGGGAAGCACCAAGATTTAAAATACATCGACTCAGAAATGGTGAGTGCTCCGAGGGAGCCAGAAAAATTCTTTACTGGGGTTTGGGGAACAACACAAAAATGGTGTGAAACAACTGAACTCTGGTTTTTGTGGGTTTTTTTTCTCAGATGGTGTCTGTGCTGACTGGGAAGTTTGAGAGCTTCATCAAGCAGTGTGTGATAATTGACTGTAGATACCCCTATGAGTACGAGGGGGGACACATCAAGGTATGTTGGCCCCATAGGAGCAGTGCAGGTGCCCCAAAGCTGCAGCCTGGGGTCACTTGGCACATGCTGAGGCTGATTTGTATCCAAGGCCCTGTGGATATGTTATTCCTTCCAGTGCCTAGAGAGGCTCCATGAGAGCTGGAGAGGGACTGGGGACAAGGCATGGAGGGACAGGACACAGGGAATGGCTTCCCACTGCCAGAGGGCAGGGATGGGTGGGATACTGGGAAGGAATTGTTCCGTGGGAGGGTGGGGAGGGACTGGGATGGAATTCCCAGAGCAGCTGTGGCTGCCCCTGGATCCCTGGCAGTGCCCAAGGCCAGGCTGGATGGGGCTTGGAGCAGCCTGGGACAGTGGGAGGTGTCCCTGCCATGGCAGGGGTGGCACTGGATGGGCTTTGGTCCCTTCCCACCCCAACCATCCCAGGATTCTATGACTGATCCTGAATGTTGCTGCCCGAGTATAATACAGATACAGGGGATGGGGAGGGAGACCCAGGCAGCCACAAACTCCAGGTGCAGAACTGAAGCAGATCCAGGTCACCCAGAGCCCATTCCAGGCTGTCCCTGGTATCCTGGTGGGGTTTGGAGCCGTGCTGGGAGAGGGTTCCAGAGCTCCTCCAGCAAACCTAGATGAGGAATTGGTTCCCAGGGCTGTGAGATGAGTTTGTGGCTGTTCCCTTCCACTCACTGCTTGGACTCTGCCCTTGCAGGGTGCCATAAACCTCCACATGGAAGAGGAGGTGGAGAATTTCCTGCTGAAGAAGCCAATCCAGCCGTCAGAGAACAAGCGAGTCATTGTGGTGTTCCACTGCGAGTTCTCCTCGGAGCGGGGCCCTCGCATGTGAGTGCCTCCCCTGCATCAGGAACTCCCTCAGCACTGGGAGCTGAGGGCCTGGGGTGGCTCCAGCTGCTGTGGTGGTTGGCACCCTGGCAGGGTTTGGGGTGGCTCCAGTCACTGGTGGTTGGCACTCTGGCAGGGTTTGGGGTGGCTCCAGTCACTGGTGGTTGTCACCTCTGGCAGGTTTGGGGTGGCTCCAGTTGCTGTGGTGGTTGGCACCCTGGCAGAGTTTGGGGTGGCTCCAGTCACTGGTGGTTGGCACCCTGGCAGGGTTTGGGGTGGTTCCAGTCACTGGTGGTTGGCACCCTGGCAGGGTTTGGGGTGGCTCCAATCGCTGTGGTGGTTGGCACCCTGGCAGGGTTTGGGCACAGCCTGGGGTGTGAGTGGCTGTGCTGGAGCACTGGGATGCTCAGAGGGGAAAGGAAAAGCCTCTGCACTGTGGCTGTGGGGCTCCTCAGCCTCTCCCTGACAGGCAGCTCCAGCTCTTCCATCGAGGGATGGGGGCTTGGGGGGCAGGTTGGGAGTTACTGGTTGAATGTGGGATTTAAGATGGATTTTCCCTGCTGCAGGTGCCGGTTTGTGAGGGAGCAGGACAGGCTGAGCAATGAGTACCCCAACCTGCACTACCCAGAGCTCTACGTGCTCAAGGGGGGCTACAAGGATTTCTTCTCGAGGTGCCAGGTGAGTAACGTGGGTTCCCCATCCCTGGCAGTGTCTGAGGTCAGGTGGGACAGGGCATGGAGCAGCCTGGGATAGTGGAAGGTGTCCCTGCCCATGGCAGGGGGTGGAACAAGATCTTTCAGGTCCCTTTCCAACCCAAACCTTTCTATGGGCCCTTTCACACTCAAAGGAGAAACAATAGATAAACAATATTAATTTATTCCTGCTCAGACTTCTCTTTGAGGCAGAGTGGTTTGGCTGGGGGGCTTTTCCTCTTCTCTCTCTGAGTGGGCTGTTCCCAGAGCAGCTGGGCCTGTTCTGTGTCTTCCTGCCATTGCTGAAGGGCTTTTCCACTATTTTCAAGAGTAAAATAGAAGTGATTTATGCCCCTTTAGCACAAACTGTCACTCAGAGAAGGGATTTCAGGCTGCTCAGTGCAGGGGAGAAGACAGGGGTTGACAGTAATTGCTGGATAATAAATGGAAACCTGAGGTCTTGTACAGTCTTAACCCAGCAAAATTGAAAACCTGAGCTTGGAGTTTGCAGCCTCTAATTGAGACAAGGAAACTAAAACCCACTCCCCAGCACTTCAGGGGTGGGATTTCTCCTGTCACTGGGCTCCTTCTCCTGCAGCATTTCCATGGTCCCAGCGCTCCTGGGATCTGTCCTGCTGCTCTGACACAGCCAGGCCTCAGCCCCCACACTTCCAGCTATCCCTTAGGTTGCCTTTTCAGGGAGATGGGAGATGCTTGGCCTGTCCATGGCCAGCTGGATGGGGCTGGCAGCTCCTTGCCTGTGGGATGTTGGCTCTCCCAGCACTCAGAGCTGATGGCAGCCAGCGCTGCCCGGGGTTTTGGCTCTCCCTGCAATCTGCTGGCTCCCCTGGGCTGAGGGACACGCGGGCTTTAGTTGTCCCGAGGAGCAGGGAGCGAGGCCTCAAGGTGGCAGCACGGGACAGCCAACGGCGGCTCCCTGGGAGCCGGGACCTGGCCCGAGGCACAAGGGTCGGGGTGCTCTGGGCTGGAGGGGACCCGCAGTGATCATTGTTCCTTACGTGGATGGGACAACCTTGGTGTGATCAGCACCCTGAGCTGGAGCATCCTTCCAGTCTGTGCCATTCCAAGGTGAACTCTAAACCAACAGCCTGTGTGTTGCCTGCCAGGAAATTTGGGATGAGAGCCCTGTACACAAAGCCTTTGTTTTGCTGGCTGTAACCTGAACATCCCTGGGCTTTGTGTGTCTGCCATGGAGCTCCCACGTGGAGCAGGGTCTGTCCCTATTTGTTCCAGTGGCTGCTGGTGGTGGCATCACCACCCTGGTGACACTGAGGTGACCCCAGCTCCTCTCTCCCCAGAGCTTCTGCGAGCCCCAGAGCTATCGCCCGATGCACCACAAGGACTTCAAGGAGGACCTGAAGAGGTTCCGCACCAAGAGCCGGACCTGGGCCGGGGAGAAGAGCAAGAGGGAGATGTACAGTCGGCTCAAGAAGCTCTGAGGGCTGCAGGGACCCACAAGGACTGCCCAGCCTGGGGGCTGTGGTGGGAGAGCCACGTGTTCCTGTGCTCCCACCCCCCAGGCCGTTTCCTCCTGGGATCACCTGGACCTTGGCCCCGTGAGCTGGACACTGGCTGGGAGCTGCCTTGGGATTCTTTTGGTTACATTGCTTCGTGAAAATGTTGTGGCTTCTTGTGTTTCTGACACCCCCAAAGTGCCCAGGGAGGGTGGGGACAGCCTCGTGGGCCTGGGCTCGGTGGTGTCAGCACTGCCAGGGAATTTTAGTGCCTGTTAATTTTTAAATGCTTAATTTTATTTAAATACAGTCAAATGAAGCCAATACTGCTGCGGTTGGATCATCTGGATTGTACTTAAACCTTGTTTCTGCTCCAGGGCGACCTGCTGGGGGGGTATGGGGGTCATTATTTTTCTCAGCTGCAGTTTTGGTTCTGTGTAGCACTGTGGGGAAGGAAAATGGGAAATATCCTGTGAAGGCTTGAGATTCCCACCTGGCTGAGCCCATTTAAAGGGAAACTGCTTATTGTTCATAAACATCATGTTCACCTCGTTTGCTTACTCCAGGCTGGTTTATTTCATAGTCTTTGTCGATTCTGGAGGAGTTGATGTTGCAATGGAGGGAGGAGTTTTGGAGCTGAGGGGTTCAGCAGCTGGGAGCCCTGGGGATTCTCAGTGGCGTCGCTGCTGCCTCTGAGGCTGTGAGTTATTCTCCTTAGCCTGAAACATCCCCAGAGCAGAGCCTGGCTCTGAGGGATCCTGGGAAGCTGCTCCCACCCTGCTGCCCTGGGGTGGCTGCGGCCACTTCTCCGTGTGCTGGGAAAGGCAGGAAGGGGAATTGACCTCTCAGGGCAGTGCAGCTTCCCTGGAAGTTGGACCCCCCAGCTGGGCAGGTTCTGCAGTGCCAGGTCCCTAAATTGCTTTGCTGTTGGTTTTGGCATCACTTGAGCCCCAGCTCTTAAATCCATCTTCCTCACACTCCAACTTTCAGGTGTAACTGGTGTTCCTAGGAAGGTCCACGTGCCCAGGAAGTTCCTGGCTCTCTCTGTTCTACCCATGTCAAAAAATACTGAAATGGAGGTGCCTTATGTGGAATTTTAACTTGCTTTTTTTGAAACCTATTTCTTAAAACCTGCTGTTAATCCTTTTGCTCCCAAGAGGATTAAATGTAGAATTCTTTCTTGTTTTAAAAAAATCAGAATTTGCTATTTTCCCTCAAAGCTGAATCCCTTGAAGGGGGGAGATGATGAAATGTTAAATCAGAAGTGCTGGTTACAAATTTTTCCCCTTGCCTTGGGAAGGGCTGAACTCTGGGAAGGGGATGTGGGGTGGGAGAAGGGAGAGTCAGGGGAAGTCATGGGCAGGGACCTGAGTGACCCAAACTGCCCTTGGGTCCAGCCCAAGTGGAAAAGCACCAGTTCAGCCCCTCAAGGGCTGGGCAGGATCTCTTTCAGTCCCACTCTGCGATCCAACAGTTGCCCCATGGGAATGCTTTAACTCTTCCTCCATCTCCAGAAAAAGCAGATGGAGACTGGCCTGGGTCAGGATGCTCCTTTCCAAGGTCACTCAGCTGGAGCAAAACTGTTGCAGCAATACCTGGTTTGCAGCTGCACTTCCCCTAAATCTGCTCACTGTCCCAAACTCGGGGAGCTGGGTGTGGGGGGCACACGTGCCTGTGTCCCAGCAGGGCCAGGGAAGAGCCCTGGCCAGGGATTGGGAATGTCTGTAACCCCAGAGGGCTGGAAATGAAACCCCTCCCTGGTTCTGGGTGTTGGGAGTTCTGGGGAGGGAGAGGGGTCTAAACAGGATCCAAACTCGTACCATCTCTGAGAGATTGCTGTGGGCAAAGGGAATAAAATCCTAACAGTCCAAACTGTTGACTCCACCTCTCCTTGCAGCAGGACACGGATCAGCTGCTCAGAGTCACTGTGGTGGCAGGAGAACCCCAGGCTGGTGGCTGCTGCTTTTCAGGCTCTGTCTTTGCTTGTTTCTTCCAGGGTAAACTTCCAGAGCAGCTGTGGCTGCCCCTGGATCCCTGGCAGTGCCCAAGGCTGGGTTGGATGGGGCTTGGAGCAGCCTGGGATAGTGGAAGGTGTCCCTGCCATGGCAGGGGTTGGAATGGGATGGGCTTTGAGGTCCCTTGAACCCAAACCATTCTGGGATTCCATGATCAGGGCTGCAGCCACCTGAGTGTCAGTGCTGTGTCCCCATTGCTCCATCTATGCTGTGGACAGTCATGGCTGGCTTTTGGCTGAGGATCCTGCTCTGTGCTGGAGTTTTTCCCAGGGGGCCACCTGAGAGGGCTCTTGTGTGGAGGATGTGATGAGCAGGTGGCCAACAATGGGGTCAGATTTAAAAGCTTCCCTGGAAATACAACAGTGTGACTCCAAAGCCACGGGAGGCTGGAGCAGAGAACAGGGTGGGGTTTCTTTCTCCCTTCCCTCCATCTGTCACCCTTAAAACTGATGTTGAAAGCAGCTTAAACCTTCATCAGCCTCGCCCCACAGCTCCTGAATGCTGCAGAGCTAAAGGATTCTCCAAGCTCTGTCTTTGGGGCTAATAAAGGCCAGCTGCAAAGGGCCACCTGCCCTGCTGTGCCAACAGCTCCTGCATCCCTCGGATTCCCTTGGGGAGTGGCAGTGGGTGTTGGACATCCCTCCAGTGCTGTACCAGTGGTGTTCAGGCTGCCTTAGGAAGAGGGAAAAGGTGATTTTAGCCACAACCAGGCAATTCCCTGGTTTTAAATAATTTTGCACCTTTTCAAACAAACCTTCTGTCTTTGCCTTTCTGCCTCCTCTGTTTCCTTTATGCTGCAGCTCTTCCCAGGCCTCTTGGAGCCTGTTCCCACATCCCTGCTCCTTTCCCACATCCCTGCTCTGGCCCTGCACATGCCCAGCCCCTGTGAGTCCCAAACTTGGAATTTTCTGCAGTTATTTGTCCAGTGAAGCTGCCCCCCCCTGAAGCTCTGCTGGGCCAGGAAGGATTATCCAGCTGGAGGAAGGAGCACAGAGTGAGAACCAGGAAAGGGCAAAGCATGATCTCTGCAGGGCCCGAGTGCTGCTGCTTTGGGTGAGGCAGAGGTTCAAATCAGGTAAAATCCACTAAAATTCCCCAACAAACCAAGCTCCTGCAGGTTTGCAAGAGGTGCTGCTGGAGGTGTCAGGCAGTGGCTGGGAGAGCCCCCTCTCCCCACAGCTCAGGGGTTTGGCAGGGAGAACACACAGAAGGAATTGCCTCGGAGGAAATCTTGGCTGTACCTCGGTGAGTTGATGTTTTCTGAAGGGGATTCACATGGCTTTGCTGGGCAGAAGCTGCTTTGTTAAGAAAATTGTTATCTTCTTGTCCTGACAGTGGCTTTTACCACCAAGTGTGGCTAAGCTGGCCCCTGGAGAGCACTGCTTGGGAAGCAATGCCCCAGAAGTCCTGGAAATATTGGTACCAGGATTGGGCCAGGCTGCCAGTTGGGATTTCATAGGATTGGGATTTCATCACCCTGGAGCTGGGTGATGACTGCTCCCACAAGGACACCCCTGGGGCTCCATCACAACCCAGTGCCCCATAATCCCTCTCCTGCGTGGGGTGATCCTGCTGTGCCATGGCCCACCTGCCTTCCCTTTGCTCCATGGCCTGATCCCTCACCCAAGGCCCCGAGGTTCCTTTGGGCACAGCTGCACCCTGTCACTGCACAGGAGCTGGGGAGGGTGAGGGGACAGTCCCAGCTCCCCAGGGATCCTCGGGAAGGCCCTGCTGGGAGCAAGGAGCAGAGGCTGCCAGGCAGGGTGGAAGGTCCTTGTTAGAGGTCACCAAATCCAGACAAAGCTGGAAAGGAAGCTAATCTCCTGCTGTCGAGCCAAGCTCCAGGCATGCTGCAGGAGGCTCCGGGAGAGTGCCAGCCCCGGGGCTGGCAGCGGCTCCGGAGTGGCCCCGTCCCAGTGCCCATGGGGAGGCCTGTGCTGAGCCATGGGCTCCCCCGGTGCTCCAAGGGGCTGGGGCAGGAGCAGCCTCGGGAGGCTCCAGCTGCTCAAAGGCAGTGGCACACTGGGGGTCTGGGGGTGGCATAGAGTGTCTGCTCAGCATTAAGGAATGATGGATTCCCCCCACAGTGCCCTGTTCTCCTTCCTGAAGGGGCCAGGCTCTGCTCAGCCCCTGCCTCCAGATCCACCAGTGCTGTCAGATCTGTCACTGCCACCGACCCCACGCTGCCAGCACTGGTCCCTGGGGACTGTGAGGCAGCAGAGGGAGCAGGCAGGGTTTTCCTCACCCAAAATACTTCCCTTCGAGGGACAAAGTGCAGGTGGGTGTGGGGAGAGGCGGCCCTGGAGGCCCCTCCAAGTCCCATCCAGGCTTTGTCCCTCAGCCTCACCTCCTGCCACGGTGCCATTCACAAGGGTGTTGGAAGGCCCTCGGGCACCCTTGGAGAAGGGATGTCACTGAGCTGTCCAGCCACTGAGGGTCTGCCTTTGGGGTTTATCTGCTCTGGGGGCACAGCCCCAGGCAGGCAGTGCTGGCCCAGGGCTGTGTGTGCTGCTCTCCCCTGCTGCAGACATAGCCCCAGTTGCTGCTGTTGGATGAACTCTCCATGCTTGCCGGGGCTCGAGGCTCGAGCAAGGAGCTGTAAAAAGGGAGAACAACATCAAAAGCAGAAAGTGGAAGGAGGCCAAGAGGAACGAGGCCAAGTGCCCTTTCCTTCTTTCTCTTTCTCTCCATGCAGGAAACCCCCGAGCCTGTGGCACATCCCTGTGCCAGACATGGCCACGGCTCTGCCACCACGGAGCCACGCGATGGGAACGGCTCCGACAGTGGCTCAGGGACCTGGGGAGGGCAGGGAATGGGGAGAGGCTGAGCTAGGGGAGAGGGGCCCAGGGGAGGAGCTCCTGATGGAGCCAGGATGGAATTCTGCTGGAGGTCCCACTCCACTGCGGGATTGTCCACAGGGGGGGGCTTCTGCCTCTGCCTTTGGTGGCATGGGAAGGTGGGACCCTGGTGGGATGTGCTTGGCGGTGGAGGGGCTCTGTGGCTGGATCCTGGCAGTCCCCACTGAAGGAATTAAGCAGGGTGGGGAAGGAGATGGTGGCAGCTCTGTGAGGAGGAGATCAGTGGCTGCAAACACCCCACAGGCAACCCCTGCCAGGTGGCACGGGAAGGCACAACCCCAGTTCTGTGGTGCCTGTCCCTGTGACCTCCTCACCGAGATTCCTGCCCCAGGCAGCTCAGGAAACCCCACAAGGGAACCCCGGAGCTGGCAGTGGGTCAGGAAGTGTGGCTGGCACCCGGGGGCACCTGGCAGCTGCCCCATGGGGTGACCCATGTGGTGTCAGGGCTCTGTGACACCCAGCAGGGATCAGTGGAGGCTCCCCAAGGAGCTGCAGTCCCTTTCTGGGCACAGGCTCCTCATGCCAGGAGGTGGCTCTGGCCTGGCCTGTCCTGAGGGTCTCATGCCCTGGCAGAGAGCTGAGGAGGTGCTGGATTTTGGGCTGTGCCCTGGGAACAGCCCCGGGCAGCCACAGTCCTGGCTGGGTGACACTGCCAACGCTGTAATTAGCAGGTGCCCGCACTGCCAGGGTTTGTCCTCGGTTCAGCCCTGCTTCCTCTTCCCACCATCCTCCTCCTCCCGGGGCTTGGCAGTCCCAGAGGCACTGCTGGGCCCACGCAGGTCCCCAAAATCTGCCACCACCCACTGCAGCCCTGGGTATGCAGGCTAAGGAGCAAAGCCCTGCTTTGGGAAGCAGAGCTGTGTTTTGGGAAGCAGGCTGAGGTACAGAGCTGTGCTTTGGGAAGCAGCTCTGGATTCAAACAAAGGATTCAAACCCACTGAACCAGTTGGACGAGCACTGAGGTCCATGGGGAATGTTGTGCTCATGGGAACTGTCCCAGCATCCCCACAGTCCCAGGAAATGTGGGGTCTGCCCTAGCAGAGCGACCACAGGTGAATTTGGGGCTGTGTTTGGGGCTCTCCTGGGTGCAGAGCTGGTGTTTTCTGTGTGGAGGGGATGAGTTTGGTCCTGTTGGAGGAGGAGTGGTGCCACAACTCCACACTGGGAACAATTGGTCCCATCCCCACCAATTTGCACCCCCTTGGCTGCTCCTCTCCCCTCCATCCAGTGGGGTTGGAATTGGGTTTGGAGAAGTTTGAGCATCCATCTGTTGGAGTGAGTCCAGAGGAGGCCACTAAGGTGATCAGAGGGATGGAGCAGCTCTGCTGCAAGGAAAGGCTGGGACAATTGGGATTGTTTAGCCTGGAAAAGAGAAGCTTTGGTGTAATTTTCCTGGGGCCTTCCACTGCCTGAAGGAGCTACAAGAAAGATGGGGAGGGACTTCGGACAAGGGCCTGGAGTGACAGGATAAGGGGGAATGGCCTTCTCTTCTCCAGGCTGGACATCCCAGCTCTCCCAGCCTGGCTCTGTAGGAGAGCTGCTCTCCTACCTCCAGCATATCCTACTGGGAAGCAGCAGGACCTGCTCCCCCCTTACCAGGGAGGCAGAGCTCACTGGGACACAGCCATCCCTCAGGGCACTGCCTGGCACTGCCAGAGTCGTCCCTGGGCAGCAGAGCGAGCTCCCAGCCCGGCTGTGCTCTGGGGTACGTGCAGGCACACACCCCCACGCTGCAGCTGTGCACAGATGTCTTTGGATCCCGCTGAGAGTGTTTATTCCCATTCCCAGCTGCTCCCAGCTGACCCTTGGGCTGGCTGTGGTGCGGGTGGGACCGGTGAAGCTGTTCACAAGCATGTTTTTTGTCAGGAGCTGTGATCCAGGAACCCTCTGCACCAGTGCCCGGGAGTTTGGGGGTGCCAGGGCTCTCTGCACTCCCTGCTCCTCAGCAGAGCCCTCACTCTACAGCCAGGGTCGTTTCCCGAGGGATTTCACCCCAAATTCACATTTGAGATCTGATTCATTACTTCAACCCAGCCGTGGGGTTGGGAGGCGAGGAGGGACCGCTCCCAGCTGCACCAACCGCTCGGCCAGGAGACAGGGAAGCGGGATATTCCCTAAACAGCAGCAGCTGTTTGCACAGCGAACGTGTGTCCGTGGCCTAGGAGACCGTCTCCTGCCTGGAGAGCTGACAGTGGGAATAAAGACGTCGGGAGCCCGCAGACAAAGGCACGATTGTTGTGGCCGCGGCACGGCCGGGGCTCGGGAGGAGCGAGGCTGCTCCCAGTGTCCCCGGGCGCTGCCAAACAGCAGCTGGAGCCCATGGAAAACAACTCCGCAATGCCCCTCTCGGCACCGGGAAGGCCACGGCAGCCGGGATCTGCTCCGGGCAGGGAGCCCGCCTGGCACTGGGCACCCACGGGCACAGCAGCCCTGCTGGGACGGGCGGAGGGAGAAGCCGAGGTTTGGCTCAGGGGTGCTGAAGGGAATCCTTCAGCAGTGCCGCCTCACGGGAAAACGCTCCGGGAATTTCCCGCGTGGGTTTTGCTGGATGCCGGCAGAGCTGCGGGGCCCGGGCCGTGCCGGCGCTCGGGCCGTGAGGCGGGGAGCAGCCACCCGTCACCGAGGGCTGTATCCCCCTGTCCCCATCCCGTCTGTGCCAGCCGGGCCAGCCCAAACCATCCCCCATGCTCCTGGGATATCGAGTGGGGGCTGCGGCATGCTCAAGGCTGCCCTTTGGGTGATCCATGCGGCCCGTGGGAGGGAGAAAGGGCCGAGGGACTGGGTGGGCATTCACAGCCCTTTTCCCTGCAGGATTGCTCCGGCTCCGATGGGCTGAGGCCGCCTGGCAGCTCCGGATCTCTGTGGATCACAGCCCCCGGGCACCTCTGAGCAGCACTCTGAGAGCACCGCGGGGTTCAGGTGAGTCACGGAGCCGCGGTCACCCTCTCCTGTGTCACTCACCCCTCACACACTCACCAACTCATTCCCTCACCCCTCACACCTTCAGACACTCACCCCTCACACACACACACACACACTCACACCCTCACCCCTCACACCTTCACACACACACTCACCCTTCACACCCTCATGCCCTCACACACTCACCCCTCACACACACACTCGCACCCTGATACCCTCACACCTTCACACGCACTCATCCCTCACCCCTCACACACACACCCTCACACAGTCACCCCTCACACGCACACCCTCACACACTCACACCCTCACTCACACCCTCACACACACCCACACACACGCTCGCACCCTCACCCCTCACACAGTCACTGCTCCTGCCCGCAGGAGCTCTGCCCCTGCTCCAGCGGGAGCAGCGCGGCCCCGGAGCTGCCCCGAGCCTGGCTAAGCACAGCAGGAATTTGCAGCAGCCTGGGCATTTCCCACCCATGAGGCAGGAGCTGGAGCCGGAGCCAGGCGCTCCTGTGCCGCCCCGTTTCCCCCGGGATGGCTGCACCCGTTTGCCAGGACCGCGTCTGTCTCGGGGCCGGGGCTGGGGCAGGGCCTGGGCGCTGTCCCAGGGCTGCTCCTCTGCAGCGGGAACGGCCCGGGCAGGAAGCAGCGGCTGCTGTGCACATTCACACCCTCCTGCTGCCGGGGGATGCATCAGGAGAGCCCGAGCAAAACACGAAGCGTTTTGTTAACAGCCCTTGAAGCAGCTTCCTCCCCCGCCCCGCTTTTGGCTGGAACCAAGGAGGAGCTTCCCTGGCTTGCTGAGCACTGATGGCAAAACTGGGGCTCGGATGCTTTTTCTTCCTCCTGGAAGTGATGAGGAGATCCCTGCCAGGGCCCTTCTCCTCCCTCACCACAGGAGACAGCCAGAACAGTCTTTTCTTTCTGTGGGATGATGTTGCTATTGACAAAAGTATGTAGACACCCACCCACTCATAAATAACTCCGTTATTGCCAACCAGAGCTGGGCTTTGCCGTAATTCCCCGTGGATCTGTGCTGTGGTGAGTGTTGTTCCCCTCCCCAGCAGATCAGGCCCATCCAGAGCTGCCTCTGCAGCAGATCCCGGGGCAGCCTGGCTTTCCTGGGACTGGGTTTCAGTGGAGTCACGGGGTCAGGATGCTGGGAGCAGCCAGTCCAAGACGTTTTGATCAGCCCAGGAGGAGAAGCTGTTCCAGCAGAAAAGAACAGAACAGTTCAGCTCTTCACAGCCTGGCTGTGTATGCAGGGACGTTCAGTCTCTAACACTTCAAGGAGCCCAAGAGACACAAGGATTTCCCATCTTCTTCCCCCTTCACCATCAGTGCCCTGAGGCACTTCCCTGTTTCATCAGACTTCCTGTGAGAAGAAATTCAATATTCAAATAACAGCAGCCAAGACTTGTATCAGTGGGATTATTTCAACACTGGTATGTGATCCTTCCCTGCAGGATCCTTTGTGGGGTTTATCTGCCAGCATGGACAAACTGGGCAGAAGGTGCTTTTTGGCAAACCCTGAGCGTTTCTCCCACAAGCAAATCATGGAATATCCTGAGTTGGACGGGACCCACAAGGACCAGCTCCTAAATGAGGGATGCTCAAGGTGGGGGCAGAAGGTGCAGGGATGAAAGCTTTGGTCTTTTCAGAAGTGTGGGGTTTGGCAGCATCCCAAATCTCTTCCCTTTACCACCTGGTGCTCCTCCAGCCACACACCTCCCTTGGCACAAAGCACTGCCAGCGGGGAGCAGGACCTGCCACAGGCACCCACAGGTGACAGAGAGCAACATCACCTATTCATTTTCACACCCATGGCAGGGGGTGGGAGGAGATGAGTTTTGAGATCCCTTCCGACCCACACCATTCTGGGACTCCATGGTTCCATGACTCCAAGAGGCAACAATAGCAGCAAACCCTCCTGCACATGGTTATAGAGATGTATACTCACAAAATGGCTATTTTATGCTGTCTCTTTGTTGAGCAGCTTTAACTGCTGCAGAATTAATGGCCTGTAAAGATTAGAACCAGACGGGACTGCTGCGAGGCTCAGCTGAAGCAGCTCCCCCCGGGGGCTGTGGTGAAGCTCTGCACAACATCACGGTGCCATCTCGCCTGTTTGATTCCATTTCCTCCTCTGGCCTGGCAGGAAAGAAAATGTGGTTTGTGTTTTTTTTTTTTTAAATGAATGTCAGTGTTTGAAAATATGCTGATTGTTTTCAGCTCGGTACATTTTCAGTGATAAATTAATAGCAGCAAACAGCCAAGCCCCCCATCCGTGCCTTTTTTGGGGTTGAGCAGTTGGTTGTGGATGCTCCAACCTTCCCTGAGAACAGCCCTCCTTTTCCTGAGCTATTCTTGCAGTTTGGGCCTGATTTTCCTCTCTGAACACAGCCTGTCTGTGGTCAGCTGCCAGAGGACAGATTATCTTCCTGCTCTCCATGCCGGAGCGTCCTGGCTGGGAAGCCCTGAGGGATTACCATGGGATAATTTGGTAATAAATAGCCATATTTGTAGTATTTGGTTACAAATCACATCAAATGTGCTTTAATAACGGCGTGTGTTTACCATGCAGACACAGAATTCCTCTTTCATCACAAACCCTCCAAGATTTCTTCCGACCTATCTTTTAATCTAATCCTAGAGAAAGTTTGGACACAATCCTTACTCCTTACTTTCATCACACTGCCAAATTCTGTTGTTGGTTCTCTTCTCCCCAACTCAGCGGCAGCACACGGAGACTTTAGTGCAGGACTTTGTCAGCAGAACCATCAACAAAGGAAAAAATTACACCTTTTGCCTGCAAGGCACCATCCCTGCAGTGAAAGGAGAGGATTGGGAAGCTGCAGGGACTCCTGTGGTCCCCATTCCTGGGATCTCCCCAGCTCCAGCCCTTCCTGTCAGCTCTGATGTTCCACAGAAGACCTGGGGGTGTTAGTGCTGGAATTTCAGTTTCTAAACAAGGAAGGGAAGATTCTTTCAGTGTTTCTTTGTTTTATCAATCTCCTATTTCATGGTGAAGGTTTGAAGCTAGTGAGGAAGAGTAAGGAATGCTCCTCTGGCCCTGCCAAAAGATAAAAGAAGAGTCACTTCTGCTGAAATACCTGAGTGCATTTGTGGAGGCAGCGAGTCTGGGCTTTAATTAACACGGCAGTGCACCCATAATTACACTCACGGCTTTTTGCTGTGAAGAGGGAAATCAGGGACACTGCTGCCCTTCTGTCACCTTTCCCTGGAGCCCATGGCCTTGGTCACATCCCAGAGCTCCTGGAAGAGCCTGGAGAAGAGCAGTTCTCCAAAGAGGCCCCTTTCCCTCTGCTTCAGTACCTTTTCATCTCCTCTCCTGTCTCTCTGCAGCTCCTCTGGAGGAGTCAGAGCTGTCCCACCATGGAGGCAGGGCAGGAATCAGTGTTACTGCAGGGATTGGTTGGATGGGAGCCCTGGAGATGCCACAGGGACACACAGAGGGACACACAGAGGGGATGAGAGCTCACACCTCTGGGGATGGACACAGCTCTGCCCTGAGGGACACACGGAGCAGCAGGGAGGAGAATCCCAGTGCTCCCTGTGCTCTGTGGGTGATCCTGAGGGAATGGGGGATTCTGCCCCTGTGCTCAGGTGATTCCCCACCTGCAGAGCTGCCCCAGCCCTGGGACCAGCAGCACCAGGACCTGGAGCTGCTGCAGAGAGCAGCAGCCCAGAGAGGAGGCCCCGGAGCTGCTCCAGGGCTGGAGCCCCTGTGCTCTGGAGCCAGGCTGGGACAGCTGGGAATGTTCACCTGGAGAAGGGAAGGATCCAGGGAGAGCTCAGAGCTCCTTGCAGGGCCTGAAGGGGCTCCAGGAGAGCTGGAGAGGGACTGGGGACAAGGCATGGAGGGACAGGAGCCAGGGAATGGCTTTGAACTGAAGGAGGGTATATTTAGATTGTTTATTAAGAGGAAATTCTTAGTTGTGAGGGTGAGGAGGCCCTGGCACAGGGTGCCCAGAGCAGCTGTGGCTGCCCCTGGATCCCTGGCAGTGCCCAAGGCCAGGTTGGAAAGGGCATGGAGCAGCCTGGGACAGTGGAAGGTGTCCCATCCCATGGCAGGGGTGGCATGGGATGATCCTTAAGGTCCCTTCCAGCCCAAACCATTCTGGGGAGGAGAGGCTGGGAGCAGCACTGCTGTGAGGCTGCAGAGCTCAGATTCTCCAGCCCTGGTGGGACCCACCAAGCACAGGCTCATTCCTTCTGCTTTCCCCAGCCCCCTTTTGCAAGAGCCCTGTCCCCATCTGAGGAGCTGTGAGCAGTTCCCCCGATTTAACGAGCTCTGTTGCAAACCTTCACTCATTCATTAATGCTCAGGCTGTTCTTATTCCATCCCCTTTAATAACTCTCTCTCACCAGTGCTTATTTGGGATGACTGTGGGAAGGTTTTGAAACCAGATATAGGCTTGGCAAAACACTCATTATGGCTGTGGCTCATCTGCTCAACCCAGAAATTGCATCTTCCCCCAGTGCCCCAAATCTGCTTCCATTTGCTGAAGCAGCAATTTGACATTGAAGTCATTTGGGTCTTCTCAGTGGTTTCACATTTGACTTCTCAGGTTTCCTGAGGAATTTGTTGCAGAGTGATGTTTAATCATGCTCTGGTAGGGTGACAGCTTGAGTTTAGCAAAAAAATAATGTTCAGATCTGGAATAATTTAATTCCAAAGCAGATGCTTTCCCAAAGGAATGGATTTATTTAGAGACTAATTTTAGGGAAATGCTCGGGCTGGTTACAACCAGCACTACTCTGTCAGCATGTAAAGCTCTGTGCAGTGTGTCCCTGACACTTGTGACAAACCGATTATCCCTAATTCTCCCTTCCAAAGACTCCGTGGCCAAGGAGAGGAGACAACAGCCATGGGAGCTTGTTCTCAGAGGGAGGAGAATTAATTCACTGACTTTGAAAACTGCTCTGAGGCCAGCTCTGACAGAAGTCATCCGTTAACAAAAAATGGGAGTGATGTCCACATGGGACATGACTTCAATCAGATTCCCTTTCCAAAACTCTCTCTGCAATGAGAGATTAAAAGGTTCTCTGCTGTGTGAAATCAATCAATGAAGGTTTCCAAATGCTCTCCTAGCAGGATCTGGACACTGTCCTGGCCTCATCCGGGTTCAGTTGGGGTTTATAGAAGCCACAGGCACAGTCTGCAGAGTTTTCAGCTTGGATTTTAGCTAAAATCTTTTATCAGTGATTTAGTAATGATACAGGCCTGGGAGAACTGCGCACAGCAAAGGCTCCTCCCATGGGGAGGAGAACTCCAGCAGCTCTTCCATGGACCATGGATGCTCCTCTTGGAAGGAATGGCCTGAAGGTCACCCTCAGGGATGTGCTGAGACACCTTAAATACCTTGTCCCATCTCTCTGGGCACTAAATGACCCCACAGCTTCCCAAACTCCCTATTGCCTCTACAGGTTCTCCTGTTCCCTCAATTCAGGTTCAATCCACTCCTCATACCCTCAGCGAGCCTGTGGCTCGCAGGTCTTGAGCAAGCCCAGAAGCTGGGCCAGCTGAGGAACAGAGGATTTGCTCTCGAGCAGAGACTGCACCGTGTGTTTCATGACGATATGTAACCACCTCTGGGGATTGGTTTTAATTTGGGAAAGAATCCTCGAGTCATTCAGGCTCCCCAGCCACCATCTCCCCCACTTTTCACGTGGCATCTTGATGTCCTGAGGGTTTACTTGTCTGTCGCCAACGCCTTCATCTCTGCCTGACATGAGTTAATTACCACAGAGCTCTCTGATCTTCACGACTCTCCTGTCATCTTCCCCACTCCTTCTCCAGGAGCCTTTTCCCAAGCTTGCTCTGCCTGTAAAATTCCCTGTTCAATGGCTGATGCTGGCACTGAACACCTCTATTTATAGATGTCTTCAGCACTTATTTCTTTATCACTTACTTCGTGTGGCATTTCATGCCCTTCATTTTCCCAGCTGCCACAAACCTTCTTCAAATCGAATAATTTGGGAGTAGTTTGGACAAGGGGGGCTTTGATCCCTTCAGAGTTTGTTTTCTTCCCCTTAAAAGCAGTTTTTAATGCAGATACCACTCCACAGCTGAGTGCTGCTATTAGGGATTCATTCAGTTTACCAAAAACTTGAAAATAGCTGAATTGGGCTGTTTCGTTGCCTGGATCCTTGGCTGGTGGATGCTTCCAATTATAATCAATTCACAGAGGCGGGGGCCTAAATTTTCCTTAATTCCTGCCTGTCTGCTGCCCTGCTGTTTTCTGTGATAAATCCTCTTGGCTGCAAAAATTAAAATGCCAAGATAATACATAAGATCAGTTGCCAACAGCCTCCTTTGCTGGGCCCTAAGACCTGCCTGCTCTCCCCAAAGCCTGTTTTATCTCTCAAAAGGCTGGAAAGGGGCTGTCTCTCAGTCTTTTTCTTTCTGCCATCGCTCAGACTCTCTAGTTTTCTGCCTTTTCTGAATTTCATAGCCTGCCAAGATTTTTTTCCCCTTGGATTATCATTATTTTCCATGCTTTGTATGAACGAGTTGTGTTCCTATTCCAAGCAACTGCAGCGCATTCACTCCCCCCTCCACCCCCTTCCTTAAAGTCACTCATTTTTTGGAGATGAATAAGAATTTAAATGGGAATTCTCCCCCATAGTACGGAGAGCTGCTGTCATTTCCTCCAGCTCTTGTGTCTTTTTAAAGCAAGAGCAGAAAGAGATGTAGAAAAATCAAAGTTTGTGGCCTTTGAGCACAAGCTTTGGATATTATTGGCATTTCTCCCCTCCCTGCGATGATAGGATTTCACAACCAGGTCTCCAGGTCTGTTGTGGAGTCCCAAGGGAAGAAATCGCCTTCTAGAGCCTGTGTTTACATTGTCTCTTCCAGAAATCTCTGCTTTAACAACATGGTGATTAAATCAGATGACAGATTGAGTTTCATCCTTCGTCATTTTCAGGCAACTTTTAATTCCCCTCTGGTTCAGCTCTAACTGGAGCAGCTCTGCTGCAGCTGTGCCATGAGCCTGTGCTGCACTTTCACTCTGCTCCTTGGGACCAGTTTCTGCAGTCACACCCCCATCCCAGCTCTACCTTCCTTCTTGTCCTACTCCAGCTTTGGATGTGAGACAACTCCTCAGAGTTCACCTCTCTGCCCCAGCCTCAGGGGTGAGCTGATTCACTCTGCTCTGCTTTGGCAGCCAGGGCTTGGGAGCAGAGGCAGGAAACTTTTCTGGCTGCAGCCTGAGAACCCTCTCGGTGAGGGGAGGTGTGAATGGTGAGGAAGGTTCACATTCCAGGGCTCTGGGGCTGGGTGGGATTCATTTCCTGGTACTGGGAGCTGCCAGTCCAGCCCAGCACGAGCAGCTGGGACTGAGGGGATGTCAGGGACAGGAACCAGCTCTGGCTCCTCAAGCGACTCCAGAGGAGGCCACAGAGCTGCATGTGAGGGCTGGGCCCCTTTGCCCATGGCAGGGGTGACTAGGATGATCCTTAAGGTCCCTTCCCAGCCAAACCAGGGCTTCTCTACTCAAGCAGGGCTGAGCTCTGCCCTCGCTGCTGACTCTGCCTTTAATCCACACAGAGACCTTGCTTCTAGCCTGAAAAGGTGTTTTTAATGCAATTTTCCTGTGCAGCTCATATTTAAAGCTGCAGCATCTACATGAAAGCCACACACCCTTTATTTGCATGCCTGAACTGCTGAATGTGCAGTGGCTGCACAGCTCAGGATGAGCATCACCCATGTCCTTCCCAGCCCACATGTCCTTCACAGGGTGCATGCAAATGGCCTGGCTGCCCAAACTGAAAATAAACAACAGGAAGTGCCCTGGGAATTCTTCAGGCAGCCAAAGTGCCCTCAGCCATCTCCATGAGCAGGGGAGCTTCGTGAGAGTCAGGTTTCTAAAGAGGCATTTCCAAAATCAAACTTGGGCACTACTGTACATAGACTGTCCTGACTTCTGCCCAGGCTGGGAGCAAGAGGTGTAAGAGATTTAAGAGAGGGAAGATGAAGAGTAATAGAAGTACTGGAGCACAGATGGGTGAGATGAAGGAAATGTATGTACATAGTACAGTCTTTCCCAAGGCAATTCCCACAGCACAATGCAAGGACGCTGCAGATTCAGGAGAGTTCACCAAAAGCAGGGAGGGCACCTGTGGAAGAGAGAAGAGCATGTGATGAGACACTGAGAGATCAGCCACCTCAGGAGGGGTCAGAAATGATGGGATGGAACCAGAGCAAATTCTGAATGGCCAAGAGAAGATGCAGAAGAAAGCCTCCATTCTTTTTTCTGTTCTAACACAAAACCAGAGGCATTGGAAGGCAGGACCATTACCCTCTGTAAGTTGTAGCCAAAGGAAAGTGCTGTCCTTGGCTTAGAAAGGGAGGGACTTAGAAAGGGCTTAGAAAGGGAGTTGACTGCTGGGTCCCAGGATAGCCCAGAACAGTCCTAAGGAGTGGTATGGAAAGTGTGTGCTCTGAAAAGTCCTGTCCCAGAGCTCCAAGCAACCCAGGAGGAGGCTGAACGTGAGGAGATCACTCTTGTTTGGCCTGGCCTTGCCTGTGCCTGGCACAGCACACCTGGCACAGCACAGCTGGCACAGCTGTCCCCACACACAAGGTCCCACACCAGATGTGGCCTTTGGTTGCCTTTCCCAATTCCCTTGTTTTGTCCCAGCAGTGACAGCAGGTCTCACAGCAGAGGCCTGGAAATCCTCTGGACACCGTGTCCTTCATCTCAGCACCCTCAGGCCTCTCCTCCCAGCCTGCAGGTGTGTGGTCAGAACTTTCCCCTCTGCTGCTCTCTGCACTTCATCTTGGACCTGCTCACCCGAGGAAGGAACAGTAAATGAAACCGACCCAGGCCTGACACACTCTCCTTGTCAGTGAAGGGTATGACTTGCACAAAACTTCTTGCAGACCCTCAGGCCTGATGGAGAGGGCTCTTTGCAGATGGCTTTTCCCCAGAACAGTCGACTTCTGTCTCATCAGGCAGCTTTTGTCAGTCCTGGTTACATGCTCCGTCTAGTTTGGGCTGGGAGCTCCTCAGGGCCCAGAGACCTCTCACCCTCTCCTGTCCCCCAAGTGTCCTGTGCACCAGAAGCAGAACAGAAATAGCAAATCACCATCAAAGTGATCAGGAGTAATTTGGGAGCTGTGTGTTTCACACAGCAAGGAAGAAAACATCCATGGCTGCACCAGGGAGAGCTGCACCGAGTGGGGAATGTCACAATCCCCTCTGTCCCCCTCTTGGGAGTTTGAGGAGAATAATTTGATTGAAAGGCAAATCCTTTAATCTGCAGATATAAATCAGCAGAGTGGCAGAATTGCTTAGGATGGAACAGATCATATAGGGCATGTCCTGTATGTCTTTTTCCTTTGAACAACCATGGGCCCTCCAGCTGTTAACCTATTTATAAAAGGTAACTTAAGGCTACGCACAAACTCCTGAGGACATTTCATTCTGTCATTACAGCACAGACTCGATTTTTCAGCCTCAGAATAATTGGGCTCGGTTTATGGAGGCCCAGGCTAGAGATGAGATCAGCTCTGATACTAGAAGCTCTCTGCAGAGGAGCAGGATGAAGCCCTCCAGGAGCCAGGCTGTCCTGTGCTTCCCTGGACAAGGCTCTGCTTGGAGAAAGAACAATGCAAATATCAGCCACTGCATCCTGACAAGCCTCTGCAGGTCCTCCTCTTCCCACGTGAGAAGTCCCAAGCTCCGTGTGGGAAGTGTCCCAGGTCACTCACAGCAGGACCTGTGGTGCACAACAGCAGCAGGAGCTGAGTTTTCTGGGACCACAGAGCTCTTGGCAGTGGAACTCACTGCCCCAGCCTCAGTGCAGCCCCACAGCCACCTTTCTCTTCTTCTTCTTCCTCCTCCTCCTCCTCCTCCTCCTCCTCCTCCGTGGCCCCACACCAGGTTACAGCTGGTGGAGAGATCCCAGATCAGGAGATCACGGGGTGTGCCAGCTGCAAGGCAAATCCCATGACCAGTCAGAGAGCCTTGACAGGTCTCTGGGATGATAGGGATCCCTGGCTGAAATTCCATGTGTTCCATTGTGCTGGAGTCAGCTTTGATGAGCAGAACAGCCCTGGTTGGCTGGCAAACGTCTGCCAGTGACCCAAAATGCTTTTGTTGTCTCCAGAGCAGTGTCCTGCCTCACTGAGTAGTTTGCTCCTTGCACCCCTGATCCATGATAGGGGAGCCATGAGAGGTTTGTTTTGGAAGAGTACTCAAGTTCTCCAAGCTGCTTACAGACATTCACTTTCAAAAGAGAATGAACCGAAATTTCTTGAAAATGAGAGTCTGTTGGATGCTGCTCCAAGTGTGGAGGCAATTCCCTGCTCCACTCAAATCTTTTCCAGATCTGCTTCATGAGTTCTACTTCTCGATACAGCTCGGGTTCATCGCTTACTGACTGCACTGCTGGGCACCCATTTTTGGATGTGACCCCTGCTCGGGCTCTGCTGCTTGTCCGGAATGAGTGAAGGATGCGAGGAGTGACAGCTCAGCCCTCGGCAGCGCCGCGGAGCCCGGACAGATCCGCAGCGCTGCCCCTGCCGGGCACCCTCCTTCGGCCATGGCATGCCGTGCTTTGAGCAGGGAACGATAAACCCTCGCCAGACGGGCGGGAAAGCTGCCCAGTTCATTACTGCTTATCTCCAACACTTGTGCTGCCGGTGCCCCGGCTCGGCTGTGTCACCCAGCGTCCTTCATTTGCACCGGCTCCCATCAAAGCGGTGACAAACGAGCGTTCCCCTGGCTGAGCTTTCCCTTTCCAGCTCTCCCGGTGCCCACAGGTGACTCACCCAGCACGGCTCAGGCCCACGCTGAGAGCAGCTCCAGTGCTGGTCGCCTCACCTGCCCTGCTGGGCTAATGGGGCTGGCCAGGAGTGACTCCTTAGGGAGATGAGCTGGGCCCTTTGCTTTTTCCCTAGCCACTTTCACTGTCTGGCTTGATGAAAGGGCAGAGCCATTGCCTAAACACCTTCTCTAAACACCTTCTGTCCTGCCACCAACCCCACCAAACAAAATCCTCCCCTTTGCTGGGACAAGGACAGACACACCTGGGGTGTCTCACAGGTTTTGTCTGCCTTACACCGAGGACATTGGTTCATGCTGCCCTCCCTTCCAGGCCACATGGAGATGGAGAGGACTCGGAGTCTGGAAAAGCAAGTGGGGAAATTGGTTATGTTCTTTAGAGGGACAAACAAAGATAAAGGAGATGCTTTGAATTTTTGCACAGGCGAAGTATGTGGGGAGGCAATGAACGGAGCGTGGCCTGAGGTTGCTCCCAGAAAGCAGAGAATAGACTTCAGATTTTAAATTAAACCAAGGAAGTTTCATATTAAGCAGTGCCCTGTGAAGCCATGCTAGTCTTGGGTAGAATAATAAAGTAGAAATTAGGTTTTCTGGGCAAGGTTGGAAAGCACAGGAACAGCTAAGAGGACACATCCATCAGTGGTTCATCTAGGAACAGGCCCAGCTGGGATTTCACTGATGATTTTTTTTAAATTGATGATTTTTATATTGGTGATTTTTGAGGAGTTACAGGAATTCACCTGTGTGGAGGGTAGAGGTGCAGCTCATATTATATAATGTCCCTTCCTTCCTTCCTTCCTTCCTGGTCCCTTCCTGGTCCCTTCCCAGCTATTCTGTGATTTACTTGGTTTCATGGCAGGTGTCAAAGGTCTGGGCCCCCTGTCCTCTGCCCTGGGGCTTTTCTTCCTTTGGTTCGTCATGTTGGAAAAAATGCAGCAAGAGATCTTCTGCTGTTTCAGAGTTGTTTTTATTTGTCTTATCAAAACCTCGGAGGGAGAGACAGCATCCCCCGAGAACACCAGGGCAGAAAGGGCAGAAAAGGCAGAAAAGGCAATGGCTGCAGATCAGCAGCTACTTTTATACCTTACTAACAACCATTCAAGAAACAATACGTATCTTATTTTCATTTCAACACCAGTAAATCCTCATCTTATTGATATGTCTTTTCTATACTAACTTTTTTCCACCAACCAACACACCACAGGAACTGGTGTCAGAGAAGAGAGGAAGAGAATGAGGAGAGAGGAGAAGAAGAAAGAAGGAAAAACCACACCTAAAAATCTCCATCTTGTCCCTATGTAATACACAGAGCAAGATCCTAAAACTACAACTAAACTCTCTGTGGTTCACTCAACAAAAATCTCTTCACCTCTCTGGTGCATTCAGGTTCTCCCAAAAGTGGAGGGAGCTTCTCCAAAAGCCTAGGTTGCTGGTTAGGACACTTTTGAGGAGCTCTGGGGATATAAAGAAAACACCAGAGGAGCAGGAGAAGCCTTCAGGCTTCCCTGGACTCCGACAGCAGGAACACCCACAGCTGTGGGGCTGTTGGGAGCCCAGGGTGACCCAGCCAGGCTTGGGGAAGCCCTTGTGCAATCCCACAGGGATGCTTGGGTTAAGGTGGACAGTTGCCCGCTGCAATTTATGGTTTACAATGGACACACCTGTGGCATTAAAGGGCTCTACCTGCTCTGCTTTATGATTTCAGGTGTGCCTGGCTGGGATTTGGGTGAGGTGTCAGAGCTGCTGTGTGACAGGGAGAAGCCTGGGCACACCATGTCCTCAATCCACCAAAGGTTTGCTCCTGTGTGATCCCTGTGCACTGAAGGCCTGGCTTTGGGCTCTCAGTTTTTTTTCTTTTGGGGAACAAATTCCAGGCTCAGAGTTTAGAAGAAATGACCCAGAAATTCTTTTTGGAGCTAAAAGCAGGTCAGACATGCACTGATGGAACCCACTACTTTTTATTGTATTATTGTGTTGTAACTCCCTGCTTTTTGTTATATTACCATGCCTGTTCCACAGACACAGGAATCACTGTCCTGCTCTAGGAGCAGGGTGCACCCTATCTTGGAGGCAGGCAGCAGAAAGGCTCCAGAGGGGAAGAGAGGAGGATTTCCTATGGAGAGAGAGGGATCTTTAAGCTTCTGATGATCAGGGTAGGCTGGGACAGCCCTGAAATTCAAACCTCTGCCCGACCCTCCCAAAGAAAGCCATTAGGATGCTATTTTATCTTGGAGCTTAAAAATAGCACATGGTACAAGCAGTTGTTATGGCTCTGCCTTTCATCAGGGCATGGGATTTCCCCTTGCCAGCTCCGGCCCTGGAAAGGTACCCAGGCTTTGGGGGTTGGGAGAGGGGTGGGCAACTTAACCCTACCTGGATGGGGTGTGCCCCCTTCCACACCTCATGCCAAGGGTGTTTCCTCCCTCCAGTGCCCAGACATGAGACACACCTATTTTTGTTTTAATTTAGTCACCATGCTTTGATTTTCTTATCTGGCAGGCCAGCGTGTCCCATATTTTCATGATTTAGTAGCTCTGAAGCTCCCTCTGGGCAGATGGGTGACACAGAGCCCTTGGGGACATGCAGGAGCCTTGCTGTCAACAGACAGGGGATGGTGTCCCTCCCGCCCGGGTTAACTCCCAAAATTAACTGTAATGGTTTATCCAGGGAGGATGGGGCTGAATGTTCCTCCTGCGTGGTTGCTGCCCAGTGTCACCTTGCTCTCGTCTCAGGGAGTTTCAGCCACGGGGAATGCTTTCACCGAGGGAAACAATTGAGGTTACAGTGATGGCAGAGGAGGGAACAGTGACCACTGTCACCTGCCTGGACTTGTGCAAAGTGTTTGATTCTGTCCCACACGAACTGGAGAAACAGGGATTTCATGGATGGAGCACTCGGTGGATAAGGAAGGAGCTGGATGGTCACACTCAGAGTCGTGGTCACTGCCTCGATGTCCGAGTGCAGATCAGCGATGAGAGAGATGATGCTCAGGGGTCAGGGAGTTCCAGAGCCTAAACGGGCTCCAAGAGAGCTGGAGAGGGACTTGGTATAAGGGATGGAGGGGCAGGACAAGGAAGAATGGCTTTAAACTGAAGTAGGGTACATTTAGAATGTTTACTAGGAAGAAATTCTCGACTGTCAGGATGCTGAGGCCCTGGCATAGGGTGCCCAGAGAAGCTCTGGCTACCCCTGGATCCCTGGCAGTGTCCGAGGCTGAGTTGGATGGGGCTTGGAGCAGCCTGGGGTAGTGGGAGGTGTCCCTGCCATGGAAGGAGGCAGCACTGGATGATCCTTAAGGTCCCTTTCAGCCCAAGCCAGTCTGCGATTCTCTAGCTCTGCAGCTGTGCCTACTGTAAAAACACGGCCTTTCATCCCTCACCGTCCTGCTATCTACATTTCATCCCTTTATCCTGTTTTCCTGCTCTGCTCCTGCCCTCCTGCACGCGCAGAGGGTTGCATTTCTGGGCCAGAAGGGCCACGGAGGATTACGAGCAGCAGCGCGAGTGGTCCCTGCTGTTCGGCCACCTGGAGGGGCGGCTGGGAGCTCCATCTGTCCCTGGGCACTGCTTTAGCCCAAGACTCCTTCCAGCTCCTCCACATCCGCGGCTTCTATGCAATACAGGCACGCACACGCTCCCAGGGTTTCCTCTCCCCCTTAACATGATGTCCTTTCCTGCCCCACCTCACCCTTCCCACCGCGTGGGATCTCCTCTATCCCCTCGGCCGTGTCCCCTCGGCCGTGTCCCCTCAGACCCCGCGGCTCCTCACTCAGCCCCGTCCTCCATCA
>VZTN01017108.1:33663-68499 GCA_013400515.1 Erpornis zantholeuca
TGGGGGGGTCCCCCGAGGTTCCCCGGCCTTGCTCCCGCGGGGTCCCTTTGGATCCGACTCCCCCGGGCACAGGGAACCGCGGGTTTCGCTCAAGGGCGACGCAGCGGTTCCGCACTTCTCCTTGGGACTTCTGGAAACTTTTTGTGCCGTGTTTTCCCCCCGTCCTTCCCCGCTCTGCTGCCGTTGGATCTCTCGTATTCCCGGCTTTATAAGGATGGCTGCGGGCTCGCAGCGGGACGCGGGGTGAGGGATGAGCATGGGCAGAGCCGCGGCTCGGAGCGCTGGGTGTGGCGAGCCGGGGATGCGCCAGGCTCCAGGCCTCTGCTCAGTCATCGCACACGCAGCCGAGCCATAAATTCGCAGCGGGCCCGGTTTCGGGATGAGCAAACTTCTCTTGCAGAGCACGGCCGCGTTAGAAGGTACAAGAATTAAACCAGTGTTCGCCACGGCGTGATGCAGGGTTGCTGTTAATAAGTTTAAACTCAAGGCGGTGAAGTTTTTGATTCTGCAGATGCTGTTCTGCTGCCAAAAGCTGCTTCTAAGTGTGTCCTGGTAGTATGAGTGCTGTAAGCTCTCCCTCTCTTAGAGGGGTGTGTTAAAAGCCTGCTCTCTGCACATACTAAACCTTAATTTAGATGTTTAGTTCTCTTTTCTTTAGTGGTTCTTGATCTCTCTTACTTGGTCGCTCCCTCTCTTATTTCCTTCCCCTGATTCCTGTATGGATTTAGCAGATTAACTCATTGATTTTAGAGTTTTTGAAAAAGTTTTTATTTATTTTTAAAGCTGGAATCATCTAGTCAATGAATCATGTTCTTCCCAGCTTACAATTCCAGCTGAAAGGCTTCTTGAATGATACAATAGCCATCCAAGTCCTGCTCAGCGTTTCAGTGCTGGAGTAACAAGCCTTGCTCGGGGCCTCCTCCTGCTCTGCGTGTGATGCTGCTCCAGCTTCATTTTGTAAACTGAAGGGACAGGACTGCGCTGGAGTTTTACAACTCTAAAGGTTCTTTTCTCCTTTGCCAGGGCCTGACTGTCCCATCTGGTATGTTTTGCTGCTATTGTATCTATAAGGTGCTCTTGCAGCTTGATTAATTTGTCCTTTATTTGAGAAAGAGAAATTGTAACTTCAAATTATTCAGGTTGACAGTACAATTGTGATAAAGATGATATTGGCTGAACAGAGCTGTCTGTTCAATTTACCCTATGGGTTTTTGTTTGTTTTTCTTTATGAGAACTGATGGAATTTCTGATTTTCCTTCTAGATGCATTTTGGAGCATTCATGGGCTCTTTTTATGTTTTTTTTTATTTTATTCTTTTGTGCCTTCTTGCATCAGAAGAGATTGGCTTTTTCACTTTGGAAAAGGGCTTAACTTACTTGCTATTGCAACAGCAGCAATATCTCGTGTCTTTTGTTTTGTTTGGTAATAATTACATGTTAGTGACAAATAATAAGCTTGAAGGCAGAATAGCTGATCTGTTTGTGACTGTGATTGTTGACTCTGAGGCTGAAGGCCGTGGATATTATTAAATCTGTTTTTATGTGTCTCTGCAGAAATGACATCAGGGAAAGATCAGATAATACAAAGAAGTGTCAGTGCTTTGAAGATGCCAGCCCGGGGAGTTCAGCTAGAGCCCAGGGTTGCCATGGGTACAGTTTGTGGGTCACCCCCGGTTCCCCCTGAGCCCTCAGCTGATATTAGGAGAGGATTATGTCACTCCTGTCCTTAAAGAACAAACGGGGAGGATGTTGGAGGACGCTTATGGCAGCGGATCCTCGCTGGGGCTTTACTGTCTGACTTTATCAGCTTGTTCCTCCAAAGCCAGGGCTGTGGCAGGCACTGTCCCTGTGCTGGCCACTGACCCCAGGCAGGCTCCCAGGAGCGTGGACACCGTGGGACACCACGGCTGTGTGAGCTGCAGGACCTCACCCTGGCAGCATATCTGGAGATCTGCTTTAACAAGTTGCCTAATTTGTCTGTGGGGAGCTTTGAAGGTTGTGAGTGCTGTGGGTGCTGTGGTAAATGATCAGTGCAGCCTGGTTTGGGTGAGCACTGAAGTGGCCAGGGGGTGAATAATCACACCACAGGCTCCCAGACACTGCTGGAACCAACCTGGAGTTACTCTGGGAGCAGGGTGTGCTGCTAGGTGTCATTTACACATGGAAGTACTAATTCTGAAGTATTTGGGCTCAGTGCACTCATTTGTTCCCTCCCAGGGACTCCAGGCAGTTTAAGGCAAGGTTTTAAATAGCAGAGTATTGCCTAAACTGTTGTATGATGATATTAAACACCCCCACGCCTCCAACAGCCTGAGCAACAACGAGAACAGAAGCCAGTTGGGTTTTTGGAGGGGCAGAAGGTGAGGCTCAGTGGAGGCTGGGGCAGGACTGGATTTCCAGCCTTAAGCTCGTTATGTGAAGTCTGATGAGTGCTCAGTTGAAACAAATGAATTACGTATTCTGCTGGTAAAAGGGCTGACACAGCTGCAATTTCAGCCAATGGAGCTGTAATTATATTTGAAGTCCCAACCCCTGTAGTATTTTAGTGGTTGCCTCTCTTCCCTAGAAATAAATGGATCTGAGCCATTAAATCAGATCTGAGTTCTTGCAGAGTTCAGGTCTGGTTTACAGCCATTGCTGTGAGCTTGTTCTTGCTCTCGTGTACCTCAGGCTTAAACTCATGTGCTGTTTGCTAAACCAATGATGTCTCCAGTGAGAACTCAGTGCTTGGACTGCATTTGTCTCTCTGCACTGTGTCTCGATGGTGCAAGCTTCCAAATTCTGACCTACACCAAACTTATGACTAAGGGAAACCACTGGTCAGGCAAGGTTTAAGTCTGTCAGGATGGATTCAAGCTACTTGCAATTCAAATGAAAGTGATGGTTACTTGAAAGTGAAATAGTATGTGACTATACCTTGGTTTGGTCCAGAAAAACCCCAAATAATTTATTTTGCTAGGCCAGACATAGATTGGAAGATAAAATTCCAGTCTCCTCCGCTGAGAATGAAGAGTTCAAGGCGTGTTACTCATCGTGTTGTTGCGAGTCAGATTGCAGACAACAAAATTATCATTTGTGTAGCTACTTGTGGAGTTTCAAAGGCAAATTGAAGAAGCTGATACTGCTCTGAAAGGCAGAGTTATTTCCTGGAACTCCGTGTTTGTGCTTCCTGTCCCAAATAAAACAGATGAATCTCTTGCTTAGTCAAATGTCTGTGTCCACAGCTTCCTTGTGCTTTAACTGCATTTGAAGTGATTATTTCTGTGCTTTCTTTTTTTTTTCCTCCTTGAAGGCAAATGAAATTATAGTCAGCTGTAGATCAGAGAAAGCAGGGGTCTGTGATCACAGCATGTGGGAGGGTGGCAGAGAGCTCAAACCTCGAGCTGGAGCCATCACAGAGAGCCACTCCACAGAGTTCATCTCCAGAAGAAGGGGTGGATGTCCTTTGGAGCAGGTTCTTGGGAGATGATGGAAAAGCTGGGCTGAGCAGAGCAGGTAGGACCCCTGCATCCTGTGGGGGATTCTTCCTCCCACAGCTCAGAAACCAATTGCATGGCTTAGTGTTGGGCACATGGGAAGGAATTTCTCGTGGGAAGCAAAGGTCAGTGGAATCAGTTGCTGTCGATCTTATGCAGATTTTAACTTGGTAATGAGAAGAATGAAATACTTGTGGCTCACACTGCTGCCCTGTGTTGCTCCTGGGGAGGCTTCTTAATATGTTAGAAATGATTAAATAATACATTTATCTGAAATTATTGGGAAATCTGCCCTCAAAGGATTATGCACAGACATTGGTGTGATGCTCTAGTGCTCTCCAAAATTACCTTAGGGTAGTGCTGAGGATTTGTCCCAAACAAGATGAATCTTGGACTCCTCTGAGTAAGTTACTCACTTTTGTATTTTGTATATTATTTATGTATAAGGGCTCGTATTTTGGAAGGCTGGAGAGCAAAACCTTTTGCAGTTGTTCCTGTAGAAAACAAGGGACACACCGTGTTCATGGGAAGTGTAGGCTACTCCCTGCATAGAAATGGCTGTATATGTAAATGATGGTGTATTCCAACTCCATAATGCATATTGTTCCTTGGAAATGTCTGCTGGAAGGTGGGAGGGCACTGGGTTATTTACTCTGTTCTCCCCTAGAGAGGGGAGAGAGAGGGAAGGAGCTGAGTTCTTCTCTCCCTCCTAGAAAAGGCTGCTCCTTGCTGCTGTTTCAATCCTTACCTTATTTTACTCCCTGCTTCATAGAACTTTTCTCGGGGAGAGTGGCAGCTGCTGAATTGGTAGTTCCTCTGGGGAGTAGCAAGATGCCAACACTGAGATAAAGCTCACAGTGTCCCTGTGATTTGAACAAAACTAGCAAACAAAAACAATAGTTGTAGTTGCGTTATCGAGGGAGGTTTGTGTAACGCAATAGGCCCTGGATTAACTTTCCTGTGCCAAGGTTGGATTTCCAGCCTCTAGGAGCTGTAACTCTCCCTGTAAAGAGAGTTCAGAGTAGACAAACACCGTGCTGGAGTCTGTACCCTGCCCAAGATGAGTGTGTTGGCAGGGTGGAAGAGTGTGGGTGGGAGGAAGGTTAAGTATCAGGTGTATCCCTGAGCGGGTGACGTGACACTCACGGTGTAGCAGCAGATTAAAGTGGGATGAGCAGTGCCCCGGCTGCGTGCTGGCTATCAGGCTACTCTGAGGAGCTGCAGGAGGCTTCTGGGAGAAGTATGCAGTTAATCACATCCATTAGCATGATTAAAATCCTGATTAGCCTTTGTCACTCACTCCCATTTTCCACCTACACTTCGCCCCTTTTTTACCCGGGGTATTTCCAGCCATGGGATGGGCTCGTGAATGGATCCCAGGATTCTGGGCTTTGTGCTGTAACAAAGTCCCTCAGAAAGCAGCCCAGCTGCTGTCTGAACAGAACATCTGAAAAATCAGCCCCTCACAGCTGGAGGAGCCTGTGGGGAATCCAGCTGAGCATGGAGTAGGCTTGTCTTGCTCGTGTTCTGTATCTGGTGTGTCCTAAAGCTTGGATTTTAACATCCTCATCCCTTTGTGCTGAGGGGCTCCTTGTGCTGCCTGGCACCTTGGGGCAGCAGGGCTTCTCTGGCCTCCAACAGCCAGGGCTGAATGGGCTGGAGAACAACTCCAGGGATGGGATGATGGGGAAGGACAAGGCTGAGACTGAGGTTAGGGAAACTGTAGATCAGCTGGTTGGATTTTGACAAGAAGTGGAAAAAAAGGGCAAAAAATGAGGTAATTGTGTAAATTCCTGTGTGCAAAAACTCTTTTTTAAAAACTTCACTGGTTGGGGAGATACTGTACATATTAAAACTGGATCTTTTTTGGAAAAGCAAACGTCTCTGAGCATTAGGTCATACACTTCCAACACATTCCCGCCTGGGAGTGAGTCATTGTTCCTTTTGTAAAATTGTATTGGAGCTACATCATCCCCAAAAGCTGTTTTTCAGCTGAATTTAGGGTGTTGACACTTGCCCTAAACAAAGTAAAACTGTGGGAGCATTTATCAGAGCAGTTTCAAAGTGTGTTTACATACTCTGGAGCTGCGACTCCAGAAGTGCAGGAGCTCAGCTCATTCTTGAGTGGAAACCCTCATCTCTCACGCTGAGGATTGGAGCAAATATCTCCTTGTAACTTAACTGATGTTTGTGAAGTGCTTAAAATCCTCTGTAAGGGGCAGAGAAACATCCAGGTGCTTTTACCAGGTCTTATTTCTCCCTCCTCCCACTCGTTTCTTGCAGGCACTTGTGCTGTGTGGGCTCTTTGCTGTAGATACTCTGGCAGTTTGTCCTGCCAGGAGCTGATACTGAGGGTTTGTTTCCATATTATGACTTTATTTTCTCTAACAAAACTCCTTTGAGGTTGCAGCTCTCCTCCACTTCATGCTTTCTATCAGGTTGTTGTGGCAGAAGTTCAGTGAAATGGGGCAGTGAGAAATGGGTCAGTGCTCAGGTGGGATTTCTACAACTAATTTTAGAAGCTGCATCGATTCTGTTAAAGGGGAAGTAGAAACAGCTGCTTGGAGAAAGGGATGCCACACACTCATCACACTGGGTTTGTTGGGGAAAATGTGATGGAGAAATGCTCTCAGTGGCATGAGTTTGAGCTTGGGGTGAAAAATCCTTGACAGACTTTGATTGGAAAGGCTTAGGCTGCCAGGAACACCTGGATCCCAGAATGGTTGGAGTTGGAAGATCACCCAGGCAGGGGCACCTGGAGCAGTGCCACAGGAATGTGTCTGGGTGGGTTTGGGATGTCTCTGCAGAGGGAGACTCCAGGCACCCCTGGGCAGCTGTTCCAGGGCTCTGCCCCTCCATGGAAAGAGACTCTTCCTCCTGCTGAGCTGGAGCTTGGTGTGTTTGGTTTGTGGCCATTGCTCCTTGTCCTGTCACTGAACAGAGGCTGGGACCATCCTTGGGGAGCTTTGTGTGGAGGGTTGGGATCCCCTCTGAGCCTTCCCTTCTCCAGACTGAGCAGGCCCAGCTCCTGCAGTCTCTGCTCACCTGGGAGATGCTCCAGAGCCCCCATGAAAGCCAAATCCCAAATCCAAATTCAGTGTTTGCTGTTAACACTATTTCAGTTCATCAGAAAGGGAACCTGAGTGAGACAGCAGTGAGGATAGGGCAGGAATTAGGCACTTGGAGCTGCTATGAACAGGATGCAAATGGAAATCTGAAAGTTCTGCTTCACTGACAGTTTTCCTGTAATCCCCTCTGGAAAGCACTGGGCATTTTTAAGCACCTGACTCATAGTAGTTCAGATCTGCCTGGGGTTCAGGCACACTGAGAGGAAGAGCTCAACTGTGGTAAAAGGTTTTCCCTGGGTGAGGCTGAAGGTCCTCGTGGCCTGGGAGGTGCCCTGGGCAGTGACATCTGCTCAGGAAGTTCACGTGCTCCCTTCCCCTGGGGTAAGTGCAGCTTGATCCACACTTGAGGGGAAAATCAGCAGTAATGTGAAATCACTAATGATGTTGGATATGGAATGCTCTTGGAAATACTGAGGAAAACCCAACTGTAAACAGCAGCTTAGAGAAAGTGTTTTAAAGTGTGGTTGTTGGTGCTGTTTGTAGCAGCTCCAAGTGCTCAATTCCTGCCTGTACCCAGGTTCCCTTTCTGCTGCTCTGAAGTGGTGTTAGCACCAAACACAACAGTTCTTGGATTTGGAATGTTACTTTTTCCAAGAATCCCAGAATGGTTTGGGTTGAGAGGGACCTTAAAGATCATCTCATTGTCCCATGGGCAGGGACATATCCCAGGGTGCTCCAAGCCTCATCCAGCCTGGCCTGGAACACTTCCAGGGCTGGGGGATTTTGGTGTTGTTGGTGAGGTGTATTCCTCTTTGTGGTTTTTTGTGTTTAACCTCTCAATTTCAGCCATTTCTCTTGCAGTTTCAAAGAGTGCAGTGCCCTGTTAAAAGATGCTCCTTTGCTTATCTGCACTGTTTTAAGGAATCTCAGAAGTTTTTCTGCTGTCCTTGTGTACTTTCATTGCTGTTAATCAGCTAATTAGAAACTTCCAAACTAGGAGAGCAAAGGCAAAAATCCCCGAGCAGCTCCAGCAGAGGCTCTGAATGAGGCTCTGCAGACAGGGGAGGCAAAGAATGAGACAAAGAACTGAGTCACCCTCTCTTCCTTCCTTTGGACTCTTGTGGTGGGAGTGAATCGTTTCTGGTTTTAGTCATAAATCAGAGCAATTAAAAAAGGGTTCTGCATGCTAGTGGCTGGATCATTCAAACTTCTTACTTAGCAGGAGCTGTGGATTTAAATGATTTAAATAAGCAGTAGTAATTGAAAAATATTGTGTGGTGGCTTGCTGCTGCGTTCCCAGTGGGATGTTATGGATGCACAGACTCAGAAATGTTGCTCTGATTGTAACTCTGAGTGCAGCCCCCAGCTCTGGGGTCCAGCATGGGAAGGACCTGGAGCTGCTGGAGAGATCCCAAAGGAGGCACCAGGATGATCCAAGGGATGGAGCAGCTCTGCTGGGAGGAAAGGCTGGGAGAGCTGGCAATGTTCACCTGGAGAGGAGAAGCTTTGGGGTGGCCTCAGTGTGGCCTTGCAGGGCCTGAAGGGGCTCCAGGAGAGCTGGAGAGGGACTGGGGACAAGGGATGGAGGGACAGGACACAGGGAATGGCTTCCCAGTGCCAGAGGGCAGGGATGGATGGGATATTGGGAAGGAATTCCTGGCTGGGAGAGTGGGGAGGGGCTGGGATGGAATTCCCAGAGCAGCTGTGGCTGCCCCTGGATCCCTGGCAGTGTCCAAGGCCAGGCTGGACATTGGGGCTGGGAGCAGCCTGGGACAGTGGGGGCTGTCCCTGCCATGGCAGGGGTGGATTGGGATGGGCTTTGAGGTCCCCTTCAACCCAAGGCACCCCAGGGCTCTGGATTCTGGGAATGTTTGGTCAGCTCTGCAGCTGCTCTGTGGGATTTGAGTGTCTACTCCTGCCCAGGTTTGCAGGATGTGACTCCCAGAGTGGATTTGGTTCCACCTGCACTGGCACTGTTGTGCAGAATGATGGGACACACCCACCAGGATGTCACCGAGGCTTGAATCCTGCACTAAATCCTTTTGGGATTTCTCCTGTGGGGTTGGCACACAGTGTGTGCCAGGTGGTCCTGTGGCACCACCATGATGGGGACTGGAGGGTGCTCTGGGTGGCTCAAGCTCTATTTTATATCACAGATTTGCATTTTTATATGAAACTACAACGTCTGTCATCTGCAGGGTTAATTTTTCCAGGATATATTCCTGCTCAGAGCATACATATTATTTTTCTTTAGGCTGTATTTTAACCTATTTAAGCCTTTACGACATGAGAATTAAAGGATATTTCCATCTCGTGTTCTGGGGGCTGGATTTTCTTTAACTGTTTTTTTTTGGGGGGGGGGTAAAATGTACTTTTTTTTGCATTGGGATTTGGGCAGAGCATGTAGGGCAATAGGATCAAGTGTCACATTGGGGATTACATATTTGTCCTGAAGTGACCCTCTTAGGAGCTTTCATGGGTGTAATTGGTGAATGACTGGATTTATAGGGATGTATATCTGCATTAGCACTGGTTTGATGTGACTCGAGCTGATTTGCTTTTGGTCCAAACTATTTTCAGCTTGGGGAATTCACTTTTAAGGAGAGATGCTATAATTTGCCTAAAAGTGACATTTTTAGGCTTGTCAAAAAAAGCAGTGATGGTTTTATCAGGATTTAATAGCTCTACATATGAATGTAGATTGTCTGGTGGCTGAACCCCAAATTTATCCCAAAAGCTGCACATTTATTTGAGACCTCTGGGTGTTAATGGTGTGGAAAAAACCTTTATCATAGCAACTTAGCAAGATTCTTTTTGTTGCATCAGTCATTGTTGTGTTCTTAAAACTGTACCAGCTCTTTCACTCGGGGTGTTCTGGATTATTTGGGTGTGTTGTGTCTCTTTGCTGGCAGCTCCTGTGGGATTTCCCTCTCCTGGAAGGAATTAACATGAATTTGAAGGCGTTGGGGAACATGAAGGAAACTCCTTGCACCTCCAAGCTTAATTTTCTGCATGAAGGTTCTGAACTTGCCAAATGAGCAGTAATTGCTGGTCTTGCTGATAGACTTTCCCTGTGGGCACAAGCTCGTGTGCTTGGCTGTGAGCAGAGCCTGGCACCCTGGTGCTGCCTGGAGTCTGGGGTTGCTGTGGGGTTTTCATGGGCTCTGCTGGGCAGTGCCAGCCCTGCCCAGCTCTGGGATCCCTTCGGTGCTGATGGATCACTGAATGGCTGGGATTCACAAAGCCCTTTCCTTCTACAGCATCAATTTGCATTTTTTCCTTAATTACCCCGAGCTGTGTTTGTTTGTGCCACAGGTTTCCCTGTGCCCCCCTTCTCCTGCTGCTCTGCTCTCTCTCCAAAGCTCCCAGCTGCTGTTTTTCCTCCCTTATTTCTCTTTTCTCAGATCCTGTTTAAGGCCATCTGAGTGTATTCACTGTGGGGTGGGTTTCTTTTTTTCTTTTGCTACAAAGACCTTTTAAAAAGGCTGTTGGAGGGGTGATTGGAGCACAGAGCTTGACACTCTGCTCCCAGAAATCCTGACTCTGGCTGGCATCAGCTGATGGTGTCTTGTTTAAACATACCACAGAGTCGATGTTTTTTCCCCCTGGGGTTTGACTTCCTGTGATAAAAGGAGATTCCCTTTTAAAGCAGAGCTCCGTGGTTATATAATGAGAGAAGGAAATACTCCAAAAGTGACATTGGGAGAATAGAAAAGTTATTTTGGTGACTGACTGTTAGATAGGAGAATAGAAAATTCGCTCAGGAGGGCACTGGTAACTCGAGTCCTCTTGGGAAAGTGAGAGGAACACATTTAAGGAATTAAGTAAGGGAGTGACCAGGGCAGAGCAGTGGAAGGAAGGTTATGGTAAGGACAGAGCTGTCCAGTTCACGTCTAGGATTCCTCTTAGAGGATTTAACTCTTTCCAAACTGCTTTTCCTCTCCTCCATAAGCTGCTGTGCTGTTCCTGAGCACCCCAAGTCTCCAAATCCGACCCTCCAAGAGCTCTTCTGGCTTTTGCTGTTGGATTGGAAGCCATGAATAGAAGTTATTTTTGAATTTGTGCATGTGGCTTTGTGTGTCCCCAGCAATGCCAGACCAGGGCACTCCCTCCTTCCTTCCACCTGCACTTTCTGTCCCCCCTTACCAGGACTGCAAACTTGCCAAGGACTGTGCAGGAGTCAGAGTGAAAATTGGCTTTTTATGCTGTTGGTAGGGCGAAATGGGAGTTTCTAAGGCAGTTTGGTGTTCCTCAGCACGGGTTTTTGGGAGGTAGGAATACAAACTCCCAGGGAAGCCAGCTGGATTCTGGCACTGAACTCTCTGAGCCTTCATGGTTGCTGCCCTTGGAGTTCAGACTCAGCACTGCTCACACCCCACACTCCCCACAGACACTGCAAGGTCCCTGTGGATTTAAAATTGAATATTGATCTCCCTGGCCTGGGATATGCCTATAGAAAACTGGAAAATGCCCACAATTCATCAAAATGAAGCTGATTTTCTTGCTAGTCTGGGGTATGTTTATTTTTTCTACTATGTAATTTATCTGTAGAATAATTTTTCAGCAGCCAGATATGCTGACTGTGCCTGTTACGTTTCCCCAGTGAAATTCCCTGGCAAGCTTCACTTCTTCCAAGATCATTTGGAGGTGCTGATGTAATCAAATGGTTGAATGTGAACTCAACAAGAAATTATGTAGTGCAAAGTTTGCTCTTAAAATCCATATGGAATTAAAACTCATTTGTTATTTTTATGTATTTTTAGTGTACGTATCTGTGCTCTTCAGGAACTTTGGTTTTGCTCATTTTTTAATTAAGAGATGTCAGTTTATGCCTGGGGGGGGGAAGCAGGACCGATGCTTACAGATCCTTAACACCTCATCAAAATTTCAGTGGGAGTTATTTTTTCAGCCCTATTTGAATAATTAAACTTCGTGCTGAACTAATTTTGCAAATGCGTGGGGGGAGCACAAGGAGTAATGAAAATAGTGAATCTAAATTGCAGTGCATTAGGGTGTCCTGGTTGTACAAGTGTGACACCCTGCTTTATTCTAAATAGTTGTATTACTTAAACCTCACAGCTTATAAACTGAGGAGTGAAATATAAACAGAGATTGGGAAATGATCCTCTGAAAGGCAGAAGTGAAACAGGGGGGCTCTGGTGATGAATATCTTGTTTAACACAGAGATCACCTTGAGTAGTATAATTTTCCATACTGAATTTTTAACCCTTGCCTCAAAGCAAGGGAACTTCCACAGTGCCTTGGAGGACCTGCATTTTTGTCCTTAAGTTAGTTTAGTTTGGTTTTCAAATGAAAGCTTGTAGAATCTCATTATTTATGAAACAGAAGCTTTGGATTAAGCTCAGATGTTCCTTTATTAAAGAATTCCAGCTACAAAGGGAGGCTGGGTATCCACCAGCTGCACTCACTGACTGATAACAGGCTTTTCAAAGTAGTTTTCTTTCAGCAATCCTGTTAATGCTTTAAATTCAAGCCTAAACTTTTTTTTGGTGGGATTAGGGGTAGGAATAAAAAAAAAAAAGGCAACTAGATCAGAGGAATAAAAGCAAATAATTCAGCATGAACAGGAGAGCAGGAGGCTGAGGTGAGTCAATTATTTTGATATGTGTTTGTAAGCCAGCAGGACAGTATTGCACTCCCCACTTTAGAGCTTATTAAATAAAATCAGAAGGTAAGAACTGTGAGAACAGATCAGGCAAAAGGTTCAGGTACGAGGGTTTGTGCAGAGCAGGTTTGCTTTGTGTTTTGTCCTTTTTTCATCTCCTTGGTTTTTCCTCTGGGGAGCTGTGGGCTGTGTCCCCAGGGCTCCTCGTCTGTGCTGCAGCCTCTGAGAGTCCTGGGGACTCTGTGGGGTTCAGATCACAGAATCCTCACTGGGTTGGGTGGGAGGGACCTTCAGGATCATCCAGTTCCACCCCTGCCCTCTCCTGGAGCCCCTTCAGGCCCTGCAAGGAGCTCTGAGCTCTCCCTGGATCCTTCCCTTCTCCAGGTGAACATTCCCAGCTGTCCCAGCCTGGCTCCAGAGCAGAGGAGCTCCAGCCCTGGAGCAGCTCCGGGGCCTCCTCTGGGCTCTCTGCAGCAGCTCCAGGTCCTGGTGCTGTTGGCCCTGGGGCTGGGGCAGCTCTGCAGGTGGGGAATCACCTGAGCACAGGGGCAGGGGGGCAGAATCTCTCATTCCCTGCTGCCCACGCTGGGATCAGCCCAGGGCACAGGGGGTCCCTGCCCAGGGAATGTTCAGCTTCTCATCCCCCTACACCCTCAGTCCTTCTCCCCATCCCTTCATCCCCAGCCTGTTTGTGCTTGGGATTGTCCCAGCCCAGGTGCAGGACCTTGCCCTTGGCCTTGCTGACCCTCTTGAGGTTGGCACAGTCCCAGCTCTCCAGCCTGGCTGGGTCCCTGTGGATGCCCCATCCCTTCCCTGTGGTGTGTGACAGCACCCAGAGCTCGGTGTCACCAGGGAGCTGCTCAGGGTGCCCAGTCCCAGGTGTGTCATTTGGCTTTTTCAGAGTCTCTTAATCTCCTCAGCAGCAGAAAATGCCTTTCCCTCCTCAAAGCCAAGTGCTCTGTGCACAGGTTGGCAGCAGTGGTGTCGAGGAAATAGCCCAGCTCTAAAGCCACAATATTGGCAAATAAAGATTATCTGTGGCTGCCACTGTCACCTTTGTCCTCTCAGCACAAGGTTTCACACTGGCAGCTTGCAGGTCACACCAAATGCTCCTCTCCCTGCTTATCTCTTGTGAGAGTTTGTTAATCTCTCAAGGTACAGGAGCTGTGATTTCTAGATGAAATGCTTTATATTGTGCTTTTCAGAAGTGTAATACCAAAAAAATGAGGTTGTGTGTTGGGAGGAACATTTTCATCTACTAAACAGGGATGTAGGCTCTATTTTATGGAATTGACTGAAATCTTACTGTTTTTAATCTGCAAGTTGCACATGGATTGTTCTCTCTCAGGAAGTTTTTACTAAAATACTTCTATTATTCTACTAATTTATTGTTTAAATATATTTTTGAAAAAAGAAAAAATGGAGTGTTTTCAGACACTCATCAGGTTGACTAGATTCAAGGCAGGCTTTTGCTCTCACATGTCCTTTGTGTGAATTCTGGGTTAATTAAGTGACTCATTCATTCAGTCTGGCTGAGGCTGCACAGGCCGAGGGAGCTCCGGCAGCACATGATGGGCTGAAGGAAAAAACAAACCCAGCACAGGGTGAAACTCTCTGAGGCATCTGAGCTTCCTTCTGGGCAGGGAATAGGGAATAGGCAGCCTGTGCTTGAGTGGAGATCTGCAGGATCAGGCATTTCACAGAACATGATCAGAGGTTTTTGGATTCCTAAACACTGCAGGGCTTCTGCTTTGTGTGCTCTTCATTTCTGAGGCCTGGCTGGTAAGAAATGTCACTGTGTCGTGTTTGTTGTGTGCTGTACAGGGGCAAATCTGAATTCTGCACCATTTAAACAGGGCAGGGATGGATGGGAGATTGGGAAGGAATTGTTCCCTGGGAGGGAGGGCAGGCCCTGGCACAGGGTGCCCAGAGCAGCTGTGGCTGCCCCTGGATCCCTGGCAGTGCCCAAGGCCAGGCTGGACATTGGGGCTTGGATCACCCTGGGACAGTGGGAGGTGTCCCTGCCATGGCAGGGGAGTTGGAATGGGATAATCCTTAAAAACCCAAAACAGTCTGGAATCTCTTTTGTTTTACTCCAGCAAGTTTCTTGTGTGAAACACAGAAGCAGTTCCTGAAACACAAGTCAATGCCTGGTTAGGAGGGGGATGGACAGACCTGAAAGTAGAACCTGGAATTATTTCTTCTTTCAAACACCAAAGAAGAAAAAAAAATAACCCAAAGAAAAAGCCCCTCATGATTCTAATAATTTGGTTAAAAAATTTAAAAATGTCTTATAAATATTCTAAATCTAAAGAGGTAGAAATCTAAGAGAGAGAGAGAGTACTGAACATTTTCTGAATAATGAAGTGGATCTTTCTGTAAAACATCTTTACTAATTAACCCAAAAACGAAGCAAACTGAAGTACAGCAGCTTGTAACAAAAAGCTTTTTGATGGAGTTTGCTGCTGGGAATGAGCTCATCCTGGTGCCCAGCTGGGCACTGGGCAGGGCTGGAGGTGTTTGCTGAACCCAGGGGAGCTGTGTGGGCTGTGGGGTCGTGCTGGGGGGAGCTGGGAGTGTGGGGCCATCCCAAGCTTTCCCTCCTGCTTCCAGGTGGGGATGGCAAGAATTTGGATTGTGGATTTGCTGTACTTATTTTTCAGGCATTGATTTTTAGGTAGATTAAGAGAGCTGGAAAGGAGCTCTTTACCAAGGGCATGGAGTGCCAGGACAAGGGGGAATGGCTTTAAACTGAAGGAGGGTAGTTTGAATTGTTTATTAGGGAGAAATTCTTGCCTCTGAGGGTGGGCAGGCCCTGGCGCAGAGTGCCCAGAGCAGCTGTGGCTGCCCCTGGATCCCTGGCAGTGCCCAAGGCCAGGCTGGACACTTGGAGCAGCCTGGGACAGTGGGAGGTGGGTTGGATCACCCAGTGCCATGGCAGGGCTGGCACTGGGTGATCCAACCCAAACCTCTCTAATGAAAAGTTGTTACAGAATGAAGAAATGTGGTCCCCACCTTCATTGAGAAACATCACTTTGGTCCTCAGGTGGAGCCAAGCAAGACTGAAATTAAAAGTTAAATAACAGTGATCTTGGCTTCATAATTTAAAATTATTCCCTTTAAAACATTGTACAGTGAATTGATGTGTGCCTTCTGTGCTTTCTTCCTGTTTCTGGTTTTAAAATTATGAAATTGTTGCTTTAAAATAAGCAGTTGATTGGGAAAACCACTTGGAGTAAGGGCCAACCCTGAATATTCAACTTGTACAATGCTTGTGGGGGTTGACATTGGGATCTTGCTGAGTGGGAATTCAGTGATGTGCCAGAAGCACAGAGTTTGCTTCATTCTAAGTCAGCTTTAAACCCCAGAAGTTGTATTATTCATTGTTCTTTCAGTTTCTCACCCTGATAAGCTGCTTTGTTGTCCTTGGAGGCACTGGGAGCCTCATGCTGGTTCCAGTTCAAATTGCAATATCAGTGTGTAGGGGAGGCCGGAAGGTTTGGAGTCTGCAGAAACTCCTATACAAATGTTTTATTTCTGCCAACTAAAGAAGTGCTGAGAACTGTAAAAATAATGGAATTGATGTGAGACAATGTGTTAGACTCATCTCCCTTGTCATTGAAATTTGTCTTTAGAACTATGGGAGAATTAATTAGAGTTGTAACAGCTCCTACACATGAACAGAGCAGGAGTGACTGAATTCATCATCTTGGGGGTGACTCAGAAATCCCCCAGCCCTGGTGGCTCAGGATCAGAGCTTTGGCACAGTTCTTGTTTCCTCAGTGCTGTCAGATGTGCACAAGCCAGGGGCACTGCATTCAAACCTCTGGGGTGTATCCCTGGAGTAGTGACCCCTGGTTCTACCTCAGAACCCCTGGTAGAGCCCGAGCAGGGCTGCCCAGGGACAGGGCAGCAGTGAAAGGCCTTTGGTGGCTCTTGGAATCCCAGCATGGGTTGGGTTGAAAGGGAACTTGAGGATCACCCAGTGCCCCCCCTGCCATGGCAGGGACACCTCCCACTGTCCCAGGCTGCTCCAAGCCCCAGTGTCCAACCTGGCCTTGGGCACTGCCAGGGATCCAGGGGCAGCCACAGCTGCTCTGGGAATTCCATCCCAGCCCCTCCCTGCCCTCCCAGCCAGGAATTCCTTCCCAATCTCCCACCCATCCCTGCCCTCTGGCACTGGGAAGCCATTCCCTGTGTCCTGTCCCTCCATGCCTTGGCCCCAGTCCCTCTCCAGCTCTCCTGGAGCCCCTTTAGGCCCTGCAAGGAGCTCTGAGCTCTCCCTGGATCCTTCCCTTCTCCAGGTGAACATTCCCAGCTGTCCCAGCCTGGCTCCAGAGCAGAGGAGCTCCAGCCCTGGAGCAGCTCCGGGGCCTCCTCTGGGCTCTCTGCAGCAGCTCCAGGTCCTGGTGCTGTTGGCCCCGGGGCTGGGGCAGCTCTGCAGGTGGAATCACACATCTCCACACCCCATGGCATTCCTGGTTTTCTTTGGATCTGGGTGAAGGAGCAGTAGCAGGAATGCAATTGTGTCTCAGCCAGGAACAAGTGAAAGTGTGGATGGACATATGAACAGCTGGGATTTTCTTTTTTTTTTCCCCTTTTTTCTTAATGAGTCTAAGCTGAACAGTTTTAAGTCCAGATTAAAAGCTGGATGGTATAATTATTTTTTAATTGGTCTTTGCAGTAAGAACCTGTGCATTAAACCACAGAATTTTCTGAATTCCAAATGCAGTGAGAAATAGAAATCAGGTGGATTAAGTATAATGCTGAAAATTCATTTTATGGATATGTCTGAAGACCTTTCATTCAGTCATAATTTAGTATTTGTTAATGCACCTTTTGATTTCTGAAGGTGTTATTTGAGGTTTTTAAGCAGTGAGTCTGCATGGATTTATTTGGTTGTGGTGTGAAGTAACACATGTTGTACTGGTTCCAATCTTGATGAGGAAACTGCTGCTGATCCTGCTGCGTTTTCAGAGCAGGAATCACTTTCCTTGATAAGCACAGAACAAGGATCAGAGCAAACACTTCCAGCAGCTCCCTTGGCTTAGGCTGTCACTGCTCTGATAACACAGACAGGGTGAGAGCTGCTCCTTGGCATTCCCAGAACAAGAGTGACGCCAGAATGATTTTTTGCTTTTTCTTTTACACTCTTTTATAGTTTGATGCACTCTCAGTGCTTTTAGCCCCACACTTGTAACTCCCCAAGGCTGAGAACTCAGCTCAGCCCCACGGCACCATTAAACCAGGAGAGCAAACATCCTGGGAGCCCCAGACACCAAGGGCCTCTCCAGAACACATTTTGTAAACTAAAATAAGCCCATCCAGAGAGAAAGTTCCTCAGAACGAAGAGTTCACTCAAGCCTCTCATTAGGAAATCTTTGATAAATATGTTAATTTTGCAAGGCCTATAATTGTGTGTATTTCTGTATGAGGGTGTGCATGCATTTTTAAGGCATTCCACCTGGACCAAGTGCTGTACCAAAAATCCTGAAATAAACACTGAGGTAAGAACCCCTTTTCCCCATAAACCATGTTCTGGTTTTAATTTTAAGACCAGAGAAAGGCAACAAGAGGATCTTTGGGGATGGAATCTATGAAGATGCTGAGATTCTCCCTTCTTTTTTATTTTCCCTGTAGTTCTTACGCAGCTCATGGTTTGTTTACTGTGACTGAACCTTCAAAAATCAGCAAAGTAAAAGTGCACAACTCTCAGGGGGACCTCTCTCTACAACTATTTGAGAGGAGGTTGTAGTGAACGAGGGACAGGAGGAGAGGGAACAGCCTCAGGCTGGGCCAGGGGAGGCTCAGGGTGGACAGCAGCAGGAATTTCCCCATGGAAAGGGAGCTCAGGGATTGGAACTGCCCAGGGAGGCTTGGAGTGCCCATCCCTGGAGGTGTCCCAGGAAGGGCTGGAGGTGGCACTCAGGGCTCTGGGCTGGGCACAAGGTGGGCATCGGGCACAGCTTGGACTCAGTGACCTTGGAGATCTTTCCCAATCTAATGATCCTGTGATTGTCATGCCCTGCACACCTCTGGCTGACTCTGCCATGACTACAACCAGAGACAGCTTTAAAAAACCTGTAATTAACTGATGTTTAGCAGGCTTAGGGCAGGCTGCAGGGGTGGTGGGTGCCAGTGCCAGCCCCTGGTGCTCTGCAGGGTGTGTTTGGGGCCTGTGTGTGTCCAAGACCCCCTCCCTGTATCATGTCTCAGATCTTGCAGCAATTTGCTCCTGGGTGCTGGTGTAACACAGCTGTCTGCACCTTGTTGGAACCTGTCAGCAGCTACTGGTGGCATCTCAGACTCCAGCCCAGTTCTTCACGCTGAATTGAACAAATCTGTTTTTTCAGGCAGTTGCATAACGGGAAGTGACTGCTCATCTTCTGTTCCACTTATTTTTTGTTGGCTTTAGAAACTTTTTTTCTTTAGAAACCTTAATTACTCTTACTTAATTGCTCTTACCCTTACTTCAGAAAACTTAATTACTTACAGTCGTAAGTAAACATCTGAAGGATTTATCAGATAATTTCAGGCCTTGAATTTGCTAATGAGTGGCACTGCTTAAAAAACCCTAAAAGCCATAGTTTTGATGCAGAATATATAAATGTATTCCAGCTCAGTCCAAGAACTTATCCCCAAGGTGGCTTTGAGTCTTACTCTGACTGGTTGGATTTCCAACCCACCTTTAACAAAAGGAAACTTACCCCTTACAAATGGACTCTTTTTTTGGCTGGTGGGTTTGTTTTTCAACCTGAATCTGAAAAGCTTGGGTAAGGTGAGTGTCTTTATGCTTTGGAAATGTGATCTGTGAGCTAAGAGGCAAAGAACTAAATGTTAATGACCTTAACCCTATCTGGCTGCACTGCTCTGACCTTTATCTGCCATCTCCCCTTTCCCCAGGTACAGGCATCACTTTCTGCTTGCACCTCCCAGAACAAATCTGCTCAGAGCTGATCTGATTTTAGCTGGAAATCTGAAATAATGTCAGGAGGTTGGTTTTCTTTTATTTTCCTGCATCCTGGTACTGCCCAGCTTCTTGCTTTCAGGGGTGGAGAGAGTTTGGTTGTGCTGGGGGTCACTCAGAGCTGACCTAACAAAGCTCTGCCTAAGCTGAGGTGCAAGTTCAGTCAGGTGTTGGGCACTGTCCCCACACAGGGGAGGTCAAATGATGTTTTAAGGCTTCTCCTGAATTTTCCAGGAGAGTTTGGGATGTTCCATGTGTGACTTCTGCCCAGCTGGGATCACAGTGAGCTCCTGAAAAAGTCAGCATGTAATCAGGAGTTTAATGTTTTAGTAGTTTTGGTATCTCAGGACCCAGATATTGCTTAATTCTTGCTAATCTGGTCTTTTCCATGTAAAACTTTCAGGTAACAAATCCTCTGAAAACTTCTGGAATATGCTCATATTCTGAATGGAGTTGGGTTGAACTGATTCTAACACTTCATGTTGTCTCTGCAGTGATTTTGAGTGTCATTAACTTCTGTGGTAGAGGATGCCCTCTAGTCTAGGAGCCCACAAAAAAGATGCAGAGGGACTCCAGATAAGAGCCTGGAATGATAGGACAAGGGGGCAGGGTTCAAACTGAGAGAAAGTAGGTTTGGATGAGATATTGGGAAGGAATTCCTGGCTGTGAGGGTGAGGCCCTGGCACAGCTTCTCTGGGCACCCTGTGCCCCTTGAACCCATTCCCCCATGTCCTGTCCTTCCAGGCTTTTACCCAAAGTCCCTTTCAAGGGATCTGTCATATTTGTATGTATGAATCTGTAACTACTCAATTTTGGTGTGGGCTGAAGAAGGGTTGGAGAGGGGAATTATCCCTTCCATGTGCAGGTTTTGATGCAGGAGCTCTGCACACGGAGGAGAAGCAGATTCCTTCTCTGCTGGGTTGTGAGCAGTGGTGTGTGTGTGCCTTGTCCTGGGGCTGTGTTTGCTCTCCTGTGACTGATGAGGGCTGGGGGCTGTTTCTAATCACTCCCCTCTGGCTGTTCTGACACCGCTGCTGCTCTTGGGAGCCTCTGATTTCTGTAGCAGAGAACACCAGGCACTGACACCAGCCAGGAATTCTGTGTGCAGAGGGGATGGATGTGGGTGAGGGAGGCTGGAATTCCCTGCAGAGCAGCCTCTGTGTGCAGGAGCACATCCCACAAACAGCAAGCAGGATGAGCCTTTACTCAGAGCTGCTTGTGGAATTCTGTCTGTAAAGAGCACCCAGCTCATAAAAAACATCACTGAGCTAAGGAGATGCTGAGTTTGCTGTGGAGTGGATTCATCCTGCAGTGTTTATCACCTTTGGTGGGACTGATTTTTGGGGACATGGGTAATTCCTTGTGTGTGCCTGCACGTCTGAAATAATTCCCCTCAGGTACAGCTTACCAAACCTGTCACACTGATGTGCTTGGATACTGCTCTGTGTTCAGAGCACACCTGGCCATGAGAGTTGGGTTTATAGGAATGGATATAAATGACCTTTTCCATGGAAATATTTATATATATGTGTGTATTAAAAAACCCCAAATAATATGTATTTTCAGAACTTTTAACCCAGTGTCCTGATCATGCTGCCAGCCCATATTCTGTTAAACTTTCGTATTATTTTTCCTTTTTTCTTCCAAAGCATCCATGTAAAACCTACTGCCATAATAAGTTTCCAACCTGAAAAGCCAGGAATTAAATAAATCCAAAAATCTCTGTTACAAAGATACTTTTAGGTCAAGACTGAGGCAGTTGCAAGTTGGGGTGAAGCAGCACAGGTCAGTGCATCCACCATGTTGGAGTCCTTGTAAAATGCTCCATTCACCAGCACCAAGCAAAGCTCAACTCCAGGAGCACCTGCAGGGATCCTTTCCCATAAAATCCCAGGGGCTCCATAGGTGACTCTTTCAGTGCTCAGTGAGGTCCCTTAGCTGTCCCTGAGTTGTGAGCTGCAGCTCCCTGCCCACCCACACATCCCCATGGGATAATCCCCTCCATCCCCAGGACAGGGATACAGGGTGAGGTTGTGACCTGGTGTAGGTGAGGAGATATTAAATGGGCAGCTCGGGCACTTCAGTTATGAAACCTGGCAGGCATCAACCTTGAAAATGTAAGAAGCTTTCAGTCTGGTGAATTTTCATGCTTTCTTACAATAATGAAATGTCAGAGAGGGTTGGGAATTCTCCAGGAGCTGTTTGGCTTTGAAGCTGTTGCTGTGGCAGCCTGCAAGGTCCCAAGGAGATGGGAAATCCAAACTTCTCTGGTGTTTGCCCACAGCAAGGCCTGAGCTGACACTGCAGACAACATTCCTCCATCTGCTGTAACTTGGTAAAATCACTCCTGGTGGCAGCAATTTCCTGCTTGGTTTTCCTTTTCCAAAGTCAAAGAAAGACAATGTTTTGCAGTTCTGCTGAGGTTAGGGGGTTCTCCATTCTGGGGTGCCCTGGGTATGTTTGATATAGAATCCTGGAATGGTTTGGGAAGGGACCTTAAGGATCATCCCATTCCAAAGCCCCTGCCATGGCAGGGACACCTCCCACTGTCCCAGGCTGCTCCATGCCCTTTCCAACCTGGCCTTGGGCACTGCCAGGGATCCAGGGGCAGCCACAGCTGCTCTGGGCACCCTGTGCCAGAGCCTGCCCACCCTCACAGACAGCAATTCCATCCCAATATCCAATATAAATCTCTCCTCTTTTAGTTTAAAACCATCACCCCTTGTTCTGTCACTGTCTTCTTTCTCTGTCTTTGGTCCAAGCTCCCTTTAGGTGCAGGCAGGACACACCTTCACTTTGTTTTGGGGTGTACATAACACTGCTGGCCATGCCACTGACCCTTGGATCTGCACAGCGAGGGTTTGCCATGGGGGGGAGTGGGATAAAATAAAAAGAGGCTGTTCTGGAAGCATCTCCAGCCTTGCCAGAGGAGCTGTGGGGAGCAGCTGTGTCCTGCTGCTCTGGGTGTGGTGTGCACGGAGTGAGTAAGAGAAGGATCCTTCTTGTTTGACATGTTGAACAACCTGTTACACCTTGGCTGAGAGGATTTGTAAAAGGCTTTTTAAAAACCAGCAAAAATGTTGATTTTTAAAAAGGCCCTGAGAGATAAGCCCTTGCAAATGCCCTGTTTGTTCCAGTTGTGGGCTGGGGAGGCTTTCCTGGTGCTTTGCTCTTGTGTAGTGGCAGATGAGCTGGCCTGCTGGAAGCTGGGGTGATGTGAATATGAAAAATCTTAAGTAAGAGCTGCTCAGAGTCTGGTGTCTCCAGCTACCCTTGTGCTACTGAGTTATCTGATGTTTTATTTCAGAAGATTTCCTCTTGCAGCCTTGGACCTGGGGCAAAAGTCCTCTCCCAGACACAGGTGGGTTCTGTTCCAGAGCTGCCATGGACCAGGACCATTCTTAGATGGGTTTGCATGTAGCAACCCTGGTGTGGAGAGCAGGATTTTATGTGTGGGAATGTTCCTGGTTGTCAGAGTCCAGGGAAGCCTGAAAGCTTCTCCTGCTCCTCTGGTGGTTTCTTTATATCCCCAGAGCCCCTCAGAAATGGCCTAGCCAGCGACCTAGGCTTTGGGAGAAGCTCCCTCCACTTTTGGGAGAACCTGAATGCACCAGAGAGGTGAAGAGATTTTTGTTTAGTGAACCACAGAGAGTTTAGCTGTAGTTTTAGGATCTTGCTCTGTGTATTATATAGGGACAAGACAGAGATTTTTTGGGTGTTGGCTTCTTCTTTCTTCTTCTTTCTTCTTCTTTCTTCTTCTTTCTTCTTCTTTCTTCTTCTTTCTTCTTCTTTCTTCTTCTTTCTTCTTCTTTCTTCTTCTTTCTTCTTCTTTCTTCTTCTTTCTTCTTCTTTCTTCTTCTTTCTTCTTCTTTCTTCTTCTTTCTTCTTCTTTCTTCTTCTTTCTTCTTCTTTCTTCTTCTTTCTTCTTCTTTCTTCTTCTTTCTTCTTCTTTCTTCTTCTTTCTTCTTCTTTCTTCTTCTTTCTTCTTCTTTCTTCTTCTTTCTTCTTCTTTCTTCTTCTTTCTTCTTCTTTCTTCTTCTTTCTTCTTCTTTCTTCTTCTTTCTTCTTCTTTCTTCTTCTCTCTTCTCTGACACCAGTTCCTGTGGTGTGGTGGTTGGTGGAAAAAAGTTAGTATTGAAAAGACCTATCAATAAGATGAGGATTTACTGGTGTTGGAAACAAAGTACGTAGAGTTTTCTTAATGGTCAATATTAGATATAAAAGGTAGCTGCTGGTAGCAGCCATTGCCCTTTTCTGCCCTTCTGTTCCTGGAGGTCACAGCTCTGGCTGTGTCTCCAAGCTTTTGATAAGAGGAAAATAAACAACCTTGAAAAAGCAGAAAAGAAGCCTTGTTTCATCTTTTGGGGACATGGGACACTGAAGAAGCAAGAAATCTAAGCCAGGGACTGTTGGGGAAACAAATAAACACTGACACTGGTGGCTCTGACTCAACTGGACCTTGCAGCTCCTGGTGAGGAGCTCCTTCCTCATGCAGGAAGGCATCTCAGGACGGCCATCAGTTGGCTTAGCAGCCTCTCATTAGTGGACAAGTGACATTTGGATAATGAAAGCTGCTTCTTCTCCTTGTTGGCATCAAAGAGGTCATTGATGTTCCCCTAGCTAGGGCAGGACAGGCCCTGGAGGAGCTCCAGCCCTGAGCGATGATTTCACAGTTCCAAGACTTGACTGTGCTCTTAGTGCTCCTTGTGTAATGTGTGTGCAGCTGAGTCTTTATGAATGTCAAATGGTTAAAAAAGCTATTTCTGGCCTGTAGTATCCCAAAAGATGCAGGTTGGCTAATGCTGGCAGAGGGTGGGCGTGGGGATGTGCTTTGACAAATAAAGCAGATGACAGGAGTCACAGTGGATCTGTATTGATTAGACAGAACAGTAGGAAGAATTCCTGAATTCTTAAACCCTCTATTTTTAGATGTAATTTGTCTGGGCTGAAGGCTTTCTGTTCCCTGAATTGTTCCAAAAATAAATATTTCAGAAAGAGGATTAAACTTGAATGTGAAAGACAGTGTTTTTTATGCATCAGTGTTCATGGAAGGAGCTGGTCAGAAATCACTATTCTCCTTAAATTTGCATGCTCTGAATCCAAATTAGAGCTGCTTTCACCAAAACTACTCATCCACACGGGAGGCTCGAGGTGCTGGTGAGAATGCAACTGTGAGAGCTAATTTGAGCTAATTCAGTCCTGTGAGCAGCAGAGTCCTTCAGCTGTGAAAAGAGACACTTCGCTCTTGCTTAAATCACTTTCTTTTTTTACTGAGCTTCTGCTGAGCAGGGACAGGCTTTGCTGATTCTCACCAAGGGCAATTTCTGCCCTGGGTTTTGGTGCTGGATTTCTCTGTGGTGTCAGCCTGGATGTTGAGGTTTTTTTTGGTTTGTTTTGACACTTCAGAAAGATCTTTGAATCCTTCTATGCGTCGCTTGTGTCAGAGTCCTTCACCTCAGCCTTCTCTGGGTGTTTCCAGGCTGCTGTCACGTGTACTTTGTGTGTAACACAGCCTCTCCCACTCTTCCCACATTTCTCTCTTGGGCACTGACAAAGCAGAGGGCTCAGCCTTCTGGAACTTTCCTTCCCAGGTGAGTCCAGTGACTGCCCAGCCTTCCAGAACCCTTCAGGAGGGTCCTTGGCTGGTCCTTGACACTGGCAATCCATGAGTCACTCCTCCAACTTCCCAGAGTCATTGCATGTTGTTTCTCTTTTTCAAATTGCTCCTGACATCCCAAAATCCGTGGTGCTACAAAAACAGCCCCGCTTGTGCAGCTGCTTATTTCCTGTCCGATTCTATGAACCTCAGTGGCTTTTAACTTTGTCAGCCTGAATCGTTGCCCAAGACTCTTATTTTAAAGTCTGTCCCCTCTAATAAGGATGAAATGTGGATGTTGCCAGAGAGTGTCTGCTTGCTTTGCAGTGGGAGACCTTCATTCTTCCATGTGCTGCCCGGGACTGGGGAGGATCATCTCCTCCTGCAAGCAGTAGGACTTGCGTGACTGCCGTGGAGCTCTGCCTTGCTGTTCATGAATATTTCCCTAGAAAATGATTCACTCTTCAAGTGCAGTGGAATTACATCCTGTGTTTTGAAGACTCCTTAAATTATTAGTCTAACTTAGCTTCTCTTGGGAGAAGCTCTACTCAAAAGCCTGGAATTAAATGTAAGAGCAGTCTCTTTCAAATCCCAGAATCATTTGGGTTGGGAAAGATCTCCAAGGCTGAGTCCAACCTGTGCCTGACCCCCACTTTACCACCAGCTCAGAGCACTGAGTGCCACCTCCAGGCCTTCCTGGGACACCTCCAGGGATGGGCACTCCAAACCTCCCTGGGCAGCTGTGCCAAGGCCTGAGCACCCTTTCCATGGGGAAATTCCTGCTGCTGTCCACCCTGAGCCTCCCCTGGCCCAGCCTGAGGCTGTTCCCTCTCCTCCTGTCCCTGTTCCCTGCCAGCAGAGCCTGACCCCCCCCGGCTGCTGCCTCCTGTCAGGGACTTGTGCAGAGCCACAAGGTCCCCCCTGAGCTCCTTTTCTCCAGGCTGAGCTCCTTTCCCAGCTCCCTCAGCCATTTCTCCTAGGATGTACTGTGAGCTTTATCTGAGATGCCTCATGCCAGTGTGGGAACAGGCATTTGATGCTGAACAAAAATCCATTGAGTATTTCAGTGGTGCCCATGGAAGAAAAAGGTCCATCATATATATATGAATAAAACTCTTGGGTTAGGGTCTTGGTGAGTTCAGGAACAGGCAAGCAGACAACATAAGAGTTTGTGGCCATAAAGGCAATTTTCTTTCTCACAGAAGGTATCCCCAAATGAGATCTTTGGGGTCCCTCCCACCCCAAACCATTCCATGGTCCTGAGATTCCTTGTCAGGTTGATGTAGTTATTCTGTTAGCATTATTCCTCTGGGAAGAGCCAGGCATGGAAATCTGAGCTGCCCAATCTGGATTTGGTGGCCAATGTGTATATTTAGCTCAGGGTTCAGCAGCCTTTGCCTTTGGAGCAGTGGCATCTGACACCCTGGGACTGCTTTGCATGTGGAATGCTGGAGCTGGGATGGGCAACGCCCTCTTGGCTTCTCCTATCGAGTGATCTCCGTGCCCTGTATGTGTTGGAGACTGGAGCTATTTAAAGGGAGCTGTTTACCCAGAGCTTTGGAAACCAAGTCTGAAGGGTGAGAGAACAGGAAACTCAGAGGTTGAGAGGCTTTCTCTTGCAAGTCATGGATTTGGGATGGGAAAACAGAACATGCTGCTTGTTTTGGGAATTTGGAGCTGATAAGGGCTTCTGATATAGGGAATGGCACATTCTTTCTGTTATAAGCCCAGGGGCACTGAAGTGCATTCCACCTGGCTGGAAAAAGAGTGATAATCCTGAGCATTTTTCTTGCCCTGTCTCTGGAATGGTGAACAGGGACTGGAACAATCACTGTTCACACAGAAAGTCCTGGATTGTTGGAACTGGAGCCTGCCCAGTGATGATCATTTTGTGAGGTGCATGTGAGGTAAATCACTCTTTCATCCTTTTTGGGTAGCTTACCAAGGTAAGCTCTGTGCTTTTCTCTGGGACCAAGCAGAGCTGGGAGTTCACCCCATCCTCCAAAGGGCTGCCACTGGAAACTGGAGGAGACAAGATGATACCAAAAGTAGGAAGAACCTTCAAAATTCCAAAAACCTGAAGGGAAGTGTTGATGTTTGCCATGAGATATGGATATGATGTTGGCACTCCTTGGAGTATGACTCCATTTATGACAGGTGGGGTGTGTTTGGTGAGCTCTCAGGTATCATGTGGGGTGGTAAGCTGGCAGTAGTCAGTGTGGTAATGGGGTACAGGGGATCCACTTCTTCTGGAATCTCTGAGGTTGGAGAAGCCCTTGGAATGTTCTGTACTGACAGGATGAGGAGCTCAGGAAGCAGAGGAGCTGAGGAACCAGAACAACTGGTGCAGGATGTGGAACTGGATCTTCCAGGGACAGGAGCAGTCTGCAGGCCAGGCAGTGCCTGCTCCCTGCTACTGCAGGCAGGATCAGATGGGGAATGAAGTAAATGAGATCTCTGCTTTTCCTCTGGGTGCTGCTTTTCCCTGTCACTTGTGGGAAAACAGTGTTGGGGAAGAAGGAAGTTGGGAACTTGGAATTGGGGTCACAATGCATGGACAGGTATCTCTACACATTAAAATAGTTCTCAGAAGTGTTTCTCCAAACTGGAGAATAATCCTGGTTAATCATGGGCCCATGAGTTGGGATTTACTGGGTGTATGGGTTTTTTCCTGCTGTTCAGCAAGGCTTCTGGAACAGTTGGAGTCTTCCTCAGTTTATCATGTGAGGGGATGGAGTAAAGTCTCTCAGATTAATTTAAGACCCAGCACATAATAAATCTTTGCAGCCACACCTTCAATTCCAGCAAATCTGTCAATTCAGAGTAAGAAGCACAGATATTTAACATTTCTGCTTGACAGTGAGAACACCCCTAACTTAAAGAGCAGCAATTTTACAATGGGGGCAGTTAAGACCCCCACAGTACAGGAATTCTGCCCTTCAGGGGTTATTTAGAGAGCAACCAGAGGTGCAGCTTTACCACAGGAAAAGTTGGTTTGCTCGGACCAAGAACCTGTGGTAGATTTTATCTCACAGTTCCCAGGTTGAGCCAGCACTGCCCCATTTGAACTGGAGCAGCACTAAAAAAGGAGCTCCTGCTTCTCATTTTCTTCAATTCTGCCCAAAAAGAGAGGGCTGAGGGTTGTTTTTCTTAACAAATAAGGTAAAGTTTTAGTGGTTTCTGAATGCAAAGAGATTGGAATCTCATGTGTGAGACTGGAGCACAGCAAGAGCTGGGGGATGGAATTCAAGGGAGCACAGTTGGGCTGTGCCTGGGGAGGTGATGTGGGTGTCCCTCAGTGGGAAGGAGCTGCAGAGAAGGACCCTGATGCCCCAGTTTATCTCAGGGGGGCTCACCTGCAGATGAGGATGTGGAGAAGGGAGGTGTGGGTTGGTGATGTGTGTGTGTGAGCAGAGTTTCCTCTGTGGGGAAGGGCAGCCTTGGTGTCACCACACAAGCAGGAGCTGACACCGAGCACTGAGTGCAGCTGAGTCCTGCACAGGATATTCCTCCATTCCTCAGTCAGTGTGGTAACTCCCTTTCCCAGCCCTTCTGAAGGGAGCAGGACTCTTTTAGAAAGTTTTTCTCACTCCTGAGTGCTTTACTGCTTTACTAAAGCTAAAATGACACTTTTCACTGGGCTGTTTCCTCATTCAGCTAAAAGCTCTGGCATTTTACTTCCCTGGAACATGGAATGTCCATCTGTGGGGAGAGGAGCATGGATTTCTGTCTGACTGCTGAGGTGGTACTGAGAGGATATTTTCCTCTGAGATGATATTTTCCTGTGAGATTGGCTCGATGACTTGCAGTGGTGGAGAACGAGCTGGACATTTATTTCTCCATGTGGATTGAAATACTTCAGCTCCGTGGCTCAGTTGATGTTCCCTTCTCCAAGGGGGCTAGAAGGAGTGATTAACAGGATAGAAACTTTTTTTTTAACACCTATGTTTGCTTCACAATGAAGACACATTATCAACAGAATGTAAAATATTGGGTAGAAAAATTTGGGGCATGACAGAGGTGAGGAGAGAGTGCCCTGGTAAAGCTGGTGGGAACAGTTTCACTGGGATCATGGCAAATGTAGGGAAAGCACCTGGAGCAGCTAAAGGTGAGCTCGTGACTGGGACATGGCTGTCACAGGTGGCTGGGCAGGTGTGACAGGGACTGACAGGGGCTGTGAGCTCTTAAGCTCTTCATTGAGCACCTGAAATGCTGCTTAGGGCGGGGATGTCCTGATCAGCCTGGATTAATTCAGCTTTAATGCTGTGTTTGGGGAAACCTATTAAGGTGTGTAATGAGGGAAAAGTCGCTCACTGATTTCATGGAATATCCTAAACAGCTTGAGCAAGTGTGGATGGGAAAATCACAGGATGGTTGGAATGTGAGGAGACCTCTGGAGATCACCCAGTCCAACCCCTGCCCAGGTGGGGTCACAGGAATGTGTCTGGGTGGGTTTGGGATGTCTCCAGAGAGGGAGGCTCCAGGCACCCCTGGGCAGCTGTTCCAGGGCTCTGCCCCTCCATGGAAAGAAGTTCTCCTTCCTGGTGAGGTGGAACTTGTTGAATTTTAGTTTCTGGCCGTTGTTCCTCATCCTGTCACTGAACAGAGGCTGGGACCATCCTTGGGNGAGCTGCAGAGAAGGACCCTGATGCCCCAGTTTATCTCAGGGGGCTCACCTGCAGATGAGGATGTGGAGAAGGGAGGTGTGGGTTGGTGATGTGTGTGTGAGCAGAGTTTCCTCTGTGGGGAAGGGCAGCCTTGGTGTCACCACACAAGCAGGAGCTGACACCGAGCACTGAGTGCAGCTGAGTCCTGCACAGGATATTCCTCCATTCCTCAGTCAGTGTGGTAACTCCCTTTCCCAGCCCTTCTGAAGGGAGCAGGACTCTTTTAGAAAGTTTTTCTCACTCCTGAGTGCTTTACTGCTTTACTAAAGCTAAAATGACACTTTTCACTGGGCTGTTTCCTCATTCAGCTAAAAGCTCTGGCATTTTACTTCCCTGGAACATGGAATGTCCATCTGTGGGGAGAGGAGCATGGATTTCTGTCTGACTGCTGAGGTGGTACTGAGAGGATATTTTCCTCTGAGATGATATTTTCCTGTGAGATTGGCTCGATGACTTGCAGTGGTGGAGAACGAGCTGGACATTTATTTCTCCATGTGGATTGAAATACTTCAGCTCCGTGGCTCAGTTGATGTTCCCTTCTCCAAGGGGGCTAGAAGGAGTGATTAACAGGATAGAAACTTTTTTTTTAACACCTATGTTTGCTTCACAATGAAGACACATTATCAACAGAATGTAAAATATTGGGTAGAAAAATTTGGGGCATGACAGAGGTGAGGAGAGAGTGCCCTGGTAAAGCTGGTGGGAACAGTTTCACTGGGATCATGGCAAATGTAGGGAAAGCACCTGGAGCAGCTAAAGGTGAGCTCGTGACTGGGACATGGCTGTCACAGGTGGCTGGGCAGGTGTGACAGGGACTGACAGGGGCTGTGAGCTCTTAAGCTCTTCATTGAGCACCTGAAATGCTGCTTAGGGCGGGGATGTCCTGATCAGCCTGGATTAATTCAGCTTTAATGCTGTGTTTGGGGAAACCTATTAAGGTGTGTAATGAGGGAAAAGTCGCTCACTGATTTCATGGAATATCCTAAACAGCTTGAGCAAGTGTGGATGGGAAAATCACAGGATGGTTGGAATGTGAGGAGACCTCTGGAGATCACCCAGTCCAACCCCTGCCCAGGTGGGGTCACAGGAATGTGTCTGGGTGGGTTTGGGATGTCTCCAGAGAGGGAGGCTCCAGGCACCCCTGGGCAGCTGTTCCAGGGCTCTGCCCCTCCATGGAAAGAAGTTCTCCTTCCTGGTGAGGTGGAACTTGTTGAATTTTAGTTTCTGGCCGTTGTTCCTCATCCTGTCACTGAACAGAGGCTGGGACCATCCTTGGGGAGCTTTGTGTGGAGTGATGGGATCCCCTCTGAGCCTTCCCTTCTCCAGACTGAGCAGGCCCAGCCCCTGCAGTCTCTGCTCACCTGGGAGATGCTCCAGAGCCCTGAACATCTCTGTGGCCTCTGCTGGACCCTCTCCAGCAGCTCCTTGTCCTTGTACTGAGGAGCTCAGACAGGACTGGACACGATATTCCTGCTGTGCCTGACCAGGGCTGAGTAGAGGGGCAGGATCCCCTCCCTCGATCCTGATCCCAGCACCAGTGAGATCTCATTCCTGTCGAGAACACTGAGGAAAGCTGCCTGGATCACTGGAGGGGGCCTGCAGCAAAATCTCCCAAGTTTCAGTTAATTCTGAGTAACACCATCCTCATTCCCTGCCATCCCTCATTCCCTGCAATCACACTCCTCCTTCTGCTTCGTGTCTTGCAGATAAGCACTTTCTGAGGACTGCAGTACCTGCCCAGGGAACACCTGCTTGTGAGGTAGGAGCTGATTTTCTCCTGACCCAACAGTAAATCTCTAATTCAGAGGCAGAGGTTGGCTAGAGCTGTGTGCACCCCGAGACAGCCATGCTGGGAATTGCAGCGAGCATCCAGAGATCCGAAATGAGAGCTCTGCCTCTGGGGACTTCTGGGGAGCACACATGTCTGGAATGCACTCACCTTACCATTCTCTTCTGTTCAGCCTTCTAATCACTGCTCTTTCTCCATCCTTCCAGTTGGAATCCTTCCAGATAGAAAGGTTTAGGTTGGAAGGGACTTTAAGGATCACCCAGTGCCACCCCTGCCATGGCAGGGACACCTCCCACTGTCCCAGGCTGCTCCAAGCCCCAATGTCCAACCTGGCCTTGGGCACTGCCAGGGATCCAGGGGCAGCCACAGCTGCTTTGGGAATTCCATCCCAGCCCCTCCCCACCCTCCCAGGGAACAATTCCTTCCCAATATCCCACCCATCCCTGCCCTCCGGCACTGGGAAGCCATTCCCTGGGTCCTGTCCCTCCATGCCTTGTCCCCAGTCCCTCTCCAGCTCTCCTGGAGCCCCTTCAGGCCCTGGGAGGGGCTCTGAGCTCTCCCTGGATCCTTCCCTTCTCCAGGTGAACATTCCCAGCCTGGCTCCAGAGCAGAGGGGCTCCAGCCTTTCAGTTATTTATTAAAGTTTCAGATATTCCCAGGGTTCTGTTTGGAATAACAGGGCTGCTGTGGAACTCAAAGCTTGTCCTTTCTGGCCATTTGGACCTTCTTTCCTTGCCTTTTCTGCTGCAGAGGGCTCACATCTTGTTTAACTTGGTCACCCAAATCTTCTTTTTATCAGAGTAAGAGGACTACAAAAGATTAATATGGGTAAACTAGGGTAAGAAAAACAAGTCAGATTTGATTTGTTAGGAATTGGGAGCAGCAGATCATCCAAGTTTTTTATCCTGGCTGTCCTTTGGGAAGGCACAACAAAGCTCCAGCTCCACTGGAATCTGCCATCAGGTCTGCAGTCAGGATGCTCGAGGTGCAGGTGCTCACATAATGGGGTTTGGGGAAGGAATTACAAATTTATTCCTGATTTTGGTATGGACTGAGACCCAAGTGTCTTCTGCAGAGCAGTTTGGGATTGTTCTCGAATGCTGGTTATGTCTTTGAGTCCGAGAGGAATATCTGCTGTCCTCCTCCCTGTTTGATTCATCCATCTGCCTTTTCTTTTAAGAAAGGCCTGAGCTGCTGCTGGCAGTGCTGGTACATCCTGTGACCCTTGGCTGTGAGGAGTGCACAGGAGTCACATGGATGTAGCTTTTAATACCTTGTTCTGTGATCTGGAACTGCCTGCAGGTGACAGGAGCCTCATGAGTCTCCTGAAACTTAATTATGGGATAAAATTGGTTTTAAGGTGCCTTTTTTTTTTTTTTTTTCAGTGTCCTTAAGTGGCAGATGCAGAGATAACATTGTAGGTGCAGGTCCTTTATTGTCAGTGGGGCTGGAAGAGGCTCCCCTGTCCCTGCTCAGGGTGTGACTGGAAGATGCTCCCTGTGCATGAAGTGGCTGGAGGATGCTCCCACTGCTGCAGGGGCTGGGCCCAGCCTCCCTGGGCCATTCCCAGCTCCTGCTGTCCATCCTGGGGCTGTGGCCACCAGCCAAACCATCTTAAGTTGTTGTCTCAAAGCCACTTGGAGAGAAGCCAAGGAAGGTGGCTTATCTGCCCTGGGTGGGATGGAGGGGGGGCCCTGCCCACAGTGCCCCACGTGCTTGTCCCCATGGCCTCAGTGGCTCTGCAGAGGTCACAGGAGGTGAGGTGTCACCTCCTGCTCAGGGACAGGCCAGATGGGGAAGGTGCTGGAGGAATGGGAGAGCTCTGTGTTTTCCTTCCTGCACCTGCCAGTCTTGAGTGGGTTTTATTTGTCCTTTTTTCTACCTCTCTTGGCTTGGACTGGTGTGATCTGAAGGTCTGCCAGGCTCCTGGGATGTCTGGGCTCCATCTCAGACTTCCTGGAATATCTCCAGGTGGAAGGGACCCTTAGGGATCATTGAGTCCAATTCCCTGCTCCTCACAGGACCACCTAAAACTAAATCCCATGACTGAGAGTGTTCTCCAGGCACTCCTTGAACTCTGACAGGTCATGTTGTACCTCCCAGCTTCTCTAAGGGGGTGACTTTGCCATGAGGATTTTCCTCTTTGCTTTTCTTCTTTGTCCAAAACTGGGAGTTCCAGCGGAAGCTGCCCCCTGAAGTCCCAGGGATCCATGGACCTCTCCACATTTGTTGTTCCACGGTTTCAGGACGTGGAAACCAAGCAGGTGTTTCCCACAGGCTGCACTGAGCAGCTGAAATGCTTCCTGGAGTAATTATGTGGGAATATTTAATCCATGCTCACTGAGTGTGTGGGTGAATAAAAGCAGCTTCCTCCCCGGCATCCTCTGGGAAGCTGGGAGAGCAGGCAGGAAGGAGGAGGCCTTGGTGGGACTGGGCACTGCCTGGATGAGCTGCCTGAGGAATATCTTGGGTTCTTTACAAACCTGAACCCAGAATCTCACTTCATCCCTCAGGAACAGCTGAGTTCTTCCTGCTTGTTCTGTTAGGAGCTCCTCCAGCCAAGCACAGGGGAATGTTTGGTCATTCCTCTTCAAATGCACACACTGACCATGACTGTGGCACCTGCATCTTCATTTGGTTCTTGTGTTGGTTCCCCGTGTACAGGTGGGGAGAAAACCCTTCTGAAAACCTTACCTGCTGGATAAATTTATATTTGGTTAGATAATGGCTCTGGAAAGAAAAAACACCCACAAACCCCCACATCTTCAGGGTCAGTTTTAGTGGGTGGCAGGCCCTGGCACAGGGTGCCCAGAGCAGCTGTGGCTCCCCCTGGATCCCTGGCAGTGCCCAAGGCCAGGATGGACATTGGGGCTTGGAGCAGCCTGGGACAGTGGGAGGTGTCCCTGCCATGGCAGGGGTGGAAGGGGATGGACTTTGAGGTCCCTTCCAACCCAAACCATTCAGGAATTTGAGGATTCTAAATCACTTTACCACTTAAGGCTTTACTTTCTTAAGAGTGTTGTGGGAAGAACCCTTAATTAAAATCAAAAAAGGTGTTTTGTTTTTTTTTCAGTACTATGCTGGATATTTATTTATTTTATCTCCTCTTTTTCCTCTTTTGGAAGAGAATTGCTGTGTCCAAGGGCACCTCAGTGTGACACTGGATGCTCCAGCTTCTACCTGTGATAAGAAAGTGAATCATTCTCTAAAGAAACCACCAGACTGTGCTTGATAACACTGCAGGGACACCTGCAATGGCTTTTATTGCTCTTTCTTTCATGAAATCTCAGCTTTTGTTTTCTAAGCAAGGCACCCTTGAATGTGTTTGTTATCAGGAGCACGGAAATGTAAATACAATGGTGCTTGGGCTGCAGCAGCTCCTCCCTTCCTCCCCCTGCCTTCCTGCAGGCCCTCGGGAAGGGGGAAGCTGTTCTTGTGCATCAATCCATGGCAGAAAGGGCTGCTCTTCCCCCTGCTGCCACCCCATCACATCTCAAAGAGACAATTCTCTCCTTGAGACCAAGAGCTGACACAGGGAGCTGTGGCTCCTCTTGGCGTTTTCCCAAGCTCCTGCCCACCAGCACATCCCAGATAAGCCACACAGGCGCCGTTCCACTTGAACTAAGACTGCATTCTTCTGCTTGCAAC
>VZTN01017112.1:3294-23092 GCA_013400515.1 Erpornis zantholeuca
TCACAGCCAAGAATGAGGATTTCCATGGCTCAGGAGCTGCAGATGCTGATTGCAGTGACCTGTGCCTGGGCTACAGAGATCAAGTGACCTATGGAGGAGAAAGGAACCACAGTGCAGCTTCAAACCTGCAGCAAACACAGGGCTGACACAAAACCCAAAAAGGATATGGTTATGAATTTCAAAGTCAAAATATCATCTAGTCCTTTGTTAATTATTTCTTTCTTGTTCATATACTGTAAGGTAAGAGTGTACATAATACAAGACTTAGTATGTCAATTTCATGTCTTTTATATCAGAAATTAGGTTGGGCTGGTGTTAATGAAGTATTTACTAGGAAGTACCTACACTGTGGCAAGATAGAAAAATGTCAGATACATAACACGTACCATAATATTTGGGAAAATAAGACTTAAATTATTTATATAACTTAATAAACATAGTTTTTTAAAAGTAGTATTTCCATTAAAAGAGTGATGTCTTAATTTCAGATACATGTAAACTCCTGTATTTCCCAGAGCACCAAATCCCATAATGGACAAATCTATATTGGGAGAAAATAGCATAAATTTGTACTGAAGTGTTGTGCAATTCATTGCACATTCACTATTACTGATTGCTGTACATGAATCTGGTTTTTCTTGATCTTATTATTCTGCCTAGAATATACTGATTAATTATCCAAAACCCATTAAGGAAGACTATTCATCATGATACTTAAAATAAAACTATATGAAGAATATGATAAGGTTTAAGCTTCTTCTTATGGTAGGTCTTGAATGTTAGTGTAGTGAATCAAAGAAAGGGCAGCAGGGAAATAGGAACTGTAGCCTATTTGTTTTGTTCTTAAACTTTAGTACATAATGCTGTAATCAGCATTAAGATGAAGTAGAAGAGAGTGATTTGTTCTTAAGTGTTCATGAATTATTCTGACATTGAGTGTAAAGGTAAAAGATGCATGAGACTTACTGATATGTGCTGCCAGTCATGTGAGTTATGATCTATCTGGTAAGTAGTAGATTTTATGAGTAAACAGATCTGCTAATTGGAGATCATTGTCTCACAAGACTGGCCATCAAGCATACTTAACCTAAGCTCTCTGATTCCATTGGGGAAGGTATTGCTGGGCACGAGGTGAACATTCTAAATAAACCTCAGAGTGGAAGGCCAAAAAGTGGTAAAGTGTGAAGATGCATTTGACTTCTACATGGTTGAAAGCACAGAACATATTAGAGATATGACAGAACTTTAGGTGATAGACAAAAACAGAGACAGATGAATGCAGTGCTGGAAAAAGTGTGCTGGTTGAACTGTGGTGCATATAGGTAAAAATGAATGATTTATAGTTTTTACCTCCAAAACAATTGTTACATAGTTACCAATACTCCATTTGCAGCCCCCTGACTTTACAACACAGGAGAAGATTCTCAAAGTGTCTACATTTAGATATAAATAAGTAAACTGGGTACATATATAATTCCTTTTGTGGATGAAGAAATATAAACTGTTCTGAAAATCCTGCTGTCTGCTATAATTGCAGGTAGGGAAAGATCACTGTCGCAAAGCAGTGTGGTTGCCATCGGTGATCAAACACCTATCCAATTAATGTAAGGGGCTTCCAAACCATGCTTGCTTATTGATGTTCAGGCTCTGAATTGCAAAGAAAAGCCTAGAAGGCTGTTAAAAAATTGAAAGGAATGTTTACAGCCCTGTGATTCATACTCTTTTTCCTGAGAATAAACAGGCCATTCTGTGGAGAGCAAAACCGTCAGCAAACACTTGAAATTTATTAAATACTTTTCTACAGCTTATTCCTCCACCTCACTAATTGCTGCAGCTGCTGCTACAAAAGCATTTCAATTACAGCTGAAATAAGAGGTGGCCTATGCAAATCTTACAGGGAAAAAAGACCCCTGTGATACTCATCTCTGCTGCATTCCAACACACGAATGTTTGTGTGCCTTCTTTCCACAGTCATTGCTGATTGACATGCTGGCTATGGCACAAATGGAAAAACTTCCATTATCTTTAAAGAATATGATCTCGCCTTTTGCTTTTCACATTATATAACTGCAGAGCTCAATTGTAGGAGTGAGAGTTGTGAATCTTTCTTCTCTGTTACAATAAATTTGAACTCAGAGAAGATAACCACAGCCTTAAGTCTAAGTGTCACTTGAAAACAGAAACCAAAATGGAATGTGGAAAGGTTTGATCAACTTCAGCTGAAGGAGTCAGTGAGAACATATAGCAAGCCAAAAATGTGCTGTGATCTGCCTAATTTGTTCTATGCTGGGACACTCTCTCTCCTGGACATTGTGATCAAATCACACATTCTGGGAGGTTCATGGAATTTCATAAGCTTCTCTTTGCACTGATCTCAGTGGTACAACTTAGATTTCATAAGCATGAGGAAACCTATACTATCTCAGGTCCAAACTGTTTTCTGCATTTCAGATCTCAGGTATATTCCTACCCGGGTGGGACTTGCAAATGAGGTAGATGAGATCTGTTATTTTAGTTTTGTCTCTGCTTCCTGCACATTTGCCATGCACGATGTTTTCTAAAAGAACCATCAGCCAGGAGGAGGCAGCTACCCATTTTCTCTGTCCTAGGTTAGGAAGAAGACACTAAAATATGCAAGGAATTGTTCCTTCCCTGGAATCAACTTATGAGAAGATCTGGGAGTGCTCACTGGCACACACTTCCCACAGCACAGGTTCCCCCATGAGTCTCTGGTGATCCAAGAGGAAATTCTTTCTGGGCTTCTAAGGAGATGGTGTGAAAGGTTTTCCTGTCCAAGAAGTGAGCAGGTGAGGTTGGTGTTTAGATAGGTTTATAGAGGAGGAAGATTTCGTAAACATTTTATTTCTGACTTACTTACTAGAACTTTCCATATTTCAGTTACCTCATTGCAGTTGATTTTCTAATAAAACATGGCTTTAAGAAACAATTCTATGGGGTTTTGTTTGAACAAGTTAAAATATGATAGGTATTTGCACCACAAGGCCATGGTTACCCAAGAGGTGTCAAAAGGTCCATTTTTCACAAATATTCCTGAAAAGAAAAATATTAGTACCTTTCATCTCCCTTTTCACCCACCAGGAAAAAGAATGTGTGGCTTGCTGCTCCCAGATGAGTACCCTGGCAGCAGTTTTTTCTGCATTTTGTCTTGCAACAGAAACTTTGCATTTCATACCATTCTGAGGGTAACCTCAGGTATGGGGGTACCAAATGGTTGAAATCCTTCTTAGCCTTCTTTAAACCTAGGTCACAGGCATTGGAAGGAGAAAGTATATATGTTATATTTTAATCTCACCCAGACTGGAATTATTCTCTTTTTAACATCCTGGTAAAATTTTGTAATATTTTTTTGTAGATTTTCAATACAAATATCTGAAAACAGTCTCTTATGCTTCAGTAAAATGTTTTCAGATTTTCAAAAAACTTTCTACGCATTCTGTGAATAGGATAGAAATTTTGATAGACTTCTAAGTAATGTCTTGATTCTAAATTCTTGATTCTTGATTATTTTTATTTCACGTCAAAATACTTCTCCTTTCCTGTCCTCTCCTCTTTCCTTGTCATTGGTGTCTTCTCCTTAAAAACCAAGCCCCCCAAAAAAACCTAAAGCAACACTTTTCCACCCCTTTAACATGTCAGAATTTATATTCCAGTCAAGAAAAATAGCACTTATTTGTCCATCTGCTGAGACCAAATACCTTTATCTCATTTTAAATCAGCCTGTCACAGGAAAATAAAGATGCCTATTTTCAGGAGTATGGCAGGTAAATTGATAAAAGATTGTGAAGCACTGACATGCTGTATTGATCCTTCAACAGTACTAAGTAGAAAGAGAGAATTTAGATTGTTTTGAGGTGAAATAGCAGAGCAAGATTGGTAAAGAAGTCTGGTTTTTGATCTGGAATAACATAGTTAAAAACTATTACTTAGCTATTTTTATTAGTCTGCTTTTCCTTCTTTCTATTTGTCACTGTATTACTTGGAAAATAGTTTTAGGGATATATTAAAAACTTACATATAACTCAGAACTCACATGCAATCAGATAGTTATCAGGAGTCTCTGGGCAGTTGCAGTACTCAACAAATTGATTTTGTCTGAATAACTTTGTAACCCAAAGCACCTTAGGGTGAATGGAAAGACAATGACCTCTGTAGTACATGGGAACAGAATTTAGTTTTTTAACATTTTCAAAACCATGTCATACTTTTGTTTGCCTGCTTTTTGTTCTATCATTCAGTTTCATAAATATTTTTAAAATAGAATACAGTAAGTAAAAAAACCCCAAACCAGCTCCAGCTATGTATGTTTATGGAGATCAATATACAAAACTGCACTTGTGAAATTCCAATAGCAGCAAAAAAAGTTCTAAAATAGAATTGAATTTAGATATTGAGCTATGATTTGTAAACATAATTAAACATTAAACCTTTGCCACAGATATGTTCATTAAATAAGACATTTTTCTACTCTGTGCACTTATTTGTAAGGGGTTCACCTTATTTTTGAACCATTTTGTTTTATCTGTTGGCTATTTACATAATATCTAGTGCTGCTTTATTTAATTTATTTTATTTTAAATCCATGAAGCACTCAGATGAACTGTGTTCCATATATAAATTAAATCCTGTGTAAATAATGCCTAAAGTGGTGAGATCCATTCCTCACATCAGACAACTAATGAGACACCCTGAGTGAAACACTGCCATTATCTTTCAGAAGAGTTGTATTGGGCTCTTTTTCTTTTACAAATCACTTACTTAAAAGAGAGAGAAATTATGATGTCTGATTTTACAGGAGCTGTTAACAGAACTGAAATAAAACATCTCCTACTGGTGCAATAATGAAACCACAATGTGATTATACAGCAGATAAATGTATTTTAGTGTGTAACACACATCTGATAAATTATTTGAAGATTAATAACCACGTCTTCTTTATAACAGTGGTAGGACAGAGATGAAACACTGAGCTCCACAAATGAAAGATTCATTTACTTTTATGCTCTATACCTGTTCAGCATCTAAAGGATTTACAGAGTGAAGTGCAGAATCATTAAAAGCCAAATAAATCAGTAAAGTATTTTTTAAAGAAAGTGGTCTATTCTCTCCTAAACTTTGTACACAGATAATTACAGAAGGTAGAATACAATACATCAGATTTGGTACTGAAGGAGTTCTGAATCTTGTGTGATCTGCAGCTGGGTCAAAGTACCATGATTCTCTTTGGGAAGGATTGCTGAATTATTGTACTCTAAAATAAAAATAATTCAAATAATATCATTGTATAATATATCTTATTATATGTAAAGCTCATTGTTTCATCCCAAATGTACTGATCATATTTGTTTGTTTCCTTCTCCCTTCGCTTAAGTAATTAGTGGAACTTAAATGATGCCAATGTGATCAAAATATTGAATCATAGAACCACAGAATATCATGTTGGAAGGGATGTCAAGAATAATCTGGTTCAACCTTTTTTGGCAAAAGCATGGCCGAAACAAGATAGCCCAGCAGTGTGTAAAGCTGAATCTTGAAAGTGTCCAGTGCTGGGTAATCCATCACATCTAGCTATGAGCATGTTCACACCAGGTGAGGAAATTCTTGTATAAAGATATTCAGTAACTCACAGTAATGTACATAACCATCTTGCAAAGCTAATTCATTACCATTATTCACCTTTCCTGACACAGTTACAGAATACATTGTGCCTTTGTGCAATAGTAAACCCCCACTCCTTTGCTGAGGTGTTACTGCTTCACACTTGAGATCTGACAATAAACTCGAGCATCGGGGTCTGTAACAGATATGCTGTGCTATTTATCTCTACTATAAAATCTCTAGCACGTTTCTCAGGTACCAAAGTCTAAAATCAATATCAGATGTTAAGAAAGAACAATAAACTATTGGAAATGGTGTTCATTAAAGTTTAAAAGAGAGGATAAACAGCAAATAATTACCATTAAGCAGAATTTGAAGATACAACATTCTGCCAGTATAGAAGCTTGCGCAGTTAATAGGTAATGAGTTGCTGTGTCTCAAACACTGGTAGTGATTCAAGTGGTCAAGTTAAAACAGGACGTGGCTGTACAGAGGTAGGATAGGACCTTTTTGGGGCCCACTTCCCCATTCTGGTCCATGGTAACCCCCCAACATAAAAGACAGCGCAGGTGTCAAGAGGTGTGCGCTGTGCACTGAGGATCAGCTAGTGGGGGATCAACAATACCAAAGACCCTCAAGGCCTACTGAAGGATCCAGGGGAATGAACTCTGCATGCTAAGCCATTTGCATCCAAAGTGAGAAAACTTGCTCCAGGGTAGGCGAAACTTCTTTTATTTCTCTCACTATTAGAAGACAGGGGCAAAACATATACCAGTTTCCATGCCAAGTGTGTAGCTTTGAGAGGTGTTTTGGATCCTTCTGGCTTTTGCCATTCTTTTTCGATAATGAGCATCTACAACTCTTGGGTGTTCTGTTCTGTTTAGGAGTGGGATGCAAGACATGTATTGGTGTCATGGCAGGATGCTGCTGTGGCTGAGAGGGCGTGGGTGGGATGTGGCCACTCTGCTCATGAATAATGGGTGGGAAATAGTGCGAAGAACTCTGAAGTAAGGAGGGATCCAAGCAGTGGTGAGTCATGGTGACCCAAGAAAGTCAGTGCTTCACTGCTACCTCATTTTGGAGAGATTTAGAGAATATGATGCCTGTACAACATCACTGGGCATGTAACAGGCAAATGGAAGTTCAATAGTGAAATGGGATCTTCATTTCTGTCTTTGCTGCTTTTTGCTGTACTCAAAGAAGAATACATTTGTCTATGAGTGCCACGATGAATTCCTATTTTAACCTCACTATTTCAAAAGACCTTTCCTTGAAGTTTCCTGTTGGTAAGGGAGGTTGCAGTTAAGGGCAAATTTCAGAGTTACTGTTTCGCTGACTGTGGCATCTTTATCTCCAAGGTGATACCTTTACAGAAGGCCAACTTTTAGCTGAGATTTCTTTATATTTTTAAGAACCCTGTGATCTTTTCTATATTGAAGAAGCCTTTAAGGGATATGTGGGTTCCTTCTCTTCCTAAGGGAATTCAAAACACTTTTTGCAGCCTATTTTCCTAGGGTTTTTTTCTAGTTTCATTACTGAGTATTAACGTGACCAGGTTCTGTGGGAGCCCCCTGGAACGCTGGTCCCTGAAAGCATCCCCCAGGTTAGAGGGACAGAAAAAAGCTTCTCCCACCGGATACCCTGTTCTGTTATGTTAATGTTCCCCAGTTCTGCTTTCCCTACTAGCCCACTGCCCCTTGTCCCTCAGTCACTCCCTCCCTGTTCCCCCACTGCCTCCCATCCCCTAACCCCACCTGTGCACTGCTCCTGTGCCCCCTCATGGTTGGTCCCTGATGCTCTCTCTGCCCCTACTGCCCCCCTTACTTAAACCTGGACCCTCCCGTGATGCTTTGTCACTGGAACTGTCCATGTGCTCAGCTGGAATAAACATCTCTGTGGAACCCACACAAAGACCCTTCCTGCCTCTTTGATATTGTCTGTACTAGCAGCTATCCAGGCTTGCAACAAGGTTCAGCTTGTTGTACTCAAGTACAGTCACACACAGAGGAAGTGAAATAGGTGTTTCTCTGTAAAATTCCACTTTGGATGTCAAGTATTAGACTATTTGAGACTCTCGGGCACGAGAGTTAAGCTTTTTCTCCTTGATACTCACAGAAGTAGTGGAAACTGAATCAGCAACAAAGAAAGAATCAGCAGCTAGCAAAGAATCAAGAGCACCATCAGCAATGCTACAGTAGTGCAATCTTTGTTACAATATCATTATGAAAATTGACTTAATAGCATGATTACTTGTTAGCAAAATAAAATTTCTGAGCCAAACAAAGAACACTAAAGATCTTTAAAAACTCTTAAAATATTAACTTATTCAGAATTAAATTCTGTGCTGATTTTCTAACCATGCACCTTGATAATAACCACTGAGACTATACAATTGAAAAGTCAATCTGGAAGTAAGCCCTAATTTCTGATTTAATACGATTTTTACAATAGCTTTTTTTTTTTTTTCAATCACATGGTACTATACTAAAATGAAAAAATATTACTGCATGTTTATGAGTTTAAAGAATTTCAGGCAAAGACAAAACTGTCGGCATTTAGTCCTACATCCTGCCTAATATAATGACACAACTAATCTAGACCATGTCTTTTTATTATTACTAGTATTTAAAGTAGCCACGGTGAAAATAGATGCATTTTAAAAAATGAGAATCTTATTTCATTATTTCAAATTTTATTACATTAACTACATGCTTTGCTAAGTAATTCTAAAGTTAGTTTCTGGACTATTTGAAAAAATATCTGTGAAAAATCATCTAGGAAACACCAAGTTAAAATAATAACCAGACTGCTCCCTATGAATTCAACTCATGGCCACACTTACAATTCGGTACCTGCAAGTCTCGACTGAAGTTAGATCTCCTGTAGTTTTGTGCCTTCACCAGCACAGTGAGAATAAAAAGACTCCTAGGAGTTGTCTTGATTTAGCTTTTGCAACTTTTCAGGTGAACTTCCAACCAGCCCCCATAACTCACATTCCAAAATGAGACAAAGAAGCAAACCAACAAAAAATCCAAACCTCAGGCAGTATTATTTGGCATTATTTTAAATTTGTGAGTCTTCACTTCTCAGATTGTTATCCATTATACATTTTTCTTCTGGACTGAAATACTCCCTACTATCAAATTTCTTTGAATTTCTATGATCAAAATATAACATTAATGGACTAAGACCCTTCATTTTCTTTCTATGCATGTTTTCCATTAATTTAATTGTCCATTTATCATTTCAGCAAAGCTCATTAATTTTGAAAGCCTTCTGGAATTTTGGTGACAACTGAACACAGCCCAATAGAAATGGTTTCAGTACCAAGTACAGGCATGCATTGTCAGTATATTTTCTCAAAAAAAAGATTATATATACATATGTCATCTTTGTGTCTTTATCCTCATTTTCAGTAAAAATAGCATTAACACTCTTTGTAGAAAGGTTATATGGAAGACACAGGCCCTAAATGTTGAACTAGTCTCTGTCTATTCTGGGGAATTCTATTGAGAAAAATTTGTACTCTTCCAGCACCATCAAAAATAACACTGATTAAAAGTGTGGGGCCTTAAGCAAATAAACAAACCCACCAGTGCACAAATTCAATTTTGTCACAATGAAAACTTCCATGTTAGCAGCATAAATGAAGTTTCCCCATTTCAGGCATGTTATGAGGGATCATATGTATGTCTACTGAAAGCAAAAAATCCCATATTCCATCTGTAAAACTAAGTGTTCACTTTAATGATTTCTTTCCGCTTCCCAGACTCAAAAAAATTAAATAATTTAGATGGGAAGAGTGAGATCCTTCTCACCTAAATTCACACATTTACCATGTGGAAGGTCTACAACAGACCAAGCCATCTAAACTCCCTGTAGGTGGTGGGAGGAATGTTACCCAGAGGTACAGTTGTGACTAACCAGGACAGAGTAGCTGGAAAATAAATCCGTTCCTGAGTACTAATTTCTCTGGACCACAAGTAATGTCTAAGTTAGATGTAAACATGCATGTTATGGATACCAAAATTGGTGAGATGCATTCTATCCATATCAAGAGTCATTGTGAAATTGGTGGGGGAAAGTAACTGAATATCCTAGGGATGGGCTGGGGAGGGGGAGAGGTGGGGGACAGGGGTGGTGGGAATGTGTATTAAGGACCTACGATGAAAGAGGAATTTAAAGAATCTTATGAGTCTTCTCTATGCTTGAAAATGAAAATTCCCTCCACCACCCTTACTGCCTGAGCTAGACCCAAAATGAAGATTAAGTAGACAGATGCCGAAGTGACTTCAGGAGAAAAAAATTGCAAATTGTGGAATTCTTTTTCCTTTTTGACAGCTGGGTAATTTCTGAGAGGTTGACAGGAAAGAGGTAAATATAAAGTATAATGGTAACCTCTCTTCTGGGCACAGTAGATCATTATTATAGTCAAGAATTCACAGCTGTGTAAGTGTGTGCAGAAGGTGTGCAAGCTGAGGGGAAGATGGAAGGTTAAAAGCAGCTTAATGAAGAAAGGCTATTATCTTGACCATGAAGAGTGCCCAGTTTATGTTCCTCTTGGTGACAACAGGACTTGATTTGACTCACTTGGGAATGGCATTTCCCTACATTGGAACAAATGCTCACAAACACCATTTTCTGTCAAAATATGGTATTCCAATAATGGCTTGGTTTGGAAACAAAGCATTAACACTTCTTGGCCCAATATGATTGCCTGTTTGCTTATCTGCCCAGGGAGTATAGCGAGGGCTAGGGATCCTTGATTGGCAGACTTGTGGCTGCAGCAAGGGCAGGATGCCCAGCATGGAAATATGCGAAGGTTATCAATAAAACTGTGGATTACCAACTTCTTACACTTAATGTTTGTGTTTGCAGTGGAAATGCAGCTTAAGTCCTCCTAACAAGCATGATGGTTGACAAAAGGCATTGCTGCCAATTGTCAGAAGGCAGAAAGCACAAACATCCTAGTAATTAGAGGCTGATCAGCTGAGATGGCTAAGGCTCTAATATTCTGAATTAGCGAAGGATTGAATGGAATTTGACTAATTAGAATGTAAGCGCTTTACTGAGAGAACACATGTCCTCTACAAAAGCGGACACAGTTGAAAAGCAGGGTTTCAAAATTATAGAGGTAAGAAGGCAAAAGACTTGTTCTGAGGAAATTGCAAGGGATACTTGCACTGAATGAAGACAAGGATAAGAAGCAACTGTTTCCACGTAAGAATGTAAGTATCTTATACTCAACTCCAACTGCATTAAAATGCAGCTTTTTATGCTATGTCTAAATATTTTTATGGCATCCAAAAAAACAAGAATTTGTAAAATTCTTTGGAATTTGGAAAAACAAGAATTTTTTTTTCTTCTGTAAGAGTAAATTGAAATTTTTTCATCTTAAAAAGCCCTGCAGCAAGTCATGTGTTGCAATTATAAGAGAATTCCTTAATTTATTGTCTGTGTATCTATTCTTCTGCTATGTTACAATTTGGAAAGCTAGAGTATTAAACATAAATTAGTGTTGCACCTTTCAAATTCTTTGAAACAAGCCACTCTAAGGAGATCTAATCTAAGATGAGCAGACAAATTGTCATGAAGTCCCTCTTAGCCCGTTTGTCTATCTCTGATAACTGCCAAGAATACAGGCTTAAGTAAAAGAACAGGTACACAGTAAGAAGAGGTTATGAGTATTACATTCCTTCTGGGGTGTCCTTTCAGACTCCTGCAGTAAGTAGCAATAGCCTGAGTCACAAATTGCATCTAAAGCACTAATATCCAACCTAAGGCATATTCCTCATGAATTTAATTATTATTTCAACTTATGTGCATAAACCATCTCCTAATCACACATACTGGATGAAAACAACATTTTCCTTGATCAATATAGATCTACTGTCTCATGTTTTAACCATTTTCTTCCCTTGTTACTCTAATGCAAGAAACTTAGAGAAATCTTTCTACCTCGCCATCATGCCATTCACAATTTTTGAGATAGCTATTCTGTCCTTTTTTCAAGATGAATAGCCACAATCTATTCTCTTTGCCCATTTAAAATATTTTTGTTTCTGATAAAACTTGTTGACCTCCCAGGTAGTTTTGTACTGTCCTCTTTATAGCAGGTGCCAGAACTTCTCCAAGACCTTTCTGAGTCCAGCTAAAAATATCAGGCTAAGGGCATCTTTTATGGACTTTTCTAATGATTTCAAGTTAAATTATACGTAAATTTTAATGTGAAAATCTTTTGGAGATATATATAGGTACTTGCAGTATTCATAATAAAGATGCACTTCAGGTGTGTTATGTATTTCTTCTCAAATTCTACCTAAACACATTGCATTACCACCTACATGAATACATGATGCCACTTTGGTTTGGTTAACTTCTAGCCACTCAGTCATATATTTAGAAATTTGTTCATGATGACTTTTTTCAGAGTGGAAAAAGTTGATTTAGATGAGATCACTATATAATTGTTCTTAGATGCTTAGGGACAGTTCTGTTTATATCACTTTGCACTTATCATCACTTAATTGAATCTGTTTTTATTGTTTAGTCACTCAGTGTTTTGGAATTCTGCAATTCTTCAGTTGTAATTTTAGCTACCTGGAGTAGTTGAAAGTGTAAACACCTCCTGATTACCCTTTTGCCTTCTCTAGTTTTTCTGCTCATTTATTATTTTGTTAAATATAATGTTCTTGGCAGAAATCCCTACTGCACATACAGAAAATCTATTTAAACAAGTACAATTGTTGAAATCAAACAATAATATGGGGATATAATGATTATTATTCATATTGATATAGTATTTTTGTGCACATTTTTATTAAGAAAATTAAGAAAACATTTCAGTATTTTTTTCTAAGATTTCCCTCCTGTTAATACTGTGTACAACTTAAATGGCTGTTTTCAGACGCTGCTGTCATACACTTTCTACAAAAATGCATATTCAGTATTACAAACTGAATTTCCTGGAGATTAAAGTCAAATCAACTGCATGAAAGAAGCAAGAGCTGTAGCTATTCAAATTTTCCTAATATTCATAACCTAACATAATATTTAATATCCATTTATACGTCTGACAATCAAATGATATATCCATTTTTATTAAGGATGAACAATTTTATCTCACAGTATTGCCTATGTTCAGATATATAAATGTTGCATGTGTATGACAGGGATTATCATAAATTGTTACTCAATCAGATATCATATCTATGAAAGGATAAATGGTTAAAGGATGGTTAATAAAATTTGTACTTCATTTTTTTTGTTTCTTTTTTTTAAAAAAAAGTTTTCTCTTTCTGTTCCTACTTGTCCTTGGCAAAGATTTCCTTTGCACAGAAGCACCTCTGCCCTTACCAAAGAAGGGAATTGAACTGTACGTTCAATGACTCTTGCTATCGAGATCTCTTCAGCTTGACAGCAAATACGTAAAGGAACCAGAGTGTTCTTGATTTTTCCACAATCATTTGTTTAGTGGAAACCATCAACTCCTCATCTATCAGTATGACTTCCTTGTCACCTGACAGAACTGAGGAATTATTTTCCTTGCAGCTTTAGATTTCCATATCCCAGGGCCAGTATGGTGAAATGTCAGGAGCAACTGCCATCCAAATACAATGCTTTTATTTCAAAACAACCCTTTTCACACATCCTTTACCAACACATTTTCTCTTTCCTGTCTTTACTTATCTTGCCTGGAAAAAGCAGTTATAGCAGTTACTTTAACATAAGTAACTCTGGCCACATAAAGAAGAGTAATTACCTGGAGCACTGAGGGGATGTAATGTCTTTTTGTTATTTTAGCTGTTTAAATACTGTTTGAAAGTGTAAGCAGCGGCAACAACAAAAGAGACACAGTTTATTACCTTTTTCTTACTTTTTTTTAACAATTGTAAATCCAAAGACGTTGTACTGCAGGATCTGGCTAAATATGTATCACCTCTAATAATTTCCCGGATGATTATTTCCTAATTCCTTTAGATTTCAACACTGATGTTTCTCTTAGCCTAATGTTTAACTGCTTTCAAAATATACAGAGACAGCTATAATGACACCATTCAGTCTAACTTTCATTTGTACATGAAATAGGCATGAGGTCTAAACTCCTACAAATCCATACTTGCATTTTGAAAGAGGACATTATGCTTTCTGAATGTAAAATTGTAGGGAATATTGGGAAGAGTCAGAAGGAAGAAGGATGATTTTGGTACTGTTAGAAACCACTATTTTAAGCCACAATCTAGAATTTTCAGTTGGACATTTTCTTCATACAGAGTATTGATAAACTTCCTAAAAACCTCACAAATTGACAGATTGTGCAAGAAAGGATAGTCACACTGTAAATTTAGGAGGGACTGTGTTAGTAGAAGAGTGCAATATTACAGCAGGTATTGGTACCATTCTGGGACAACCAGTTTGTGCCCTAATTCAATGTGTGTGTTAGCTAGAGAACAGAATTTTATAACATGATTTCTTGGTTTATTAAAGACTCTCTTAGACTGTTCACCAATGGGATGTAAGCCTAGACTTTGAGTTAAGTACCCTTTTTAAATACCTCCTTGAATCATAATTTTGAGGTTTCTCAGAGCCAAAACTCATTTGCTTTAAATGAACATTTGTTGAGTTAATAAAAATGCTTTTTACTCTTGTATAGACTACCTGGCTCCTGAGTGCTCTCTAAGCTTTATGATATATATCATCATCTATGGGGGTAGTACTTGAATATGCTGCTGCCCATCCAAATACAGTTCTAGCATTTAGTCACACCCTGAATCTGGAGCAGCTGATGATCATAGGAGACCAAATGTCAAAGAAAGGTAAGAATTGTCCTTAATGTGTAAAAAGAATGACAGGAGGCTGCCATCTCTGTTCCAAGTAGAGATTTGCTGAGGGCTCTAAGGTGAATGTGCAGAATGTCTTCTTCCTTCTCGCATTCATACAATCCACTGAGGCTCACGCTCTCAAAAGATAAAATAAATATACATCTGCACAGCCCTTCCTTAAGTAGACAGGCATGCCCCATTTGTTCCTCATCTCTGATTCCAGCTAAGAACATCACAGTCTTCACCAGGTTCCTCTTAATCCTCTTAATCTGAATGCAGAACTGCATTCATCATAACATTTTTCACCTTCTCCTGCCCTTCTGGAGGATGACTCCCCTATCTCTACTTCCATCTGTGGATGCCCAGAAGCAATAAATGGTGTGTATGAAACACAGACATCACCTTGAAACAACCTACCTCCTGGAGGTTTCAGCCTTACTCTTAGAAAGGTAGAAAACCCTATCCTCCTCCATTGATGACAAAAACAAAAAACTAGTCCTGTCCTTCAGAGGTCAACCAGTGTCATAGTTTAAGCCAAGTGTAAAACCCAGCCCCATATCAAAGGGAGGCTGGAGCTGCTCGTCTGCTAGTGATGATTCTGGATATATTAGGCTGTGAAACCCCGTCTAGTTGTCTGGGTGCCAATTGTTAATTAGCCACATTGCCCATAAACTCGCTCATGCGGTCTTCAGCTTTCTTTACCTGATAACTCTCCATTTTCATACTTCACACACAGCAGAATTAAAAAATATGTGTTTTGTTGGGTTTTGCTTACTTTCTTGTGGGCCTCCTATTTTGAGTTCATTTAGATAATCAGATTGAATTGAGAAGCAAAACAGACTTCTCAGTGCATTGTGGATTTTGTCTCCCCCCGTGCAGTGTGACATTGTAGCCCATGTGGAGGGCTGCATAACCTGCCACAGAACATTTTGCTGAAATAAGCACACCTGCTGCTCATTAACCAGAGTAAATTCAATAGTATTACTCTGGTGTAAGACATGACAGACTTTGGTCTAGGAATCTCATGGTGTTTATATATATGAAATGTTGCATTACGTTTTTCAGCTTCCAAAATCCAGTTTGAAATCTGATATCTTAATATGATACAGAGGTTTGGAGGGCTGCACTCTCATCTGACCAGCCAATTCTATTTCTCCTCTTGTGGATATTCCTGGTTTTATAAGGTAATGCATCACAGTGAGAGTGTCAACTGCATCATGTTACAGCTGTGCTAAATCCTTCTTTACACAATGATGTCCATTATGGTGTCCTGATACTAGCAGACTGAGTTATGAGCTGGACATGGAGTGTTGTGGAGTGCTGAAGCAGTCTGGCAGCCAGCCAGGGACATGGTACAACAGAGTGTGCTTGGTGGAGTGCAGCAGATGACAGCCCATTGCTGGAAATTGCAGTTCTCCCGTGCTGTGCAGTTATGATAGGATGAAATGACTTGGCAAGTGGTGACTATGATTTTATGATACAATTGAACTGCAGTATGAAGCAGGATGAAATTGCTTAACAGTTTTACTTTGTCAGGATTTGACTTAAACTGTTTTATTTCTAGTAATGAACTAGGTCAGAGTTGTGTGGTTCAGTACTCCAGGAATGTTGCCATTTACTTCTTCAGTTATGAGTCTAGAGGTGCCTAGGTATTTTTAGTTTACTTTTATTTGTGTTTAGTTTGAAGAAATAGCAGGAATTTAGAGCAGATATCATCATGGGACTGTCTAGTGTTTGATATTTTAGTTCAGGAGAAAGAATATTAATATTCACACAATTTCTATCTCTAAGTGTCTTCTGTGGGCTTTCTGCATTTAATATTGGCTCCTCCCTAGGTTATTGCTGTATGTATGGGCAGGTCCTAATGAAGTAGCTAGGCTCCACTGTCCATTTCATACAAATACATCTTACTGGATCATAGTTGGCTATTTCTTTGATGAATTCCTGGAATGCTGTCTGGAGTTAAACCATAACAACAGGAAAAAAATCTCACGTGAATCCTAAGAGCTGTGAAAGAACAAGACCTTCATATATTTCAGAGCTTCTTGCCCTATTTATTATACTATTTTGCAATTAAAAACTATTGATCTTGTTTATAAGGAAGAAATATTTTCTTGGAGTTTAAGGAGATGATGTTTATGGTTGACTTTTTTTTTTAGATTGTTTCTCTGTATGCTTGTTTTATTAAAAATGATTTAAAGAAAACTACTCTAATAGCCAATTACTTACATAATAGAGAAGAATTCCCTTAACTGTGGAACCTGTCTGTATCCTCTAATGCAGAAAGGAATAAGAAATTAAATTTGAGAGAGCAATTGTAAAAAGAAGAAAGTTTTCTTCCAAGTAGGAGAGATTATTTAGTTCTTTAGTCACCAAAGGCAACATTTTCATTCAATATGTGGATTGTGGAGTTTTCTGTCTAATATTCTCAAAAGCAAGTCATCACTGGGTTCTTCGCCAAATCTCTTCAGTCTAACCCACGATAAAATATTTACCTAGTCTTGTCTAAAGATAGCAAAACCATGGGCTATGCTACATGGTTTCATATCTGAAAAGATGTGTAAAGAGCATGGTATTTCACAAGAAGAATTTTATACTTTATCTTTTTTATTTGGGAAAGTTTCCATTAGATTTTCTCAAAACACCTGAAAATGTAGGAAAGTATATTTTTTTTTTTTTTTTTGCTTTCCAAATGTCTGGCAAATGTTCTAGATTAGGAAGACTGCCAAAATACCCACATGCCATCATTATCTCCTCACTTTTTATCTCCTTCAGGCATGTAAAAGCAATTTTCTTTCATCAGTGTCCTGACTGATGTCAGTAGAATATTTAATATAACACAACAATGTAAAACTGGGCATCATCGAGATGCTATTCATATTTCAACTGACATCTCCACACCAAATCCTAGCAATCTAATATACCCTTAGATTTAAAAAGATGACAGAAGCTTGAATCTTCTTTAGTGTGAAGTATCCCAACACTAATTTCACTCAGTCTGAGGAGAAAGAATGAAGGCAATATAGGATGACCTTGTCCATGCTCACATGTATGACCAGTTTTATTATCCAAACTATTGAAAGTACATAGGAATTCCAAAACAGCATAAACATTAATATTTATGTGACATCAAGAAATCACCTGTCAAAGAGTGCTAATGTACCGCAGCTGGAAACCAATAATTATGTTTGGAGAGTCTGTCCTACCATTTTCTGTTCTAACTTTCCCAGAACCCTGAAGAAAAATCAGTGTGAAGTGGTTAAAAGTCAACCAACAAAGTAAGAGCGACTGACATCATGTGCTTGGAGTTCAGCTTTCAACATGGTCCCACATGCAATCCTTATCTCCAGATTGGAGAGACATGGATTTGAAGGGTGGAATACTCAGTGAATAAGGAATGTGCTGGATGGATGCAGCCAGAGATTTGTGATCAATGGCTCTATGTCCAGATGGAGGCCAGTGATGAGTGCTGTCCCTCGGGGTCTTTCATGGGAATGGTGCTCTTCAATATCTTTATCAATCACATGGACATTGAGATTGAGTGCAACATCAGCAAGTTTGCACATAGCATGAAGCTGAGCAGTGCAGTTGACAAAACAGAAAGATGGGATGCCATCCAGAGAAACATGGACACACTGGAGAAGTGGGCCTACAAGAACCTGGTGACAAGTGACGTACTCCAGGAATGTCAATCCCAGACAGGAGCACAGACTGGGAGAAAAACTCATTGAGAGAAACCCTGCAGAGAAGGACGTTAGAGTTGTTGTGGATGAAAAGCTGTACAAAAAGAAGAGGAACTGTAGCTGCTGCATCCATTGAAGGGTTCAGGGCCAGAATGGATGGGGTCCTGAGCAACCTGGCCTAGTGGGAGTCATCGCTGTCCCTGATGGTGCTGTTGGGGAGTGGGGAGGGAGGAGGAACTAAATGATCTTTAAGGTATTTTCCAACTCAAGCCTTCCTATGATTCTATAAAAAGTCAGCATTAAAGGTTCTACAAGAAAATAAAAAATACACTGTTTTATTTTTACAACACTTATCTTCCAGATCTTATCACACAAGACCTTGACCACACAAAATAAAATGTAAATATGTTTTCTAAAACTTCCATGTGAATCACTTCCTTAGACTGTTTTCTTATTAATAGCGTTATTTATTCTCCTAGGTACTAAACTGTATTTAATGGGATGAAATTTAAAGCTACTTTTTAACTTTTTCCCTTTAAAGATAATGTTTATTGTTAACCATTTGGATTTGTATTTATCTTGTAGTCAGTCAAGACATGTAGTTTTAATTTTCTTCTATTTCGATGTGTATTGATTTCTACTTTTATGTATTTACTGAATACTGTGATATGCTAACATCCCCCTTTGTCTTATAGTCCCATTTCATAATATTGTACTTTTAAAGGAATCACCGTCTATGCCATAATTTCTGTGCATTTTCATGTTATAGCTGCTTTGAATTTAGTAGGTAAATTTTAGACTTAAAAAAATTATATATACATATATACACACACACACACACACACACACACACACACACTTTAATTTTAGTAATATTTTTTTAGATTTTGTACCTTCTAAGACTTATATCTACCATTTCAGGAATTACACCACAGAACAGCTTTTTCTGTTTTAAAGTTTGCTTGCTAGATCAAAAAAAGTTTGGACTATAACTGCAGAACACCTTGAATTTTCCATGGTTTTGGAGAGTTCATCCTACGACTGTAACATGGGATCGAAGTACACCACTAAGTATTATTCTTACGTAGAATCATAGAATTATAGAATCATAGAACATTAAGCTTTGAAAAGGACCTTAAAGATCACCTAGTCCCAACCCCTCTGCCATGGACAGGGACACCTCCCACTGGACCTGACAAATACATAATGTATAAATAACTCTATACATATAAAATATACCCTCATACACAAATAGATTAGCCAAATTACTGGGTGGTCAGTCAGAATATGTAAGGCATGCCATCTTTGGGCATGAGTGTATATTTATGATTATCAGAATAAACAATAGTGTCATACCAACAAAAAAAAGACATGAGAAGTAATGTGGAACAGTTTTCTCAATACACACTGCTATCCTGGTAACAATGATTTGTAGAATTTTCTTTTTTTCCTTTCTAAATGAAAACATGAAATTTTAAATCAAACTTACAATTGCAAATTGTAAAAAAACCAAGAACCCAAACTTAAATTGTCTTACAATTGCAATCAGTGGGGATTTCTAAGTTTACTGTATTGCAGAAGCTATCCTGTAATATATTGTTGCTTAATTAAAAGAGTAAACTAAAAGCTCTAGTAACTTTTGTTGTTTGTAGAAAACAAAAAAATGCATTATATGTG
>VZTN01017114.1:3906-41163 GCA_013400515.1 Erpornis zantholeuca
TTTACTGATGCCTTGGATATCCATGAGGTATCGTGCTGGATGTTACCTGTTAGCTAGGCATGTGTTTATGCTGTGGAATCCTGCCCAGAAACACGCACATAAATATTAAGTACTTTAATCTGGGGCTGCACTGTGCCCAGGAGTGCCAGCAACCAAAGTTCTGCCATTTTTCTTTAGAAGAGTTTAAGTCCAAAAGACTGAAGAATACATAGGCTGTGGTCTGCTTGAAGCTTCATCTGTTCATCCCAATGCGGGGTGTTAGTGCTGGTCTGTAAGGATTAGGATGATGGTAACCAGGGTGTGGCTAATTCATTGCAACATGACATCCCTTCACTGCTGGACCTCCCCTGGCCTGTCCTTCTGTGGATGATCACAGGCTGTGACAGATAGGCTGCAAAGATCAGGAGACGCAGTAGGCAGCCTTGAGGACAGTTTGTTTGAAGTCATAAGGATCTTTCTGGCTCAGGAGATGGGAATCTGCTGCTGTCTCATTGAGCGAGCCAGAAGTGAGGGAAGTTGGATGGCTCACATCTATCATGTCTGAGCCAGCTGGTGACTGCCTCATGCTGGGAGAGTGTTGCCTGTTCTCAGAGGGACTCCAGCCAAGGTCAGTGAGAGTCTGGAGCTACTGTATGTAGCAAGACAGTTTTTAAAAAAGGAACGGTGGAGTTATTTAAGGTTATGCTATTATGCTGTATTGAAGTGAGTGGTTTTTTACACGTTCACAGTAAAATAATGTGTCTATAGCCATGATACCAATTAGCTGGGGTTTAAGGGTGTTGCATACTGCTGGCAGTATATGGATATCATGTCTGTCTTTTGGCGTTCTACTCTTGGAAAACATTTGTAATATAAGATAACACAGTTTTAAGAAAAGACAGAGGGTAAGAAAGCTAAATTTCACAACTGGTAAGGGGAGACAAAATATTTTTTAATGTTGTCCAGGGCTTCAGAAGCCTTTTCTTGTAATATTATAGTTGCAAGTTTTTTCTTTGAATGAATATGGAAGATTCCTGTTTGGATAGATAGGAATTTCTGAATTATTTCTGTTCAGACAATTTGTGGGCATGGAAACCTTTAATTCTTCACAATTTGATTCCTTCTGCATGCCGCATGGCGTATCTTATAATCACTGACTCCTGAAACAACATAGAAATGTCCTTTGTTTTTCATGAAATGTTTATAAGAAATTAATCTGCTTCATGCTAAATGGAAGACTGTTTCCTTAACTCATGTTTTATGCTGTCAGTCATTATAATTTAGTATGTCATCTTCCTTGACAGTTTGTCTCTGCAATAATTCTCTATCAATATTGCCATCTTTTGTCAGTCTTTTGGACTGATGATTATCGACTTACAAAATCCTTGTACTTCACCATATCACACTGCTTTCTTATGGTACAGACCCCTAGACCACAGCAGGAGTTGCATCCTCCCTAGTCCTTCTTTGCGCATAGAATTATGCTGAAATCTACCTTGAAAATGCACAAAGTAAACATATTGGACTTATCCACTTCACTGACTCACCCAGTGTCCGTGTTCCTATGTGTAGTCCCAAAGAAAGGCTTATATTTTTAGTTTTACATGTAACTTCTAAATCACAGTGAAATGTGCTGATGGTTCTGCAGCCAGGCCGTGGCTGGTCATGCACAACTGCATAGTGTGCAAGTTAAATTCTCACTTCTGCTGCCCTTATAATTTTGTCTAAAACTAGTTTCAGTTCCTGAGTTTGCTCTGTCAGTGTTTGCCAGCTCATGTAAATGAATAAAGATGACAGAGTCTTTGGCAAAACCTCTCTACAGCGGTCAAAAAGAGTGGATCAACAAGAAGGAACAAACATTACCTACTGAGAGAATATGTTGGAACCCATCCTTAGGGTCGTGATGTGCTATTGCCCCAAGGAAGACTGGTGAAATCACCATCAGTAATTTGAAAAGCCACATTGATACAAAGGGAAGCACTGCTGTCTAGATTGTGCCTCTGTACAATATAATCCTAAGGGGTTTGGGTGAAATTTCACTTTTGTTAGCAAAGTTACATTTTGTGAGGTAATATTTTTGAAAGTACTGTGTCTATAAAAGGTACTTGATATTTTTCCCAAGGACATTCTCAATTCACAGAACTCACAGAACTGTTCTGTCTTGTCTTCTTGGTTTTTTATAAGAAAATGCCAGTGGGTTTGTGGCATCTTCAAGATTGAACTGGAAAACTGAAAATCGAAATTGTTTCACGAATGGTAATCAATTCATCTTCCTGAAACCATCTTGAAACCATTTGCAGTTCAGATAGTCAGTTGTGCAAAAATTGACATTCCCCCTCCCCCCAACAAATCAAAAATACAACTTAGAAAATCTTGATGTTTCTATCAAGAACCAAGAGCTCTGTCAATGAGCTTAGCAATAAACTGGGAAGCTGCTCTACCTAAATGGTTTGTAGGAGTTTTTGCAGGAGCATTTTTTCATTTTGACAAGCTTCCAAATCATCTCAAAAAGACTGTATCTGCTTCTTTCTGTCGTTATATGCTGCAGTCTTTTCACATTCTCTAAAATATATTTTATTTTATATTTTATGTAAGCAATTGAATCTATTTCATATTTTTAAAGTAAAAAGTATTCCAGAGAAAACACATGCAGTGAGCTAGTTTGATTAGCCCACAACTCACACTGCTCAAAATCAAAAGTCACTGTTGTCTTCTTTAGCTGTTCTTTACCGCTGTCACATGAAGGCAATTAGAATTAAGTATCTTAATGTTTTATCCTTTTTTTTTTTTACTCATGTTTTGCTTTAGGAATGAGCAGTTTTTAAAAACATGAATGTCCTTATTTATTTGCATTTTATTCCTTCATTATATTCACCTGTTTGAGTGTGTCTCCCAATATAATAGTAAAGGTGCATTCAATTTGAATGGGGCACAGGATTTAGTCGTTATTTTCTAATGCAAAATAATATTAGAGTGGTAGACTGCTTAATCATGCAATAGAAGATGAATTTATACTATCCTAAATATCTGTCTTGGCAGATTTTGGAACTAATTTGTAAATACTTTGTAATTTAATGTCCAAGTCACATGGAAATGGAGATTTGGACTGGACTGACAAAGATAAGCAGCTCTGAGTCACACAGACCAATCACCAGGAAAAATATATTGTCAGCAACAGTAATTACAGCAGGTAATTGTGTCATTTACCCTGTTACAGACGAGTAAATGTGATGAGTTTGGAACACACCAGCTGTCACACAGTGTTAACTTTGATGTTTAGGATTTGGAAACCTGTAGTAGAGTCTTTTAATGGCAGTGCATTTAAAGGAACAAAGCTGAGGGTTTCACACTGTTCAAAGCAGGGATAAATGGCCAGTTCTATTCAAGATAAGATTGATTTCTAGAAAGGCGAGGATTCATCAAGAGTATCTGTTTTAATTTGTGTCAGTGTTTTTAAAACTTTGGAGTGTGAAAATACCTTGAAATAAAAATTTATTAACCTTGTTCCTAACCCTCCAGAAGGTGAAATTGGATGGACTTAAATTCTGTCTGCATCATTTTAATGCCTAAGAGGTAAATAAAGTTTGGTGGTGGTGGTAGTCTGAACAGATATTCCAGTCTGTTTTGAATACCCTGGGTTTACCTTAGTACACCTTCCATAGGTAGGACTTCATCTTGGTTTGAAGTCCTCCAGAGTTGTTCACAGCATCTCTGCTTAAATCCTAACTTTTCCAAAGAGCTGACTTGTGAAGGAAGTAAGATTACAGAGGTGAAGTCATTCTGGGATGACAGTAATAGCAGCAAAGTTTACTTTCTTCTAAAAAATGTGGTCAAAGTTTACTTTCTTCTCAACTTCATTGAGTCTAAATTAATATTTTGGGTTTCTGAGACCTGAACAATACTGTAGACTTCATATCTGTGGTTCTGCTTGTTAGAACAATTCATGGTGTTCTTAAACAAGACAGCAAATTTGATGGCAGAATTTTTTAGATATGTTGTTTGCTAGGATGTGCTTATGCAAATATTTATTTATCAATATAAAATACACATAAATATCTTAAAGGTATTCCAACCTTAATGATTCTGTGATACAGGTAAGTACAGAAAAAATTATTTTTAAGCTTGATAGACACTAGCAATTGAACTGTGGCAACAAAAACATGGTGTGGTCTGGAAAATATACCCATGAAACAAGTTAGCCAGTGTCAAGTTTTATACCATTACAGGGGTGGGGGAAGGAAGGTAAAAGCACATTTCATCTCATCTCCTTTACTGTGCTGTGCAGGTTTTTGTTAGAATCAGTTCAGGCATCTCTTCAGGTTATCTCCTGGCATCCAGGGCTCTATCTGAGCTGCAGAAGCCAGGAGCACGTCATGGTGTTCAAGGCTGGCTGTGTGTGTTAGCTCTCCCCTGATACTGCACAGCAGTGAGGACTGGCTGTACTGTTCTCCTCAAGTGTTTTGTGTCTGGGGAAGGCAGCTGACATGCAGTGTTCGTGAAGGATCTGCTTGCTGTGCTGTTTTGGTGTGCCTTTGTAAGCTATCAGGGAGGATGTACACTAGGGAGAATTGGGTGTGTCACTGGAGATGGCATCAAGGCTGACCAAAGGGAAAAGCAGCACTATTGCTTTGCCTTACCATCACTAAAGTATAACTTTGTCCCTGTTTTTGAGTAGAGACCCCTCTTCAAAATCAGGGGAGCAACATTTAAAAAAAGCCTCCTCTCCCTAGAGAGCTCAAGCATCTTGTCTGAGCAAAAATAGTGCTATCCTTGATATACAGTGAGTGATCTGAGTCTCTGAGTCACACCACTGCCAGGGAAATGAGAGGATCTACTTCATGCATTAAGAAATCTCTCTGCTGCATGAGAAGACAGAAGAAAACCCCATTTGTTTCCTAACATTTGTGGTTAGATAAGTTGCTCCAGATTCCTGCAGACAAGAGCAGGATCAAAGCAACAGTAGCATTTCATCCACCACTGTGGTGCCTCTCATTTTCTTTGCCAGACAACTGCTGACTTTGATAATGGTGCTGTAATGTTGTAACTGATTTTCCAGGAGTCCCTGAAATGTGTTCACAAACCCTGGTCACAATGCTGTTCCAAAAAGAATAGAAGCAGCACCAGCTGTTGCCAGAGAGCTTTGAGAACATTACTGTTCTCTGGCAGTTTTGATTGCTGAGACATCTTTCTTCTATCATGTTGTACTCATCCACCTTCAGGTAACTTTGTGCTGAGAAAGTGTTCAGAGGTGTTTTTTATGGAGCTTTCTGGTCATGTGGGTAACCTCTTCAGTTATTACTAGTGAAATATGAGAACAGGCAGCAAGTTACCAGCGTCAGCAACAGTCAGGTTACTTCACAGCTTTTTTATTTGTGTAAATAAATTTGTTATGCGTGGGGGGAGGCCAAATATCCAATGGGTATCTGTTGCTGCTGGCAGACTTGTAACATGGAGTCTTTTAGTAATGAAACAGTAAATAAAAAGGGTTGGAATTAGGAGAAGAATTAAAACAAACATTTTTCAGTTGGCTGAGGAAATGGTATTTGCGGCTCTAGTCTGGCTATTGTACTAGCAGTAAGGTAGAGAGCGCCGCTAAAGATGCGGAATTTGCTCTCACTGTCATATTTGACAACATAATAGAGGATTTGGAAAGCATCAGTTTATCGTAAGTGTCTAGGAGGTTTAGTATACAATAAAAGTTGGAATGAAGTAAGATGTACCTAGGAATAAATAGTGCATCTGTCTAGATTTAAAAAAAAAAAAAAAGAGAGAGAGAGAAAAATAAAACATGAATGTGTGGGCAAAGTGTAGAAAGTGTACACAAAGAAACACCTTTTAAAATACAGAAACCTCATTTTAAAGTGTCCCTGGTAAAAGATATTAAGAGATCGGTTTGAAATAAGGCAAAAAAGAAGTGGATGACAAGGTCCTTGTCAAGGTCTAGACTGAAATCTCTTAAGGTGAGATTTTACAAATAATTTTGCATTTATGCTACAGTTCTGCCATTGTAATCGGTGGGAGTTACAGATGTTCCTTTAGGGGAAACAGGTCTCTGCTAAATGCTTTAGAAAATCCTTCCCTTCAACTTTTCTGTTCAAGAGGGAGTATAGAAAATGGGAGACGTGACAGAAAGTGGAGATAAATTAAAGCTTTTTTAACTTTAGCTGTCAGGCAAAATATTCTTCAATATATTTACTCTGCCTAACTGGTTGAAAAGTATAAAAATTCACAGGATGTTACATGAAGTAACACTGATTAATATTGCAATAGAAGCCTTCCTGAGAGGAATGTATTTTGTAAAAATATGTATTATTCCATGAAATCAGAAATTACAAAACATATTTTGAGGATAATGAATCTTAGTTTAACAAAGTTTAAATGATTTGATGAAGAGCTGTAGAGGAAGATGGAGGGCATAGGGATAGGCCTGCCTTGAAATACGTATTTTATCCATGAATTTGTTTTTTTTGTCTGAAATGACTTAGTATATCTTTGTCTTCTCAGTTTTCCAAGAGATCTTGGCACAGACTTCTTGGTGTGCAGATACCACACAAAATGTGGACTGGTCAACATTCAAGTTATGTGTTTGTCTTTTCAAGCTGAGTCCTGGATGAGAGTATAGACTGTTTAGATCCACAAAAGCCATTGTTAGAGCTACAGAATTTGGAATTCTAGTGGAGAATTCAAAAGGATTAAAAACAAGGAGTTGTGTATTCCATAGGTCTAGGAGGAAAATTGAGAACAGGAATAACCAAAAAAGTAAAAAAAAAAGAGATTTTTGCAAAGAAAAAGTCTTAAAGTCAAAGGGTACAAAAAAGGTATATGCTTCTTGTAGGCTTTGGTGTGCAAAATAGTTTTCTTTAGATGAAAATCTGTTGTGAAATAAAACATGAAATTGAAAATCTTCTTAGAATAAGTTTTTGAAAAACTAGTGTTAACTAGAATTAGAATGTCCTATATTTTTGGAATTTATATTTGCAGATAAATATGCAGTATGTCTCTACATATTTTTGGTTCCAGTATCTTTCTTGTGTTATCTGCCTTGGTAAAGAGCAGTGCACACATTAAGAGTTTTGGCTCTCCTAGAAAGAAAAAAACAAAGTAATGATTGGAAATTTGAGGTGGTTTAGGGATGTATTTCATCATCACATACAGTGTCATGAGTTGTTTATTTTGTGAAACAAATTACACCAGTTCCAAAAGTTCAGCTCAGTCTGCATCTGTCTCGCGTCTTGTCACAGCTGCACCTTGGAGCTTTCTCCAGAACCTTCCTGGACTCAGAGGCAGATGCAAGGAGAGTGAGTGCTTGTTTTTTCAGGTACTTTTAATCCTACATCAGTAATCATCAGTAATATAGATTCCCTTTTATATTTCCCTAGTAGTATAACTAGGATGCAGTTCTGGAGCTTTCTTTTTTCATATGGGTGTAAAAGGAACACTGGATTTCAGATGTATACCCAAGTGGATTTTCTTCCTAAGATTTCCTTACTGTTGCCGTATTTTTTCCTTTTTTATTATATTAAGACCAAATATAGAATAAGTAGATAAGCTAATAGCTGGAAGAGAGAAAAGAGATCTGGATGAATTAATGAATGGCAGCTCTTTTCCCTGAAGAACAAGAGTGGACTAAGCAATTTCCGACAGAAGCAGCATCTCAGAAAGCAGGATGATCTCTAAAACAGACCTTGAGAAGAAAACATGTACATGCCAGAGCTATTTTTATTTTCTACATAATTAAAAGAATAAAATAGGAGAGTTCTGAACATACATGTGCTGGGTTTGGCAGGGGCTGAGTTAATTTTCTTCACAGTGGCTGTTGTGGGGGTGTGTTCTGGATTTGTGCTGAGCACTGGGTTGATAATACAGAGATGTTTTTGTTCTTGCTGAGCAGGGATTACACAGAGCCAAGGCCTTCCCTGCTTTTCTCATTGCCACACTGCACAGGAGACTGGGGGTGCCTGGGGGGTTGGGAGGAGACACAGCCTGGACAGGTGACCCCAGGTGACCAAAGGGAGAGTCCAGACCATGGGACATCATGCTCAGGACACACAGTGAGGGGGAGGAGGAGGAAGCAGGGACTTTTGGAGTGATGGTGTTTGTCTTCCCCAGTAACCATGACATGTGATGGGGCCCTGCTCTCCTGGAGATGGCTGAACACCTGCCTGCCATTGCAAAGCAGTGAACTAACCCCTGGCTTTGCTTTGCTTGTGTGTGTAGCCTTTGCTTTCCCTGTTAAACTGTCTTTATCTCAAACCATGAGTTTCTGGGTTTTACACTCAGACACTCTTCATAAGATTTGTTCTCTGGTTCCTTCACCAGTTTCAGTGCCCTTCTTTGGACACTTTCCAGCAAATAGTTCAGTAAATTTACAGCATTTGCTCTTGAAAAATAGTGTGCATATACTGAGACTTAAATTAACTCTGCCAATTAGAGTTTAAATGAGTTAATAAGAAGTCTTAAAGTAATTAACCATCTGTCATTTCTCAATGATCTTTATGGAATAAGTCTTCCATATTACACATATAGTTGCTACTAATTTTTGTTTCATACATTAACTGTAGGTGGGGAAAAAGAATCCCTTATAATTAAGATAATCTGTAAGTGGGCATTTAAGTGTGCTGGCTGTTGATAATTCAAGTAACTCTTACCTGTTTTCACTGCCACATCAGATGGTCAGCTGGTCACAGTTCCATACCAAACCAGTGGTTCTGCAGTTCCATACCAAACCAATGGGAAGGAGACAGAAGGCCAAAGTAATTTCAAGTTTTGAATGCAGAGGGATCAAAAGGGGAAAATATCTAATATATTCTCTTTATTTAAATTATTTTAATTTAATCCTGGTTCACAAGTTCTTCACTCAGCAACCCGTTGCATCATGTTACGAGATGGGAATTGCAGGAGTGTATTTTATTCCTGTTTTGGTGAACATTTATACATTTCTGCACCTTAAACATGATCTCATCTCTTATTTTCCAGTGTTGGTAGTGGATGGTTCAGGAAAACTGCCAGCATAATATTTTTAATCCCTAAGTAAGTGATGCAACTCAGTCATCATTTCTATTTGCTGTTGGATTGGATTATGATAATTTTTTTTCTGAGACGTTTGAAGAATTTGCATACACAAGGCAAATACTGGGAAGGCTTGCAGTATCCATGTAGGAAATGTGATACAGACATTTATTTTTAATCACAAAATACACAGTAGGAAGGAAAGGGGCTTATGTTGCATAGAGCTGATGAAGAGGCAGCTGCCACACCTTGTGGGTAGCATGTTAAGTTTTACTAAGTTCAGCAAGAATCTCTGCACAGATAACAAATTTGGTAAGACAGGTCCCCAGCTGTCATCACACTGAGATACATCACAGCATCTAGCGGGTCCTGATCAGTTTGTGCCATCAGTCTCACCTCGCAGGGTGCAGTACTTCACCCTAGATACCCTTCTGAAGTAAAGTTTTTCTCAAGCAAATAATGTGGAATATTCTAAAGTAGTATTTCAAAAGAAACCAGAATAAAATAAAGTTCTTCACCTTTACTGTATGTGCCTATATATATATGTACATATGTATGTGTATATTTATTTTTGTGTGTGTATATCATGTATTTGCACACACTAATATGCTTAAATAAGTCAATTGCATCATCACATAATTTTTGCCTTTTTGTCTCTGTCAAAAGAACTACTTAATGAGACAATCATATGCACTTATTTTTACTGATGTTATTACCATGGAGCAATAGCAAATTCTGGAACTGAAATGTTTTCTCTATCTAGAAAGACCTCTATCCAGAGATAGTTTAATTAATATAAGTAGATTCTTTAAAACTTCATTTGATACCCAGAACAGAGATTTTATAAATTTTATAAATGTTGAGCATGAGTCCTGAACAGCACAGAATGAAATTTAGATATATTAGAAAATAAATATTTGGAAGTCATCATTGAAACCAGTGCATTTGGTCTTTGTACAAGACCTTTATGCAAGTTCAGGTAGGTTAATGATTAAAATTTCTCTGCAAAAATAATAATTTTTGTTTCTTTTCCTCTGTAATACTATTGTACCTGGCCTGTTCCCATCTTCATGGTGTGCAGTGAAATAAGTATAGAACCTCCATTAAATGTGTCATGTGATTTTTAAAGATTTTGGAAATAAATGGCCTTAAGAAATAAAATGTTAACATTTCCAAATTAGGCAAATTATGTTTCTAAACTGGTTTTTGGACTTAAAAACCGTATTGCAGGCTCTCTTTTAATGATTTTTTTATAAATTGCTTTTTTGCTGCTTTGTAATGCATGGTTCTTTCTGCTTCTGCAGTTTCTGATTTGGAATTTAAGATTGCTCAACTCAGGCTCTGCAATTTTCTCCTTGTTTTTTTTTTTAAGGTGACTTTCCAAGTGTTTGGTTAATAAAATAAACCAAAGTGATAGGCACAAATTAATGAAGAATTATGAACAGAACATCACCCTTTTTATTAATAAGTGTTTCTGTTTTAGTGAAGCTGAACAGTCTATCTTGTTATTACTAGTGAAAAAGCTGTTTCTGATGCTCTCTTTAAATTTGTGTGGATAGTGTGCCAAGAGCTGAAAGAGGAGATGTAGTGACATGGTTTATGTACAGGATATTTTCAGGTGCAGTTTAACTGTGTAATCAGTCCACAAAAGAGCCACTCTTGGAGTGTAAGCTGTCTGCTCTGTTAGGTGTCAACTGGAAGAAGCAATATGAAAAAACACTATGTTTAAATGGTTTTAAGTGTATTCTTCAAGCTAAGATCAGATGATACAGAGAAACAAATCTAGGTGGATTGTAAAACACACTGATCCATTTTTCTTGCTGATTTTTTGCATTCCTGTAATTTAAAAATCTCTTCTCCTTTAATTGTAGCAAATTTTCTCCTAACTCTGAAGCATTTTCCTCCTAAAAATGACTTGTAAACTTCAATCCAGAAATAATTTATCAGACCATGAATTTTTCATGAGTCACTAATATGTGATTTCAATAAAAATAGACCTAAAGTTTGAGCAGATAGTGACAGAAGAAGAAGAAGTGATGGCTGTTTCAATACAGTTTGTACAGAAGCATCCTCCATGAACTATCTTACGGGAGCATAAGAAACCCCAAAGCTTACATAGAGTAGGATACTTGCATCAAAGTCCTGTTATTTAGCTGATAGAAAGTTAATTTTACTGATATTGTATACTTTAAGAAGAAATCCATCTCAAAAGACTCTGGAGTTTTTCTCTACCCCCAAAAAAGCAAATGTTAGGAAGGCACACTCAAGTGTGGCAGTCATCTCTTTATATGAAGGACATAAATCTGTGCAAATGGTCTTCAAGGCTCTGCTGCTGCAAACCTGAGTGGGCTTTCAGAGCTGCTGCAGCCACACACATTGAGCCCTTCCTCTTGCTGTGGCAGTCTGCTGTCCTCTAATACACTTTCCCCTCGTTAAGAGCTGCTGTACATGCCAGGGACCCTTCTTCCTAAGGCATAGGATGGATGGCTGTGCTCCCTTTTTGAGGATGTTACTTAATTTGTGAATTCAGTTATTAAAGCTGAGTTTACCAGTATGATGTACTGTGGTAGGGACCCTTCCTCCTGTGAAACTGGGATAATGGCTTTGCAAGGTATTTTGGCCTGCTGAATAGGTTTCGCACATTTCCATAGGTATTTTCCTCCTGTGTGTTATTTTAAAATTGCAAAATAATATATAATTAATATTTTAATTTAAAAAAATTAAATAATATCATAATATTAACACAAAAATAAGAAAGTCAGGATACTGTTACCATACAGATTATACTTTTTAACCTAATTTGCATGGCCATTTATTTTTCTATTTTGGAGTGGTTTCACATAAATACTGTTTCAGCCAACATAAGAGATTTCACTATGTTAGGAGGTCAGAGTCAAATGTTGTTAAGTGGATTTTAGAGGGGCTGGATCGTTTGGTGAACAATAACAATTTTAGTTATTCATGCTGAGAGCAAAGTAATTAAATCTCATGCTGGAGGGCAGAGGCCTGCAGGCTGTGCCCTGCTGCATCCAGTGAGGGTCGAGGAGAATGTGATTGGTGATACAAGGCACATGTAAGTCCTTGATTAGAAGAGGGATATAAGATTTATATTATTAAAATCCAAACAAATAAACACTCCACAAGAACAAACCCACCAAAATAAAACTAAATCGTGTAGCATTTAAAATTTATTAGTTACATTGAGGTGAATGTTTCCTCATTTTAAACAACTGGTCCCTGCCATTACTAGAGGAAAATTTACTTCTACTGATGGATTGGATATGTGCCATTCTACCAGTTTTATACTCCCACAGTTTATGGCCAGTATTGAAATAGCAAGTTGAACATTACCATAGTGATTTGCAAATGTTAAGAAATTAATTTTCTTGACAACTCTGTGGGATATGTGCAGTCATTATTTATAAAGAGGAAGATTCAGTACACTCTTCCCCCTCAAAATGGGGGAAGAAAGAGCATCTGACTCCAGATTTAACGCTTGTGCTAAATAGCCAGGACTGATCTAAGCTGCACTAATAAAATTCGCTAAGACCTGGGGAGAATGATAACTTTGGAAACCTCACATGCAGGTTAGTCCATGTGTGCTGATTAAAATTAGATGTCTTTATGTTCTCCAAACAGCTGGTTTTTCTGAAATTTAAATTTCAGGGCTCTGAAATTATATGTGGATAGATGAATACTATTGATTTAACAAAAATGCAAGGAATATTTTTCAGAGGATGGAAGCATTTTATTTTGACACCTACAGACTAAGATATTGCATTTTGAAAATAATAGAGCTTTTCATGTATCATTTTGAAATGACACTTTAGGGCATCTTATTTTAAGATTCCATTTACCATTTCTTAAAAATCACAAACTAAAATATTAAAATGTTCTGTAACCTAAACACTTAAGCAATGTTGGGTTTTTTTCAGATTAAGTAGTGCATTTCAAGTCAACACAAAATCACATTCTCCAGGCTGTTAATTTATTCCCAAAAGAGATATTTCCTAGTATGTCCTAATCACCAGACTGAGGAGTCTCATCCATCACACTCTGGGGCTAGGATGTGCCATGCTAAAAGTCCCTTGAAAAGCAGGCAGACCTCTATTTTCAGGTTATTTATTTCATCTAAATAAAGCACTTTGTATGGGCTGAAGGGAGGGAAAACAGGGGCTGCACTTTGAAGACCTGCCTTCTGCTAGCCGTGTCTTTTGCAGTTTGGAGCGTGCGTCTCACACAGTTAGTCAGCTTTCGGAAGGAAACCCCAAGAATCCCGCGCGAGATGAGCCCGCATGAATAAATTATACAGTAGAAGTAGCATATGGATTTTCAGTATGCTAGCCAGCTTTTTGGCAAATGTTTACGAGAACGCTGTAGCCCACATGGAAAGTGTAATGATGGTGGCTCACTGTTAATGAAAGTGGAATTATGCTGCAGTGCAGTTATCATATACTAGTATGTGCTAAAAATAGATACCCTGGCTGTCCCATGGTTACGTGTTCACATAGCCAGGCCTATTGCCAGTAAATACTACTGAGTTTCTCTCTTTTTAATATGGAAACCTATACAAAGCTCTTACTTTGTTGTGGTTTTAAAAATTCAGGGCCATCCCATTCTCGTTTCCCTTTTCAGAGCACGACGAGTGTGTAACAAACCAGCACAACTGTGATGAAAATGCGCTCTGTTTCAACACTGTGGGTGGGCACAACTGCGTCTGCAAGCCGGGTTACACGGGAAATGGGACCATCTGCAAAGGTAAGCAGCCTTTCTCCTGCAAAGGAAACCTGAATGAGATGCTCTCTCATAGTTGATGCAATTCTGGCCCTGTACCTTGAACAAGAAAAAATGCCAGGCTAGATACTTGGGTCCTGCACCTATATGATCTTCACAGGCATATATATACACTGACTTTGTATTTGGCAGTTTGCAGTAATTTGAGGATGATTTGTACATAGATAGTAGGCTCTAAGATCTGAAATAGTTATGTTTCATTTTTTTGTGTCAGCAGTTTCTATATATGCTGCACCATTCAAGGAAGCCTATAGTTACTAACAAAGTTATGTCTGTGAAAACATTGTCAGATTTACATTGTCCATGGTCAATGACTTGCTTTTTTACTTGGATGCACTAGATGTTTCGTATGTATTTTTATTGTGAGAAGAGCAGTAGATATGAACACACAAAACCTTCACTACAAGTGATGTGGTGTCATGTTTTCTAACATTCCAATTCACTGCTAAACATTAGAACTTAAATTTCTAGTCTTAGAAAGATGCTTTCCCAGAGGTACAATGCTGCTTTTATTTCTATTGCATTTCACATCAGAAGAAATGATACTTGGTGGCTGGGCCCAAATCCTTGGAAGTTCTCAAGCTCTGAGCACAGGATTTAGAAAGTGTTTAAAAATAAAACTAGTGTAGCTGTAGACATGTGAGAAGTGGGACAGATGCAGAAAATGCAGATGGGAATACCCAGTTCCTTGAAGTTGTGCCTGGGCGTTCTTCATCTCTTAGATGTCAGAATCTAAGGGTCCAGAGTTAACATTGATAATGTCACATAGATGCCTTCTGCTGCTGTGTATTGCTAAATCTAAGCAACACAGAATTTCTTTAATTGCTAAGTCTGATCAAGGTCTTAGCACTAGTTATTCCATCACCCAATTAAATTTTTCTATATATTCCAAAGACAAGCTCTTTGTAAAACAGGGCAGCGCTGTTCACTTCCAGTCAAACATGTGGGTAGAGGGAGATGTGCCAGCAAATATGTCCTTTTGCGCTGGGCTCTCTTCTCTGGGGAACAAGAAGAAAGTCTTATCCTGATGAGGTTCAAACCCAAAGCATCTCCTCTCAGAAGAGAGCTCTGTCTGTACAGCTCACTCCTGTGCTGTGCATGGGAGCTGTCCCAAATTCTTCTACTGGAGCTGAGTCAGCTATTAAGAGGTGATTGAGGTTTCTTTGGGTCAAAAAGAAGGTGCATAACCCTACAGCACTGTGTTCAGCTCTTCTGAATAAGAGCTCTGACTGCAGATCTGACATAACAGAGGGTACCTGCCCCACTGTGAAAGAAAAGTACATCCCCTCCCTCCCTCCTCAGTACTGAAATGGCAGTATGTAGGAGAAGGCTCTAAGCCTGTGTACTGCAATCTGAGAAATGCACTTCTCTGCAGCCCTGGCTTGGATGCCAGTGTCCTTCAAAGAGACCTGGATACACCTCTTGCCCCTATGCCTTTGGCAGCTTTTCATGTACTGTGCTGCCAGCTACTCTCCTGTGCACCATGTACTTGTGGATCAGGAAGCTTAGATGTCTCAGTGACAATGGTCTCACAGCACAAGGCTGGTGTCTCAAAACTGAGAGCTGGATAGCTCAAATCTGTGTTTTTTCTCAGTTGAGCCGTAAGACCTCATCTGTGGTGCTGTTACTCTGAGCAGCTGCAAACCAAAGCCTGGCATCTCTGGCTGGTTACAAGTACAGGGCTACCAGTGCCCTGAAGCAACTCTTTGTGTTGGTTGTAACTTCTATCTGCTTAGTTTCACTTACAGTTTCTTCTGGCCAGAGCATTTCTGATTCCATATTGCAGATGCAGTCAGAACAACTAAGACCTACTGTGTTTTCAATCAGAGCTAGTTGCATTTCTGGGTCCACAGAAATGACTCTTCAAAGCATGCACTCCTGGAGAATGCTACACCAAAATATGTAAGCGCAGATTCTCAGACTGCAGCATGCCAAATAATAAACTCAAGGATTGACTTTAAGCTGTAAATGCTAAAAGTTTTGAAGTTCTTCAGAATCCCTTGAGGCAAAATTAATATTTTTATTGTTTCTACTAAATTAATTAACAAAGAAGTGAGGTAGCCAGACAGTTTAATATTCAGTTTTGCCTCTTATGCTCAGGCCTTTATTTGGGCAGCAGAACAGACCAGCACTGCCCTAGGAAGATTCTGTTCCAAGGGAAGATGTTGTCTTTCACTGCTTCCCAGTGCATGCGAAGGAGCACATATGGGAGCTGTTGTCTTCAGATGATTTACTCTAATCTCCTTCTGTAGCTTGTCAGCCCATCTGGCCAGTGAGGCAGGGGGGCCATAAACCATCTCTTTGTGACCTCTATCCTCAGGAGAAGGCAGTCTCTGCACTCAGTGCTGCCTGCTAGCAGGCTGTGTCCACCTGCAGGATTGCTGAGTGTAATTCTCTTACCCATATATTGTGATTTTGTATTTTGCAGCATTTTGCAAAGACGGGTGTAGGAACGGAGGAGCCTGTATTGCTTCCAATGTGTGTGCCTGCCCACAAGGCTTCACTGGGCCCAGCTGTGAAACTGGTAAGATTATAACTTAATTTAAGATGAAGATAATCCAAGGAGGATGTTTGAAGTAATCCAAGAATACAGGAGTATTTAAGTTTGTGCCCTGAAAGAGGAAGCTGCCACTAAAACATTACTCACTTTTCCTATATGCTTCCCAAGAGAATATATTACAGCAATTCTAATTAGAAGCACATGGACTGCAAAAATTAGAACATGAATTAAGACATCTTGGGTTTTGATGTTTCATAATTAATAAGATTATTATGGACTTGCTTTTCACCTCAAATGGTCTTTGGTGTCTCATATTAATAACAGATAATCTGACATCTGGAAATAAATTTGAGTAACTGATTATTTCTATGCTGTATATGTGTTCCTGGTTCAGTAACCCATCTTCATTAACAACCTTATTTGAAGACTTGTGATTAACCCAGCTTACTTAACCCAGCTTACAGTATTCAGTGTTCCTACTGCTCTTACCTCCTTTCTCAAGCATTCCTTTATCTCCCCCTCTACCCCTGAGGATGCCAGTACCACAAGGCTTTGTTTTAGCTTTATTGTTTTAGTCTTGGATCTAATCAAATTATATTGCCCAGCAGAGTAGGTAGAATGTTAATTTTTAGCATCTCAAATGCCTGTAAATAATTTTTCAGAGTTCAAATTAATAGCTTCAGCACCTTTATTTATTTCTGCAGAATTTTTTAATGCATTCTAAGCATACTTGCCTCCAGGAGGTAAAGGGAGAAAGCTTGCTTAGATTAATTGGCTTCAGTATGCCTAATAAAAGGGCAGGCTGCCACCTATGATTGACTATTGTTGCTGTTCTATATTGCCTTCAATAAATCTTCCAAACAGTGGAAAGGAGGTCATTTGAATGAGTATTGCTTTCATCTGACTTGTAAACATATCCAGTTTAATGAAAAACACAGACCAGTCTGAATTTTGTATTATCTGGTCTATTTGAGAGGGGAGAAATGTGGTTGTTCTCATTCTTCTGTATTGGAGCAGATATTACCACAGAGCACACGAGGGATGCTGTGTGAAAAGCAGCATCCTAATTGCTCATCTATTTCTAAAAAAAATGTTAAAATAGGAAGTTTTCAAATATTTCTCACTATTTCACAGGCTGCAAATACCATAGTATGGGGTACCAAGGTCTCTCCATTGTAACACTGTGTGGAACAAATTGTATGCTAAGATAATGCTCATGTATTAAAACAGTTAATTTGTTTTAGTAATAGTTGTCTTACATGCTCCTTGAACCACTCTCCTGTTCTCAACTAAATATAACATGTATAGTCTCAAAGTGCATAATCATCTTTTGCAGCTTTATACTCCTATCTGAAGTGTGGAGACTAGAAGCATATTTGCTTTAGTCTCCTTCTGTGGTCAATATTAATAGCCACTATCAAAGAGAGATCTTTCTGGCTTTTCAGAATTGCCTCTGGAAGTCCTGTCTGTCCTTCCTTCTTTATAGGACAACCCAGGGACACTCAGTCCCCGATCCAGTAAGTTCAAGTATGTTAAGCTAACTTAAGTTAGATTAACTGCATTCGACCCCAAATGTCCTTCAAAAGACATTTCTAACTTCTAATTAGAACTCCTCCTGTTCTAACTTCCCATCCTTCCTGCCCTCCAGGAAACATATAGGGAGGTAGGCAGAGCCTTGGACTACATCTTATGCCTTTCTGAATACCTGATCTCACTGTTTAACATAAGGTTAGCATGGTGGTGTCCTGATATCACATAGCTAGTGATAGTGTTATGAATTTTCCAGCCCCAAACCAATTTCATAGGTGAGTTTTCTGAGGAGAAGCCCTCTGTCCTGTTTAACTTCTGTTGAACATGATATTTTTTTCCTACTATAGAAATAAATAATACTAGAGATCGGCCACAGGAGTCACCTCATGTGGATACTAATATGCAGAGAAGGATTGTCATCTAGTTGTGCATGGCTTTGAAACATACAGTCTGAAATACTGTCAGAGCGGCAAATGGAAGAACTCTCTGGTCGGTAAAGAGTAAAAGCCGATCTATTTCTGAGACTGCACTGTCAGAAAAATGGTGCTGTATACAGCCATAAAAGAAAACTGGAGCTTCAAACAGTACACATTCACTTGTAGTGAATGCAGCAGAGTTTGCTGAAGGTACTTCTCGTTAGGCTTGAAATGTTTCAAGATGTTCGTACTACAAATAATTTATGCTGGAAGCTTCCCTTTGAACAGTCTCTGGATCTACAAAGGTGATGCAATATTCTCTAGGCAGATATCTTTCGTTGCTATCGTGTACAGAAAAGGAAGGGAATTGATGTAAAGGTGCCAAATCTATTTTAAAATTGCACATTACTTATTTCTGTTCATGCTACACATATTTAAAAACTGATTATTGAACTTGGGGTTTTTAACTTAAAATATAGCTATGTAGATGTTGTCAGCAGCTGCTGAACTTATGAATTAAATACAGGAGATTGAATCCACACCCCAGTAATAACCTAGAAAATAAAATCATCAGTTCTTACTGTGTGCTTCTATAAAAGGTGGTTTAAGAGTTCTGTTTAAATAATTTCTCAGAATCATAGAAGAGAAAGGACGAGGTTGGAAGGGACCTCTGGAGATCATCTTGTCTAATCCTCCTGCTCAGAGCAGGGTTGAATACAGCTGGCTTTTCAGGACTGTGACCAGTTGGATTTGGAGTGTTTTCAGGGTTGGAGGCTCCACAAGTTCTCTGGGCAACCAATACCAGTGTTCAGTCACCCTCAGAGTACAAAAAAAAATTATTTTCATTATGTTCCCATGAAATTTCCCATGCCCATAGTCCCTTTTCTGGACACGACTGAGAGTTTCTAGCTTCCTTCAACACTGTTAGGTATTTATACACATTGATAAGTTTCCCCTCAGCCTTTCCAGGCTGAACATTCATTTCCAGGCTGAACATCTCAGCTCTATTAGCCTCTCCTGGTATGACAGATGCTCTGCTCCATTAATCATCTTGACAGCACTGCACTGGATTTGCTCCATGTCTCCCCTGTACTAGGGAATACAGCACAAGATCCAGCACTCCAGATAGGGTCCCAGCAGCATGAAATAGGGGAGGGGCAGGATCATGTCCCTTGACCTGCTGACAATACTTTTCCTAATGCAACTCAGGAGGCCGTTGGCCACCTTTGCTACAAGTGCACAGTGATGCCTCATGTTCAGCTCATGTCCACCAGCATCTCCAGGTTGTTTTCTATCAAGAAGCTTTTCCACTGCCCTACTGGCACCCGAGGTTGTTTCTTAATAGTTGTAGGACTTTGCATTTCCTTCTGAACTTGATGATATTCCCAGTGGCCCGTTTCTCCAGCCTGTTGAGGTCCTGCTGAATGTCAGTAAAACTGGCTGGTGTAGCAACTTCTCCAAATTTCGTGTCATCTGAAAACGTGCCGAGGGTGCTCTCTGCCTTATTGTCCAGATGTTAAGCAGTCCTGGCCCAGTACCTGGTGTTTACCCAGGTGTATGTTGATAAGTGACTAGTCTCCAAATGGATATTGTATTGGATCAGAGCTCTCTGACGCCAGGGACTCAAGGTTTTCAGTCCATCTCATTGTGCATTTATTTAGCCCGCACTTTTTAGCTTGTCTCAGGATGTTATGCGAGTATCAAAAACCTTACTAAGATAACCAACATGTACTGCTCTTTTCCCGTTCACCAAACTAATCATCTTACTTTAGAAGGCTATCAGGTTGGTGAGGCATGATTTCCTCTTCATAAATCAGTGCTGACTGTTCCAAATTACTTTCTTGTCCTTAATCTGTTTGGAGGATACCTTCATCTTCCCAGGGGTGGAGGTGAGGCTGACTAACCTGTAGTTCCCTGGATCCTTGCCTTTTTTGAAGATAGGAGGGACATTTGCTTTCATCCATTTCTGAGGAGCTTCTTTCAGTCACCATGATCTTTCAAAGACAATTGAGGTTGGCCTCAAGTGACATCAGCCAGCATTCCTGGGTGCATCCAATCAGGTTTGACTGATGTGTGTTTTTTTCCAGTTTATTTAGATATTGATCCTTCTCCACCATGGGTAAATTTTTCACTGGTCTTTGTGACCTGGGACACCTCAAGGCAAATCTTACCTATAAAGACCAAAGTGAAGGAGGCTTTGAGTACCTCACAGTTTTGAATTTCCTTTCCAAAACCCATCCTTGTTTACTCAGTCAGTATCTATATTTCTCCCAAAGCCTGAGAGGGATGATGCCATCCATGCTTGCAGCCTAAACTCAGTGCAGCTTTTGCGAGAAGTCCTGTGTAAGTAAGGATGGTTTCATAAAATCTTTTGCTTCCAAAATTATTCTGGGGTGCTTCTGGGGTGTCAGTAGGAGTCACATCTCTGTTGGAAACATAAGAAGGAGAATCAGCTGTTACTGCTAGTTGGCTATTTCAGTGTGATGTATTCACTGTGGTGTCCTGCAGTCAACAGAGCACAGAGCTGTTACAACACCTGTGAATGATCTGTTGGGAGCCTTATAGATTAATCATGGCCTGTGCCATGTGAAAATGGACCAGCAGAAAGTAGCAGCAGATGGAAGATGTATCAACCTACACCACCTTTTTAAAAAATAGGTATTAAGCCATAAAAATTAGACTAAAAGTCATCAAGTCACAAAAATGAGTGGCAGAATTTCTATGTCTCCTCCCAAAGGGTATGGATTGAGACATTATTAATGTTGGGATTCATTGGCTTGGGAAGGCAAGGTTGATATATTAAAAATCTAAAGTCTTAAAATGCACACCAGTGTTTACCAAGTAGAGCAGCTTTCTGCAATGTAGAGATGAGACTATAAAGCAAATCTAAAAGTATTTGTTCCTGGTAAACTTTTTCAAAATACTTGACTTAATACTGTCTTGTTTAATTGCAAAATTATGAATTTTTCAATTGGCATTTTCAAATGCTGTCTTAAATTGTATTTAAAGAATGTTGTATTTTAGAATTCAGAACAGGATGACTTTGTTAGATTTGCTTGATGTTACTGCAACTCTCCTTTAATTCAGTGACAGAGCTTTAAGAGTGGATTTGTTCTCCTACTATATATGCATATCTGCTAGTGTATGCATACAAGATTACTGCATTTTTGCTGCTTGTCATCTTCTTTTTTTGAGTTTCCACACTTGATTTGTGCTTTGACTATTTTGGACAGCTTTTAATTATGCATGAGATCAAAAAGTAGAGTTTTGCTACTAGTAGTGTTTTGATGTAGATTTTGTTAAAAGGTTGGCTGCAAGTTTTTGGATGATTTGCTCCCGTTTGAATTTCCTGCTAATGTAATGTTATTGCAGGAATGATGTCCACTAAACAATCCATGTTCAAACTGCTGAAAATAAACTGGCAGACAAAGCTGTGTACCTTTGAAAGCAACAATTGAGAAAAAATTTTAGCTTACAGATTCTACATTATTTTGGCCATATGTTATTACTAATATTTGGCTTAATTAAAGGTCTAACTGAATTTATGGAAAAAAATGGTGAGTGATGGATGAGGATGAGATGACCCTCTCTTACCTGAGCTCTTATCAGAAATAGCCAATGCCAAGGAAAATATATTATTTGGATTTTCTTTGCATTTTTAATTTTTTCTTTTCCACATATGGAAAACTTCCTCTCAAGAGATGTTGCTAAAACAAATTCTTGCAACATTTGTAGTTCAAAATACTGAAATACAACTCAGACATGTGATTTTGTTAAATAATTGTAATAGATCAGCTCTCGTCAGTTTTGAGCTACTTTCTATATAAGCTAAAAAATTAGCATGCGTGACTATTGCTCCTTCCAGCAAATTCAAATTAATTTGTTCATGTGCGCTGACCATAATAATAGCAGATTTCAGGTTATTAAAGGTTATTATTATTCCTATTCCAGAGAAAGCTTGAGAAAATCTTCTCATTATGATTTCCCAGTTATTAGGAAAAATATTTTATTGGTATTGGAAAAGAAGACTTTGTCAAAGTAACCGGAAAGCTTGTTAACTTAGCTGAGTTTGCAAAAATGAAGTATTTTACTACTTTTAGCATGGCAGGAGAACTGTTTCCATTGAAGGTCTTAATCCCTTGTGTTCAATTAAAACAATCACAATCATCTTGTGGCCAGGTAGGCTCTGAAGGTAAAGCTGTGACACAAATGGTATTTGAAGCCTACAGAGTACTGAGTAAAGGCTTTAACAAAGAAAATCACCTTTGGCAGAATTCTTAAGAATTCTTGGCTACAGTATCTGTAAGGTGTGAGAGCATCACAGTCAAAACTTCCTGAGCAACTCAGGAATCTCCCATTTGCTCGGTTTTATTGTTAAAATGAAGAATTAAATTACTGACAGCAGATTATGATTTATAACAATAATGCCAAAAGGATCAAATTTGTGGTATTAATATGCAAGGTCTTGGACAAAGCTAGAGTTAGAGGTGTGCCCTTCATAGTCTAGCAGGGGAAGCCAGTTGTGTCCTGGGATAGATGACTATAACAAACTGAGCAGAAAGCATTTTAGGGTTAATATTTTCTTTTTATGAAGTCCTTAAGGGATTGCTGGTGGGTTTAGTGAAGGAAGAAGCAAAAGAAGGGAGCAAGAGAAGTGGAATAAACATGAAGGAAGCCACAGGCATGAACTGTCCAAAGAAAGAGTTATAGGAAGAAGGGACACCTCCCCTATTTCATCAGTTTTCAAAGTCCACTTGACTTGTTTGGAATTTGGAGTCTTGAGTATTCAGGCTCTTGGTTTTGGGCTCCCAAGTTTGATACTTAGAAGTTAGAGGATACTTTTGTCAGGGAATGTTTTATTTACATTAAGGATCTGACTTCAATTCATGGAAATAAGAGAAATTTGAGTTAGTCTATAGAGTCTGGAAAAAACTTCTGCAAATAGTTCTTAAGCATGACTTGCAGCATAAAACATTTTAATAGATGCCAGTGTGCAGTGGGAATTCATTATATTCTGAAAATCAGGCCTTCAGGACTGAAGTCTGGCATTTCAATGACAGTAATTTTCAAAGCTTGTAGGCTATTACAAACTTTTCCTTGGTGCAGGCAAAAAAAAAAAAAGAAAAATTGCCCAGGACAGTGCCCAAAGAAACTAAATTGTGCCTTGAAAGTAGCTGAGATCCAGCTTGGATTCTGAGCTGTATGCTGCTACAGCCCTGCAGCAGTGTTGAGGCTTTGGTGTTAGGTCCATGCAACCCGAAGCCCTGGCTGTGGGAGGAGGTGAGCTGAGAGAGGTGCTGGAACTGACTTGTCCAGCTCATTGCTGGACTTTGTTGCCATAGCCCTGAGGAATTGTTGCTGTTTTTCTTCCTTGAGTCCTTCCAACTGCTCTCCATTTCCTTGGCAAGCCTGGCTTCCTGCCTGTTGTGGCGGGCAGGTGGTAGGGGCTGCAACCTCCTGAAAGTGTCTCCGCAGGGAAGCTGTTCCACGGTGCCAACACACGTGCACACACGCACACGGGATAGCTCCAGAGGTGGTCGACAGCAAAGAGATGGGAATGGTCTTCATGTGGGGTTACACAGGAGAGGTTTAATGCAGCCAGACACATGAAAAGGTCCAGGGATGAAGATGAAGACGATGGGAGGGTCTAAGTTTATATATAGGTTCGGTCGGGGTGGAGGGGGAGCATCAGGGACCAATAATCTGAGGGCACAGGGGTGGTACACAGGCAAGGCTAGGGTATGGGAGCCTATAGGGAAATAGTGAGGGAGGGACGGAGGAACAAGGGCCAGTGGGGGAGCTGGGAAGGGAGAACTTTCTAGGGCAGGGTCATATATGGTGACAAGGGGCAGGGAGACCAACGGGCCAAGCGGGAAGCAGAACCGGCATACATTAACATAACAGAACAAAGCGTCCTGGGAGAAGCCTTCCCGCTCTCCCTAACCTGGGAGTGTTTCCAGACTTAGGCTCTGTCCCTGCAGTGGACTCCTAGGGTCCCTTCTCTGGTGGGCCCACCGGCCTCCATACCTGCCCTGTTGAAATTTGGATATGTGGCATGTTGGGTTCAGAGGTTTGGCCTTTCCAGGCGTAGCTTAAATGTAGATGGAAACACAGGTCTCAGTATCCTGTTTAAACAGGCTTAACTTAAACTTGAACAGCAAATGTCTAATTGTGCTTTTTATTCTTGGGAGCTGAATCTCAGAAATAAAACACTTCTGAATTACACCTGCACTTAATTAATATCTTCTCTGGTTTCCATTTCAGCAGAAAGAGACAGGGCCCAGCTGCTAAAAAAATAGAAATGGTTTTGCTGAGGATGTTGAAACATGCTTTATAACTTGCATCTCTGCTGTATAAAGTCACTACTCAGCTTTCACAGGCTGAGTAATGAGTGGTCTGCATTACAGTCTTGCCCTTCTCAAAGATGGCTATGTTTCATGTCAGCTACTTATTTCAGAAGCAGGAGCAGTGTTTGAGCTAGCCTTGGTTTATTAAGGTAATGTATATTACTGGTGTTGCCCATAGGAAAAGCAGATAGTAGAATCATAGGCAAATTTACAGGAAGAATCCTATAACATCAGCTTCTATATGTTCTTTAAGCATAGCAACTAGTTGTAACTTAGACTAATATGTCACTATGATAAATTTGCAGTAAGTTGATACAGAACCCTAATAATGAATTTTGAATATGTAGTTTGTGTTCTGCAGTCTTATCACTGAGCTGCAATTACACAATGTGAAACAAGCATCCTCAGGTAGAATTTTTTTGGTGACATAAGGAGAGGTGAGCAGGATATGACTGTATGAGGTATTTCCTTACAAAGCCATACCAGTGTATTAGTCATCTGATTGATAACATTACTGCTTTCCTTGTGGTTGGAAAACTTTTTAATGCTTTCAAAATATAAGGTGACTTCTGAAATTTAGACAAGAACTAGTAAGGAGTGAGCTAAAATGATCACAGTAATTTGCACAGTCAATTTACTATCATTTTCATGTTGCCCGGGGTGAAAATTATTAAATTTTACCTTCTGAGCTACCATAGTAGTAGCTATTTAGGCACTGTATGTGCATAAGAGCAATGATTCAAATACTGAACTGTGGTCCCATGAAGTGTCTCATCCAATACCTTGATGGTGTCACCAAGTCCTTTCAGAACTTGGAATTTAGATTTTTTTTTTTTACTTGCCTCAGCTTCAAAGAAGTAGTTTCTCGGAACAGTAATTATACGAATTTGGACTTATGCACTGCTTACATACTTCTGGTTAATGTACTCTTCTGATGTACTGCATTGGGCACAATATATTGTGTCTGCTCCTTACTGGAGATTAATAGGGAAAAATAGCCCCATTCACAGAGGGTGAAAAGGCAGACAGGCCTAATTTGTACTTTCAAATCTAGTATTCCGAGAAAGTTTCTGAAAAATCTCATTTGGCTGTTCTAGAGCAGAAAGTGCTTTTGGTTCCTATATTTTTGTTTCTGTACTCCTCTTGATAAGCCCTACACAGATCATGATGTTAGGTGCCATCTTCACAGCTTCTGTTCTGTTGACAAGCTATACATTAGTTACTGTGCAGTCACTTTTCCCTGTTCTTAAATACACCATCTCAGCTCAGGCTTGGCCACTGTTAGGTCTGGCATACCAATCTGCAACATAGCATCCCTGTTCCCTTTGTCTTCCCTGAACATTCTCCATTCATTAATATGAAGGGCATAAAGTGGCTAAAGTTTATTTTCCAGCTGAAAAGAATTTGGGAGATCCTTTATAGAGAGTACCAGAAACTACAGCACAAAGTTTCTGCTAAAACTCTTCTCTAAGAATCTCTGCATGAGATTTTTTTTTCCTCATGCCAAAAATTAATGGATTTAAAGGTTTTTATTCAGAAATAATCATAGAAACCTGAGTTTGCAATGTTTACAGTCCAAGTATAGATTCAAAAAGGACTGTTGCTGAAAAGAGAAATAATACTGCATATTCCTCAATACTGATAAAAGTCTGGCAAATAATTAATTGTCATTTCAGTTGTTATTATACTTAATAATTTCAGCAAACTTTAGCTAACTCTGTTTCAGTAAAAGCCAAATCTTTATATTTACTATTAAGAGGAAGTTCAAAACAGAAAAAGAAAACATGATTGGTAATCTCAGAAATTGTGTTCAACTAACCCCTGGAGAATGTCCCTCTCCTGCAAGGAATGCTCTATGTTAACATTGTTCCAAATGTTAATTCAGGCTTTGGGAAAACAGATGTGTGCAGCCAATCGATGAGTTGAAAACTTGACATAAATGATATAGATAAGCTGTTTGTGAGATTCCGAAATTCATCATGTTTGTGTACAAAACAGCTTCCTGCTCTTCCTTTTCTCCAAATATTTTCTCTGAAAATGTGTAATAATATGAAGTTAACGATGGATGCTCGTGCTTTATCAAACTACTCTTTCAAGTATCTGTAAAAAGTAAACACCTAAGCAGAACTGCACAGGGACAAGTACACTTTGACAAAAAACACTTATGGTCTACATTGAGAGATCTGTCTGAAATAGATAATGCCATACTTCAATCATAGTGCCACAGAAACATAGAATGGTGTAGATTAGAATGGGACCTTTAAGACCATCTAGTTCCAGCCCCCCTGCCACTGGCAGGGACGCTTTTCCCTAGACCAGGCTGTTCACAGCTCTGTCCAGCCTGGCCTTGAATATACCTCCAGGAATGGGCATCCACAGCTTCTCTGGGCAACCTCTTCCAGAGCCTCACCACTCTCACAGTAAATAATTTCTTCCTAACATCTAATCTAAATCTACTCTGACTTTTCAAACCATTCTCCTTTGTCCTGTCACTACGTGCCCTTGTAAATAGTCTTGTCCAGTCTTTCCTGTAAGTTCCTTTCAGGTACTGGAAGGCCACAATTAGGTTACCCTGAAGTCTTCTCTTTTGCTGGCTGAACAATTCCAATTCTCTCAGCCTTTCCTCACAGGAGAGGTGCTTCATCCCTCTGATCATCTTGGTGGCCTCCTCTGGACTCACTCCAGCAGGTCAATATCTTCCCTGTGCTGGGGATCCCAGAGCTGGATGCAGCTCTGCAGGTGGGGTCTCTGCAGAGTGGAGTAAAGGGGCAGGGTAGGAGCAGAATCACCTCCCTTGACAGTCTAATCACAACTATTTTGATGCAGCCCAGGATATGTTTGGCTTTCTGGGCCAAGTCCAGCTTTGGCTTTCTGGGTCATGTCCAGCCTCTCCTCCACCAGCACCCCAAGTCCTTCTCAGCAGGGCTGCTCTGATCTGTTCATCCCCAGCCTTTGTTGATACCAGGGGTTGCCAGGTGCAGCACCTTGCACTTGGTCTTGTCAAACCTCATGAGATTCCCATGGGCCCACTGCTCCAGCCTGTCCATGTCCCTCTGGATGGCATCCTGTGCTTCAGGTGTGTCAACTGCACCACTCAGTGTCATCTGCAAACTTGCTGAGGGTGCACTTGATCCCTTCATCCCTGTCATTAATAACACTGGCCCCAATACAGACAATCACTACCAGTAACTGTCCTTGTGTCTTCTACAATCTATCTGTACTACCAAATAAAGCAAGTGGGAGAGAAAGGGAAAAGGGGTAGATGGTAGAAGGACTTTCTCCCCATTTTACAGATTTCAAATCAAGCCACATGAGGAAAGGTGAGTAGGTGACAAAGTTTGCATAAGAAGACAGTACCAGAAGTCCGGGTAGAGTGTGGGTCATCTCATTTTTTCTCCCCTTGCCTGTCTGTTAAATATGGCAATAGCTGAGAGAAAACACGGTGGGGTTTATAGCATGTTGTCTGTGAGTGGGAAGTACAGTGAATTTGTAAAACCTAAAAACACCCTTTGACCTTCAAGGACGTATTCAAAAATGGCTGTCTCATTATAAAGGAAAAAAAAGGTTTAAAAGTTGTCTGTGAGAGTAAACAAATGAGATCTGTAGCAAGCAAAGAAGAAAGCCAGGGTTCTGCAGATCAGATGCTTTTTACTTGGCTGCAAGGTTTGAAAGGGAGGTCACCCTCCCTGTTCTCACCTGAATTTTTTTCAGATAAGAAAAATAAGCTCAAAAATGAGCAGTGAGACAAGGGCTGGTGACTTTAGAAGCTTGGAATGTTTACTTGCTTCACTTTGCTTTACATTTTTACTTAAAATTATTCACTAAGGAAATCTTTGACAGAATTTAAACAAAAAATGCCCATATTGAATTTAATGTGCATTCTGGATTTAGGCATGAACCCTACTTACCTCATCCTTTCAGTTTTCTAGATTAAGATGCCTTGCTTCTTCATCCTTCTGTGTCTTTTTCTCCATTTTCCTTGCCTGACACAGCTTCTTGGGTGCATATAATTTCTTTCCTCCCTTTGAGTCATCAGTTTTAAATCACAAAAGATTTTTTCTTTGCTGAAGAGTCACATACTGGTACTTATCTTTTTCTCTTTATATCTTTCTTTAGCTTGTTGCAACGCTACAATCCTATATGTAGCAGCTGAAGAGAAAAAAAAAAGGGGGCAAAAGAAACCAAGGAAGAAAAAATACTACAAAGGAGCTCTAAGGAGACAGGATTTTCTTGTTATTTGTGAAAAACATCAAAATGCATCCACTCCTTAGCTATTATCTGCTATGGGGAAAAAAGTCCTTTATTAAACATGAAAACTAAAATTTCAGCTACATTCTTAAAATACAGTGGGCTATAAATAGATTGTGAATAGTGCAGCTGGGCAGCATTATAATAGAATTTCCTTCTGTTATATAAGAGAGATAGGGATGACCTTCATCACTCACTGTAATCATGACTCTCTCATGAATTATGAGTCATTCAACTATTAGTGGAATTAAAATCTATAACACTGCCAATCATTGTCCTGTATCCTTATGGAGCTCTTCGTTTTGCTGTCAGGATGAGGACATCTGCAGTCTCTGCACATATCATGCCAATGATATGTTTATAGCCCAAGCAAAGGAATAGTGATTTAGTTTTAAGATGGTTCTACAGATTTTTCATGTTTGTATTGAGAATATTTATTGTTTTCTTGATGAGTTCTTGTCAACTGTAGCATGAAAGAGTAATGTGTGTGGTTTCTTTCCTTTTTTGTGCTTCAGCAATTTTGTACAATCTGTACATGATTTGACATTTCAGAAGTAGCAATGCAAATTAATTGTCATTGGTCTATGGACTAAGAGATGTGATAAGAAGCCACTTATGAAAGAAAAATGTAAGAAAATGTAGGTAAGATGATTTTAAACTTTAGCACACATGTAGTATGTGCAACACCTTGACCAAAGAGTAGAGGACTACAGCAGGAGACTAAGCTCAAACTGAGGTGTCAAAACAATTCCTACTTCCTCAAACTTTGTTTGAGTTGCTTTGAGGGCTCTTTTGTTTGTTTTCCATAAATTTTCTCTGAACTAAGTACTTGGAGATTTACTGTAACTCTGAACAGAACTGGTCTGAAACAATCTTTGGCAAGGCTGAGAAAACTCTGGTTGCATCAGTCATTCCTGTCTGTAAACATCTTGTCTCATGGTTATGACTGACTTGACTCCTGACTTGAGGAAACCCAAGAACTTTCATCAGTACACTGAGCAGGTAAAGGCTTCCTTCACACCCACTGGAAAAGAGGTAACATCTGGCAAAACTAGCTCTTCTCTTTTCAAATTAGTTCCCTTTTGTTTAGAACCCTTACCCATCTTTAGCAGCTAGCACAAGTGTATTAGTCCTGTTTCTCATGTGCAGATGGAGCTATGTAACTTTCAGATGCTAGTAGGTATCTAAAATAGATATGGGTATGTCATATATTAGGTATGTCATAATAGGTATGTCAATTTATTTCAGGGTATAAAAATGTTTTTTGCTGTCTGGGAGAAAAGAAGTACTTTTCTTTTTCAGGATAGGGCTAGTGAGGAAGCAGAAGCAGATGCTACAGTTAACGTGAGATGCTGTACTATGAATGATGAACAAAGTGAAAGCAAAACCACCTCTTTGTCAACAACTACAAATAGAGGTCCAATTCCTCTTAGTTAGTCTTTCTAATGAGGATTGGCACAATCAGTGTAACACAATAGAGCTGAAAAATATATTATTTTTATATTACAGTATTCATGGATGCACCTATTTCGCCATGGCCAATTAGGTGCTCTGAATTTCAGTTGCTACAAATACCATTTCCTTTGATGATATTGGATGTGCAATGAGAGGCAGAGTTTCAGTTATTGGTGTGATCTGTGATTGATCAATTTTCTACAACAAAGAATTGTTAGCAGGCCCACATGGTGAAGCAGTCAGTGGAAAATTCTCTTTGATAACATTTCTATCTAGTTTTGGAGCACCGCCACTGCCACAGATGAAATACCAACACGATTGAATTTCTTTTTGCTGGCATTTGGCAGGACCTGTGGGGGTGTGCAGAAATCAATGGGGGATCAGGAGTCTGGAAAATTGCATACTTGAAGAATTAATGAACTATAATTCTGTATTACATTCTCAATCACATTTTGCTTCCTTTTCATTAATGTAGCTAAATTAGTTTTCCATGGACAGGGTACTTTATAAACTGCAATCATGGTCTTGCTGGGATTAAAAAAAAAAAAAAAAAAAGAAAAAAAAAAGAAAAGAAAATAGAAAAAAAGAAAGACCTGTTATAATAGCAGCTATTTTTCCATGCAACATGACAATTAGAAATTTTTAGAGTGAAGAACATGTTATCTGCAACACTGACTCCACCTGTCGAAGCAATTTTATGATGATTTATCCAGAAGTTCTCCTAGATCTGAGCGGTGTTGAGATAGAAATAGCAACTCCAAAGACATTACAAGTGCTTTTTTCTTTTCCAAGATAGGCCTAATTCATTATCCAGGGGAGCAGGGAGAGGAAGGGCCATGGTGTTCACTCTTCTCTGAAGGCTGTATCTGACATAACTAGTGTTTCTAGTGCTGTGTGGAGAAAGTTCTTTTCTCAAGGAACTGTGTTATGCTAGGATAGAATGAGAGGGTGACTCCTCTCCTTGCTGTGTCCCATGGGCCATTTGTAATCTTGCCCTTTATGATTCAAATGTGAAACTGAATAATATGTTGGGATGAAATTGTAATTAAAATCAAGAATATTCTATGGTTTAATGACAACTTTGTTGTGAGAACTCATACAGTGAAAAGAATGCCCTAATACTCAAGATGTGATATGATATCCTTAAAGAGTTCCTCTAAGATGACAAATCAGAGTGAGACACTAAATGAAATCAAGCTCTAGGACTGTGGCTGACAAAGAAAGAAAGTTCCTTTTGGAGTCAGGTGCAGTGTTAGAAAAAAAGGAGCTGATTAAACTTCACAAAATAGATTTAAAAGTCATTCCAAACAATTTAGGTTTTCTGGCATAACTGATATCTTCCTGGATTATGTCAGCATTCTTAGCCACTATATTCTTCAGGGTTTTTTTCCTCTTTATGATATTTATATGCATGTAGTATATGAGAAGGTAGTGGGATGGAAATCACAAAAGCTGATCTTTTGTTTTAACAGTAAGGTAGTTCCAGTATGTTGAACTACTTTCAGGATCTAACATTTCTCCACTTGGACGTATTTTTTGCCTAAGATCTCAAATCAAAGGTCTTCTCAAGTATCATCATATTAGAAATCTGTTGTCACGTGAAAAGCAACACAAACTCTTTTTGGTTCTTAAATGTAAGAGATGGGACTCTAGAATTTAAAGTAGAGATAATGAACCGTTTCCAAGGCTGCTCCAGAAAACTGAGTCATTTATAGTAAATACCTCATGTAGTACAGTGAACTTTCATTTAGTCCTACTGAATAAGGCCTTTTCCTCCTTCCATATGTATTAACTAAAATTAGATAACCCAGACATCATCTTAATCCTACTGTATATTCTGTTATCTGAACATAAATCTGAATACTTGAAACATGATCTTTTATATACTAACCAGAATAATATCTCTGAAACTGTATTGACATATGCAAAGGCCTATCATAATCTGACTGTTCAAAATATGCCCATGGAAAAAAAAATAAAAACATTGAAGATTTATCTGTTTAAGCAGCTTCAAAGTCTCCTAAACCACTTCTTCAGTGATCTGTTGCTGAAATTACTTTTCTTTCAGTTGTTTGCACTTTATTTATACTGCATGAATGGGGCTGAGATGTGGCTGGCTCTGGAGGTCAGCATTCAGCTGGAAAGGCTATTGCCATTGAAATGAGATCTCAAATTTAGCCTGAGTCAGTAGTGACTGAACATTATGGAAAATGTTGGCTGCTCATCAATCCCTATAACCATATCCAGTGATAAAACCCAATTAGCACTGGGACAGGTTATTGCAATTGGGAGTCTCTATTAATTGGCAGTCTTAGCTAGGTGCCATGTTATTCTGTCACAGAAAAACTTCCAGTGTGGACATAACTAAATTCTAAAATTATATAAATTCTAAGTGTTCACAGCTCCCAGTCTGTGGTGTTGACTTCTTAACAAGCCAGGACTTTGGTTTGTATTGACCTGGATAAAGCAGTTTATGACAAATACTTATGGACTGTGCTGTGCTCTGTGTCTCTGTAAGTTTGTGAATGCGGGTTTTTCTAAGAGGAGGATTTGGTGATTAATATTTAAGTCTTGAAGTGAGTAATATAAAATGATAGTAACCCCCCTATCCTCCCTCTCCACCATGGTTATTTGTTGAGTGCAGTTTGACTACATTAGAGCTTGGTCCTGTTGCTGGATGAAAGAGAACTGCTATCTTTCTAATTGGCGATTTTATACCACTTTCAGTCTTCAAAAAGTCTTACTATACAGAAATTCTCTAATAATATGAATCAGACAGCTAGTTCTCTTTTTTTTTCTTTTTGTACCAGTGGATATTTTGCTAATGATCTTCTTTTACTCTTCAGGGAGCAGAGTTTCCTCAATGTTCCCGAGAGAAAGGGCTATAATAGCTAAAATTGTTGCCATGGTTAAGGAAATGAGTGATTCTGAGGTATAAAGAAGGTATTTGGGAGAGCAAGGTTTTTTCATGTCGAGGGGAGCTAGGTGTATACAGCTCTTACTTTCAAAATGTCTACTTTACAAGAGTGAGGCCTCAGCAAAAAAAAACAACCAAAAATTAAATTTTGAGTTGAAAAATGGGTAACAAAATATGGAAATAAGAAGGCTGACTGGTTTGAGTTTAATGAATTTAATTTGAAAACCAAATGAAGTGCAACGTAAGCATGTGATAATCAGTTGTCCTGTTTTGTGGCAAGTGGGTATGTACAGTTTTGCCAGGAGTGTGTGCATGAATTACATAGGTTAGAGAAAGTTCACATGTTCTTGGTGTTTGGTGGGCTCACCCATCTCACAGGTCTATGCTCTCTCCAGCTACAGTGTTTCAAAAGCCCAGATCACAAATCTTCTGCTGTGCAAAATGTCATAGGATGTTCTGTCATACAGCCAGAACAGGTAGTAATGAATTGCTGTGGTACAGCTGTGTAGCTGGTCTCCAGTTTGAGATGAGGGCTACTTCCAGTGACTTCTGTTTCAAACCTGGTAACTTGCATCAGTGGGATGGCAGGTGTGGTATGTGCAATTGTGCCCTTTATCTGAAAGGGAAAGACAGAGGAGAAGGCTAGCTCTCTGGTAGCCAGTGGTGGTCCTGTCATAAATCACAGCAGGACCAGGATGAGACCATTTCCTCTGGCCTATCACACCTGGTATAGGATGCTGTTTTACTTCCTGTGGAAGCTGGGGATGTTCCCTTTATTTTTTAATTCTTTTCCCTTCACTCTTCCACAACTCTTTATAATCAGGTAAAGACCAGAACCTGAGGACTCAGAATAAGGTGTCTCTTTCATTCTGCTTAAAAAGTCATCACTTGCTCTTGGAAAATAGACATTCTTCTTTTTCTAGTACTTAAATATTTTGTTTAAATTTTTTTCGTAAGTGAAAATATAAGGCCTTTTGCTAACTTTCTTCTTTAGAGTAATATTTCATTTCCCATGCTTTTCCATTAAACAAGACTTCATTATCACTGTTAATATTCCATCTAGGCCACTGATATACCATAGCCACTGGCCAAGCAAAACTTCAATCAGTTTTTCTTCTCATGTCAGCTCACACCTCTGACTGAGCAGCTGAAAGATGATTCATCAGAGAAGGTTTCACCATAGGACAGGGGAAAATTATTTCTGACTGCTTTTCCCATACTAATAAGGTAATTTCAGTTGTAGATACTTTTGCAGTCCTTCTGAGCCATGCTATGCCTATTTGAAAAGAGAAATCTTTTTATCCAAATGTTAGGAAATTTTTCCATGAAATCAGAGCTTTTGCTCTGTAAAACACATTTCTGCTGCATTTTCTTGTTAAACAGAGCTGGGACAGTCATATTTTGTCCCATTACAGAGCACGTTACTAGAATTAGTGATCAGCATTAGCTGTGAGAATTAAAACAAAATTCTGTGCATAAGGAACATCTATACTCTGAAACCCACTGGCAATGTGCTTAAGATATCAGTTTCCTAAGAAGTTAGTGGTGAGGATTTTGTTTGCTGCAAAATCCTGAAAGGAGTGCATTATTGTGGATGCAGCAATGGTTCCAATGCAGTGGCAAACAATCTGTAAGACATTCTTCAAGACCTGCAGCATGCTTTCATACATGCTTGCGATGGGAGGCTTTCTTATATAACTCCACTCCAACTTTGCATGCAGTCATAACAAAACCAGAAAATGTATTTCTGTGTTTATTGACATGGGATAAAGCAATTCATCCCAAGTAATACTTCCTGTATTAGAGATTCATCAGCTACTTTGCAAATAAATACAGGGAAGCTGCTTTTCTTGTCACTTTACCAATACTGATGTGACATTCATGGCTTGTTTTTGCTGAATAATCAATGAGTTCATCTGGATGCATTCCACTTGTGCCTGTGATGCTGCACTTACACTTATAAGGCTTATAGATTCACAAATAAATTTTTCTGTAGAGAGGAACAGGCTGTCTTTAATTCATGTCTCTTGCTTTGACCTAAATAACACCAATTTCTCCAGCTCATCATCAATAAATACATTCCACTTTCCCAAAGAACTATATGCTATCCAGTGTCTTAATGCAATGTTATTAAGTAGCCAGTATGAAGATTAATAATGAAGTCTTAACAATAGCTCTTCTCTTTCAGCCTCTGAGTTTACATGCAGTATTGATTCTCTGGGCTGTGGGTTTAGCCAACCCCAACAAGTTATGTTGCACTGACCAGGTGATCCCAAGCGTTTAGCACGGTCACTTCTGTTCTGCCTGGTGAGCTCTCTGCCAGGCAGCCTAGTCCCCAGTGCTAAGGGGACTTCCAGACTGCAGTTCTGTCTTCTTTTTCTTTTCCTCTTTCTTGAGTTATCTGTGGCTTTCTGAGAGAATAGCAGTAGATAAGACACAGACTGCAAGCCAACCTTTTCTCACCACTGTAACATAATTTTCATTGATCTTCCTCTGATCTCTCAAACACCTCTGAGGTCCCACTGGCTCCTGGCTGCTCGCAAGAAAAAGGCCAGAGTTTATACTGATTTAGAAAGAAACACACTGAGCAGTGGAAGATTGTAAAGGTTTGGCATTTCTCGGTCCTGCAGCAGATGATTATCTTGGAATTCATAGTGGAGTACAAAATTCTATTTTAAACCAATAGGGACTTACGACTTAATTTGTGGTGCACAAAGCAGCAAAATATACACTTGCTGCAATATTCCAGTATTGGTAATTTTTATCATCATAAATACTGATAATGTACACCAGGTGTGCCTGTTTAGAGAGACTAAACTGATAGAAAACTAGACTGATGCATCATAGTGAAATTTTTAAATGAGATTTTGTCAAGGATCTGTAAAGCTTTTTAAAACCAAAACACTCATGATGCAGTTGTACAGTTATTCCAAAGAAATGAAAAAAAAAAATCATTTGGCATGTAAATAAAATACCAGGGCACATCCCACATACTTCCTGTCATGTGTAAGAAAAATACAACTCAAAGCCAAATGTGGGTGACTGTGCTATACCTTGTAGTTTATGCAGGTGTTCCCCACATACTAATATTTTTATTACCTTCAAATGTGGAACAAAGTGTTCTCAATGGATAAGGAAGTCTCAGGTTTTTTTGGAGTTTGTGTTTGAATAGGTTTCACAAAATACTAGATAAGAATATATCTATCTAGGCACACATTATTTTTCTCAGAAAAGAGATCCATTACCTTATTGTAGCCGACAATTTCATAGCCAGTTTCCACTTTCTCCTATGAAAATAGTAAATTACATAAATGCCTCAGAGGGACTGAGGGCAGAATTTTGACACATTTCACATGTATCTCAGTGGTCACATCACACCTCCTTCATATCTGCGTCCTAGAGGACACTAGATCAACTGCTGATGTACTTTAGGAGTTTGAGTCCTAATTTGTTACTTTAGTTCTTAGTTTTAAAGATTCAGCCTTTAAAGAAAGTTGGAATCCTTGCTTTGGCCAGAGTGGCCAAACGTTGAGAGTTTCTTCATTGTTCAAACTCATGGTGGAGAGTGATTAGAGCTTTTTGTTTCTGAAGGCAGTTTGTGCATGTTGTGCTTCCCTTTGTGCTGGTTCTATAGGCACCTCTCTGTCAGCATGCTGCTCAGATACATATGCTACTTCTGGTGTAACACACAGTGATAAGGCAATGAATCTGATAGGGAACAACTCAGTTTTACCCATGTTTAACTCCATACTCCTGATATTCCCTAGCTGTTAACAGCACTCATACTCGGGGACCTGTTCTTTAGTACAGCTTACTGTGTACCTGAAGGCACTGGAAATGAGCATACCACAAAGTTTTCTGCATCTCTGCTGAGTTTCTGAGTTCAGGTCTCTTTAGAACATGCTTTGGTGGATTTTAGATCTAGTGATTTCAAAAAAATCCATTCTATGATAAATTTTTATTGTAAAATTTAGTCAGTGGATGTTGTTCCTTTAAGAGACACACTTCCCAAAGGAATTTCCAGGAGAAGGACCATGTGTTGTGTTTCTACCTCGTGATTTA